>CM043876.1:600000-1052500 GCA_023846275.1 Vanilla planifolia | reverse complement strand
TGGACAAGATTCCTAACCACTTTGTGTTGTTTGTCAACTTGTGTATAATCATGTCTCCATAGTAGCATCATGTATTGTCACTGATTGTAACTCCTCATGAGTTCACTCAAGTGGCTATTCCTGTTGTGGATCCCATCAAATTTCATGACTAAATATCACTCTCCAACAACTTGGGAGCAAGCTTCATTAGTGATCTAATGAAAGCTATGAATTGTCTAATAGAATCCTTCAAGGCACAATTGAAATAGATGAAAAAGAAAATGTATCTATATTTATCTTCCCTTTGCTCATTGATAGATTTTATAATTGCCAACAACCTTTTTAACTTCTTTAAACATATTAGCCAAATAAAATCAATCAAATACTAAACCACAAGCTTTTTATCCTTAACAAAAAATCCATAATGTTCACCACCATGCATTTCCTAACAAAACATTTGCTTATACAAAATTAGGAATAAATATAACACCAAAAAGAATCCATCTCTAGAAAGAAGACCAGTTTTGTTATGTGTAACTTTTGTCAATATAGCTATTGATGAATATTTAGGTTTGTATGGAAAGGGATTATGAGAATTTGGGTTGAATCAACAAGATGACAATAGATCTTTATTCTTAGATGCAAAACATAGCTTAAAGATATTGCAATATTCAATTAGACTAAGACTTTTTATGCTCTTAGAAAGATGTAACAATTTTCATTAACTTTATTTCAAGCATCATTTCATCCATTTTATACTCCTTAATAATATAGAAAATATTTTAAGAATCTTATAATAATTATAATCAAGTTTCTAATGAGATTAATTAATCATTATGATTCATGAGTTACGATTGTATATAGATGATCAAGAAATCATATAAGGACTACATAGAGAAAGAGCTAATCACCTTGGCAACATGCCTGTTTGACTAGCTTACCAGGTATACTTAAAAGTATCATACAAGTATATAACATAGCACGTCAATATTGTACAATCAAATTTAAGGAAAAGACATAATATTAGTGTTATATAGTTTATATACTTTGTACAAATAAAACAAACATATCGTATTTATACGATGCATTTCAAAGCTAACACAAGTATAATGCTCTTGAATTTAGGTTCTCATATGAGTGCGATAAATATATTCTATCTATACAAATGAAGTTCCAAGTTAAGAAAGATATAACGGTCTCAGGTTATAAGTACTTCATATAAGAACGATAAACACATCATATTTGAACAAACTTTTCTAGCTTCTTTACCATATTAAACTCATATGAATCGTACACATACCATATATGATCGTATTTATACAATGACTTCTAGTTCATTTTTTGTCTTAGTTTAGATATTTAGTGTAGACAAATTATACAAAAATAGACTATATCATCTTGTATGATGCATATATTTTCTTAAGTGAACGAATTGAGAGCAGTCTTTTACAAGGCCTATGTTCAAACATTATCAACTAAGATCAGGCTACACGAATTAACTCTCAGGTAAACCAGTGTTGTACCAATACAATGGAGACATAGCACATGTATAACAAGCCTATCAGCACATGTTAATCATGGATCCACAGTCTAATTCCTTGTTGTTGGTGACTATATGTTGATCATGCACATATGACAAGAACATTTTTTATGATCAATATCGATATTTAAATAACACTTTATATTATCTTAATTCCTTTCCAAACTCAATTCTAATTATTTCTTTTTTATGTTTAAGCTATAAAATCTTTTATGTTCTAACATGATTTGACTGAAAACAACCAAAGACTCATGTTTAAGGAATGTGTTACTAATGTTTGCATGAGTCAATTGAATAATATTGATGTATGTAATCTTAGGTACTACATGATTTAAGTGAAAGGTCTTAACATTCTAATTATTGATGTAGTAGATGTTGAGCTTTAGATGGCCATCCACTTTAAGAAGAGTTGAAAACACAAGGCTCCAAATTATGAAAGTTGAACAACCATTTCTCAAGCAATGTCACAAAAAAATCTTATGCAACTTCTTGCAAGCGAATTGCTACTATCTTATTAAATCTACATCAATCCATCAAATCTCACACAACATATTAGTCTTCAAATATTTGGTTTTGTTATCTAAATCGCTCAAGATACAAGATCAACACATTATATGCTAACATCAAGCCTCCTTACAATCAATGTCTAAAGGATAACATATCATAAGTTCCCACTTACACCATGTCACCTTCAATGTACAACACATTGGCAGTTGACATGTTTTATGCAATCTTTAGATCCCATACTTTGGCTTTATTGGGCATAGCTTATCACATGTTGACTAAGGGAACAATACATCTAGGGTTGCATACAATACACCTGGTTCAATAAACAATAAATTCACTTTTATATTTCTCTCATTGTATTTTTAAACGCATGTCTTATTGGATTTTTTGGGCATCCTTGGTGTGTCTTTTAGCATTTAGAATTGTGACTCCAATACAATTCTTGTGAGTGATCTAATATATTGGACAAAACCACCTTAAAAAATGGTAGAGTATGAGATTTAGAAAAAAAGTTTTTGAAAAGAAGCAAAAATATTTTATAGCCAGGAAGACTAAAGGAAAATCAAATTTAGAAAGGATGATCTAAGCATAATTCTGTAATTAAATAGAGTTCTCATACATATCATATAGAAAGGTCATTATGAACTATTTGAGCCAATAAGAATGTAGTAAATACTACAAGCTCAGGCAACTACTATAATTTTCATGAACATAAACATGATTCAAAAGAAACTATGCAATTGCAAACTTCTATAAAGAAACTTTATAAACATGTTCAAATACAAGAACAAATGTAGCTTAAACAAAAAAAGGTGAGTACAAAGAAAATTAGAGAAATGTGGAGTTGACATGGATGCTTCTCTTAGACAATCAATCGGACATTATACCAGAGGAAGCCCCAAGATTTTGAAAACAGCAAAGACCCTCAAACATCATGCACATCATCTTAAGAGGAAGGCAAGTTGCATCAAGTCTTAGAAAATGGCCCTAATGGGGCAGGTATCAAGCCTTTTGATAGCTTTGATGTTGATTACATTCACTTCCACAAATCTTCCAACCCAAGGATATCCATATCATAATACAATCATGATTTTCACCCAACAAAAGTTAATCATAAGCATGCAAGATACTTATTCACATGGCAAATCCAATAAACATTCTATTCATGTGTAAATTTGAAAAGATGCAAATGTCTTGAGGTCTTGTAGTTTCAAGGGTTAGAACATTGGTTGGATTCTCATATGTGTTCAAGAGAAGATCAATCTCTTAAGCTATCACTCTATTGAACTAAATATAGTGAATTACAAACATGTCATATCTAGCATTCTTGGTCATATTATTGCAAAATTAGTTAATCAAAGTATAAGATTTCATATTAATTAAAATCTGAAATTTGAATTCGAAGCATGGTTGATTGGTAAAATTGGGTTGCATCACATGAGCCATGCTTGAGTTTAATGCTTGAAAATGATCTTATAATTTTATTTATATTATTAATTTCTCTCTCATCGACCTTATTATGCAATTATGAGTGTATGATAAGATGCGGATAAAATTTCTAAAATTTTAGAGTTGGTAGATAAATATAAGAAGTCTAAAAAAATATAAATATGATATATTTAAAAATATATTAAGATATTAAATATATTAAAAAAAGAATAAATGAATGCATATATCTATTAACCATAATTTCTTAGATTCTTAATTTTTAGGAATTTGATTTGGCCGATCATAAAGGAGTAATAAAAGAGTATTGATTTAAAAACATGAACTACAGCAACAACCAACCAAAACTTGTTTAACCTAAGGTAACTCCTTTTAAGGTGTGGCCAAGGCTATATGAACTCCTACAATGTGCTTTTAAGGGTTTTAGAAAAACTTAGCCATAAAAAAGGTATTTGCAGAGGCCAATCGAGAGAATACCATGGAGAAAACAAAGACAAACCATGACGAAGGAGGTCTAAAGCCTTAAAGCAAGGGAAGATCTAAGTAAAGAGAAACCCTCTATATGACTTTTCTTTGAAGGATGACCCTTGAGTTCATATATTAAATTTAGCTAAGATCTAAGACGAGATAAAAATAAATTGCTTTGCTTAATACATATGAATCCTTGAAAATTTTGATAACTAATCATTTTCTTTTCATAAATTTTTCTTGAGAATAAAAGAATTCTTTTTACTCGAGACTGAGGAATTTGTTTAGTAATTAAAGGAGGTCAATTATCATTTTTTTTATACAATGTTTCTAATGGAATGATACTAAAATTGTATGTTAATATTTTTACTAGTGAATGCAAAGAAAAAAAAAGATTCTATGATCATATGCTGCTTGTTTGGCTTTAGTTATAGATATATATAAAAGATAAAAATAAATTAATAATTTATTGAAACAAAACACCCATTAATAGAGAAAATATCATGTAGAACAAATTAGAAACATGTTAAATATTATGCCTTGATTAAGCATGTATACATGAGTTATCATGTTAAATATGAAAAAAAATGTTAACCTTAGAAAACAATTTTATTTGAATTTAACTCCCATAATCTAGACAAGATTGTTTTGTTATTTTTTTAAAACTTACTAGAAGTTAAGTTCCTTCATGAAATTCTTTTTCATTCTAAGTGGAATAGACGTGTGATAATGTAGATTGAATACAATATGCACCTCTTGATTATTGCATCATTTAACCAAAAGTTTCATGATATGATGAACCAAGTAAAGAGCAAAAACAATATTTGATCTCATGTTTTTCATGTACAAAATGTAATGTGAGATACTAAAATCCTGTTTGAAATTATCCACAATTTTAGTTGATGGCAAGACAAGATAAAAATATGCGCTTATTATCAAAACTGTGAATGAAAAATATATGAAATGCCACGTGCTATAATTTATATCTTAGTATAAGTCATAAACTATTTAAAGACACTTGAAAATAAAACCAAAACTCTAGTTAAGATTGCACCCAAGCATTTTCTTTTATCGTTGATTTGCTTGGGAAGCATAGAACCATGGCTTGGCTAAGTCATGGGAGGAATAGGTTCCACCCAAAATAGAGCCTAAATGGCTTCTAAGGTGTGTGTGACTCTTGGTTTCTAATTGAGAAGCCTGAGAGGACTCAATTTAAGGTTAGAAGAAGGCCTAGGTTGGATATGGTTGATAAGCATAAGGTTTGATCATGACTAAGAGTGTTAAACTTGAGTCAGACGTTAAAATAAAATTCTTACGGATAATTCATAATTCTTTAAAGGGTTAAATTAAAAATTTGAAATACTTAGATATGCTTATGTGAGATAAATTTAGCCTTGGAATTAAGCTCAACGATTTAAGAGCGATCCATGTAAAAGAAGCCCATAATAAAAGTTCCTAGTGATGGGGCTGGGAAAACATCATTTGCAAGCTTCTATGCAAATTGTAAAGTAAACTTTCAATAACTAAGTTCTCGGCCAAGACCTTGGATGAAAGTAAAAGAGCTTGCAATAAGATTTATGGATGTGCTAGGTTCGACCAAAGAAAACAAATGATATCTTATAGTAGTTAGTATTTGATGCCACTCATTTAAAATATTTATTCATATGTTATATATATACCTCTTGATTATTGCATATTAATTTTATAATATGATTGAAGAATTTTCTATTGAGACTCTCAATTCACCCCCTCATAATTTTGTAGGATCAAGAAGTTAGAAATTAATCTAGAGATTATCAAAGTTCGTGTAGCAATTAGATGATTTATCTTTTTCATTTCATCTTTAATCATAGTAGATTTGATATTAGTTTGTCATTAATTATATTATTTGAACATGAGATTATATTGGACTGTTTATTTAGACTTGGTAGTTTTTTATTATGTTTTTTTATCGGATTTTAGAAGTTATATATGATGTTACTTTGGAGTTAATTAGATTTGAGTGGTTATTGATTTCGTGGATAATTTATTTATGCACTGAAAAATTGTTGAAATTTTAATATGATGATATTTTGCATGAAACTATATGATAAATTACGGGTACGTTTGATATCGTGATCTTTGGATTTGGTTACACTTGTGGTTTAAAAAAAAATACATGTTAGAACATGACCAAATTCCTAATAGTGTTAACCATTTCAGCTCATAACACAGTCCCTTGATCATGTAATCTAAGCAAGTTCAAAGCTATTGCATCAGTCATTCATTTCTCAATTTTCTAACTCAAATCAATATTTGCAATAATAAGAGTAGATTTATCGTTTCATGAATAAATTCAAAGAATTCAAAACATTCGTTGAGCCTCTAATAACTATCTTAATTTATCGTTTAATGAATAAGAGGCACGTAAATGTTTATCATTAATTAAAAAAGGTTAAAGAGCATTATTATCGATTTGTTGGTAGTTTCTTCAAATGCATTTGCTTGGAGAACTATACACATGCTAGATTTAATACAATGATTGCAAACACAAACTTAAATTATATGTAAAACATGGAGTAAATATTGTCATGAAAAAGAATATGCTTTGAGCATCAAAAAGAAGATGATAACATAAGAAAAAGTAGAAAAGTTACTTGAAAAAAAACATATTACCATAATATACTAAATCGTACTACTTATTATGAAAAGTAATGAAGGATTTCAGATTAAGATGAGGTTTGAGATTGACGATTAACAATAATATGATTCCATTTCAAAGATGATTTGAAGCACAAACAGTAGCAAAATCTTCACCAAGATAACCACCATTGTGCTGTTGATGGCCCTTTCTTGTTTGTTTCTATTCTTCTGATTTAGATGCAATGTTTGATTGAGGTTTTGCTAATTTTGAATCTAAAGTTGCATTCCTGTAGTAAATTGATCAGGATTCTTGATAATATTTTAAACGTCGCTTACTGATTGGACTGTTTTGAATTCAATGGCAATTCTTCCTATCTAGAACAAAATGATTTTATCAAGATTTGTTTGATTGCTTTTGATCTTAGTTGGGTTATTTTGATATTACAAGGGTAATTGGTCTTTCGTATGTGAGATATTTTGATTTCATGAACTAATACAGAAATTTTAGGTCAAAATGGAGTTTCGTAGAATATAAATAAACTCATCTTAGCCAAATCATCTGTTAACAACAAAGCTCCGCTTGATAAGGATGATGTTCATGAAAGAATTACTCAATGAATTATGCTCATTGACTATTCTATTGGGAGAAGGCTTATGTACAGACATCTTACAGAGGACATGAAATGTTCAAATAGAATAAAGGTAATTAAGCTAAACAAATGGTAGCTTGTTGATTTTGTTTGATATCACAGATGAATGTATACCAATTTTGAAGATGGTATATGGGTTCTCAGGGGATTCCTTTTGTGGTGAAACGTGGCACTCTGAAATAGATGATACGAAAGATGTCCTGAGCTTAGTACCATATGGATTAGACTACCATAACTGACTTAATTAATGTGGATCAATAAGATTCTAAGAAAATTTTGAAGTTTGCATGGTAAGCTACTTCGTGCTTAGACTAGGACCATTCTGAGCGAAGTTTGGATGATCCAATGGCCTCAAAGACTGGGCTAGGAATTTGTAGATTGTGTGCAAAAATTGATTTGAATCCTAAGAAAATCATGATTGAAATTTCTGGTACAGCTATTATCAACAGGTGTTCCATGGTGGAGACCACAAGCAAGTACTGGATGCGATAAAATTTCCCCACAGCTCTGCAAATTATAAACAAGAATTGAATACTAGGAAGGTTTGGAGGCCAGCGTTTAGACAGATAATTTGGATGAGAATAAATGTAAGAAGAAATGTAATAGTCCTGAGAACTTGAGAAGGAATGAACACTATACGATTTGTTTAACATAGGAAAACTAAAAATTTTGTACGATATGGTATTACTTACTATTAGGTGCAATGGATTCAAGGGAAAACATCAAAAGTATATTAGAATGTTTAAATAATAAAATAATATCAAAATGTATACTATGATACATCGCACAAAAAGATTAATGAAATACATATAATGTTTAAGTAATACATTATATCTATACAATCTTGAAACTTTTGTATGGTATGATAATTTTTATCATAAAGTATGATCAATTATCAACACTTATAACAACATATAACAAAAAACCCAAAAGCTTAGTATGGTATGCTAATATTCTAATAAATAATATGAAAAGTTCAATATATGAGCATCATAAAGTACAATCCACTTATTGTACAGTGTGAATGGGACAAAAATTGCATAACTAGTTCAAGCATGTCTTAAAAAATAAATTTGTCGATGTAAGAGCCGTCAGAACTTCCTTTAGAGGGTTCTAAGAATTCCAAGCTATAAATAAACTTTTCTATTCACAAAAAAGATGATGACGAAGGTGAGATAAGAAAACAATAAGTTGTGAGAGCAAACAACTACAGTAACTAGTTTGATATCTATGATAGCATCTTGTTAAAGAAAGAAACACCTCATTGCAACTTTATTCCAATTGAAGGAAATAAAGAAAGGCCCAAGCTAAACTTTATTCAACATTGTGCACTACAAGCTCAAGATCAATTGATATCTCTATTTTGATAATCCATTAATTTCATTTGTATATTTAGCTTACAACTAACTCAGCTTGTGCTTTACAATCATCCTTATGAGTATGTGGTTCTTGGTCATGTTCCTAGCTGCTAAATGTGAAGAGATTTGACCAAGCTCCTAACTGATTAGTATTTTAACAGATTTAGGTTGTCGTTGATCTTAAGAAAAGTTTGCACTTGGGTTTCTCCACCTAGTTGTAGTAAAGAAGTAATTTGATTAGTGGTTTAAGAGTAAGTTGCTTAAAGGTGGATAGAAGCTTAAAGTTAAATTGAATCTTCTAAAAATTTTTTATCACTTTTGAATGTTACTTATTTCTCTAATAAGTTTTCATATAACATGTAAGTGTAGCCTATTATAAGCATATTATCATGAGTTCTTTTGTAGAGTGTAACTTATTCTATGCTAAAACTTAAGTGCATTAACTTGATTAAAAAAATTTATAAAAGTTGACAATACTATTCCATCAGCAATTCCAACTCACCCCCCCCCCCAACTTGGTGTGCCAAACATCCCCAACAAAGACATTCGTTGCTACTTTTTTCCAAAGTTTTTATGATGTTCTCTTATTATTTTAGTAGTACTTGTATCTATATCTATGACGCATCAACAATATATGTATTGTATTCTATGTAGCATGTATCTAGATATGTATGTATCTATTTGGATGTATCTCAAACATAAGAGATTCCTATGCCAATTTTCAAACTTGTTAAAGTTTCCCAAATTATTGATCCACTACTAATATTAGCTACTCTTCTACTTCTGCCTGTTGTTATTACCTCCATAAAGACAATTATACCTACAGATTCTTATTTATGAGTTTGTCAAATTGGATTCTTCAAATATGACATTATCATCATGAATTCATTTCTAAATTGTCATTTAGAGACTTTGAAAAATATTATCTTTTATCCATTTCATGTAATAATGATATTTCTAAAAGATTTCATAACTAGTCCACACCACCATTGCTTATTAATAACCATTTAAAGAACTCTTATACAAATGAATATGAATATTCTTATGTGACACCTTTCCTAGCTTCTCTAGATCTTATAGTCATTAGATTATCTGATCTTCCTCATTATGACTAGTGTATAAGCTCTTTGTTCTACTCTTATACAGTTTAATATACGTCCACTAGATAATCTTATTACTCCACCTGAGCTTACTATTTTCCTTACCTTATAAGATGATCGTAGTTAACAATTTGCTCTTCCACCTACTTCACCGAATCATATTGACTTGTTCTCATCACTTTCCTTTGTCCATCTTACTTACCAATTGAAAACAAGCAAAATTAAATTAATTTCATTAATGCATAATAATATTTACTTTTAACTTATCTTTTCTTGGGAGTGTCAAGCCTTAGAGAAAATTTGTAGAATATTCTTGTACTGACTACAATATTAACTTCTTCATGATTATAAACCACTTCCTCTCATTGATAATGGTGAACAAGGAGGGGAAGAACACATTTTAGATCTCTTAAAGGATGCTAGATTTTGCCTCCCACTCCTCTACGATTCACTTGATAATTAATGCATCTAAGAAAGAGGATTGAGATAGCATACAATGCTTCACTCCTACCAATTAAGGTATTCAAAGATCATGACAATTGGAGGGTCATTATTTTACAATAGTTATTATATCATTTTTTTATTGTTTCAATAATATTTGTGTCTTTATGTTTTATCAACTATATATGCAATTACCTTATATATCTTGCATGTCCTTGGACATATATATACTTATCTAGATGCATTTAGAGCACCTGGCATATTCGCATTAATTGCTAAAGTTATCTAGATTTCTTTAGTTTGGAACCTAAAAGATGCTATGATAAAAGAGATTATTGAATTTCATGTTGGATAATAATCATTATCACAAAAAAGTTATTTATTAATTTTTATATAATGTTATTCTATTTTAACTAAGATATTCAAATTGAACGAAGGATAGGTTAAAAGTGCATAATGGAAACATGGATATTGAAGATACGGGAAAAAATCCCAAAAAATGATAAAGTAAAATAAAAGTGTGAATGACCTACTACACTTCGTCGGATTCCTAGAAAAAAAGCCCCCACACTAGATTAAAGAACAGAAAAGGAAATCCGACGTGGCCTTGGAGCCATTAGCAAAGCTTCACTATAAATTCCGCTTCCCACCGATAACAAGAAAGGGCCAAGAGGCAGAAGCAAAGGGAGAAGCAGAAGGAGATAGCTTCAAGAAGCCCTTCCAGCATGGTCGAAACTTTCGTAGTCGTCAGAGACTGATCGCAAGATAAGACGCTTTTGAACAAGCTTCATCTTCCACTGTTTGCAATCCCAACTTCACTGGAACCCTCACCAATTTCTTCTCCTCCGCCGTTAGTCCCACATCTTCCTTGCTTCCCAAGCCATCAAACATGCTTACATTATTTTTTTCTTTTTGAGGGAGTAAGACCCACACCTTCCCGAGTGCCGACAACAACAATATGTTATTAGGGTTTACGACGTTTGGCTGCTACTTTTAAAAACTGCTCAAGTTGACCCGCGTTAACCGACGCCAACCCACTCATACTAGCACCACTATGTTGATACACGACGACCCCAACTAACTCGCCAACCAATTCAAACCCACATCAACCCTAATCCCTCGTGCGTACAACAAAGCCAACCCGCATTGACCAACGTTAGCTCGAGCTCACTCAACCTACTAATTGTCATCACCGCTATTGATTCGCAACCGCTATAGCCAATTCGCTTTCGATCCCGGCCAATTCATTGCCGATCCAAGCTAATTTGCCACCGATCCCTACAACTCGTCCTCGATTCGATTGACTTGTCCAAGATCTGATCTACTCGTTGCCTATCCCAGCTAACTCACCTCCGATCCCGGCCGACTCGCAGCAGATCCCGACCGAGTCGCGGCCAAGCCCAACCAAGTCACCGTTGATCACAGTCGAGTGGCCACCGATCCTAACCAAGTTGCCACCAATCTAAGCTAAGTCGTTGCCGTATCCTACTACATCATCTCAACGTCAACCATGTCGCATTTTACATCACCAAGACATCTTTCAATAGTGTTATATACCACAAATCAAAACATCTTAATCGAAACTTCATCGCATCGCACCAACATGCCATAAAGATGTGCTCGAATGTGCTCCTAAACAAATTTGAAAATTTCGTCTATCTGGGCTTCCTTGTTGTTCATCTAAGTTTTTGTTTAAATTTTTCGAATCAATTTTTTCATCAAAATTTTCTAGCATTATATGTGGGAAAAAACAAGAAAACTGGTGACAAACCAAGAGAACATTATGTTTATTTTCAAAATAGAAGCATATGATAGTCACAACCAAGAGATAATGGAGATCCTTACACCTCAAATTTCACAAATTTCAAAACCTTTTCAACCGCCTATTGGTAATCATTTTTATTTATTTCAACAGTAAATGAAACACTTCACAAGATTTCTTTCCACCATTCCTATGTTTAAAAGAGAAAGCAAATTAAAACAAATTTGGTCACCTTATCAAGGAAAAATTTACCAAATATACCAAACATTTCTCCTTCCAATAAGGAGTCACTTGAAGCCCTACCCACAACACCCAAACCTTGTTACATTACACCAATTTCAAAAAACCTTTAAATGCACACCTCTTCATAATATTTTGCCAAGTTATCAATACCTTACAATCGAAGCCCATTCAACTCACACCAAACTGAAACTCATTTCTAGTCTCAATCCAATCTTGTAATATCACGAGCTCCTACTTTTGATCAAGAATACTTGTGTCACCTTAATAATGAATCTCACCTATTTTGGCAACATAGGTATAATCCAAATGTCATCGAAGAGGTTTTCCCTTTCCCCAAAGAAATCTTTTTGACTCTATTTTCTAAACTTCAACTACCTAACTCCACCTTTTATTACGAGAATTCAGATCACTATCTTTTCTTAAGAGAATTTGAGTAATTGCTTATTTGCATGTCATAATTGAGCCAATCTAATGCAAAAATTTTTCTACCTATCGTAAAGATGCAGCTTCAAAATAGTTCTGAAAATTATCTCCTAGATCAATTTTCTCATTCGAGAAACACAAAAGGTTATTCTTATCTTCCTTTGCAACTGTATCAGACTTAAAAACGTCTCTGAATCTCTTCTTGATTTAAAACAACATACTAAACCACTTCAAACCTACCTTCAACGTTTTAGAGAAGCTCTTAAAGAGGTTGATCAAAAGGACTCTCGACTTACTTGAGGGGCCTTAAGGAAATCTCTTTAACCAGGAGACTTTCAAAAGCATCTGGTCAAGTGCCCGCCAAAATCTTTATAAAAATTTTCAACAGAGTTATTTGTTTTATCAAAGAGGAGTTCTCTTTAGTTTTATTTGACAGATTAAAAGAGAATGAATTGTTACCTCTAACCTCAATCAAGGATAGAAAAGGCCACAAGATAACAAAGATTACCTTCAAACGACTACCCATGACCAACATTTCATAACACTTTTAAATGCACCCCTAAAAGAAATTTTAACCATAAAAAAAGATGAATTATATCAAAAGTCAAAACCAATCTGGAAAATAATCACATAACAAAATTCTACAAATATCACAAGGACCATGGCCACACAACTTCTGAATGCCAAGCTCGCAAAGCCTTAATCGAGAATGTTGAAAGAAGACTACTCTAGGAGTAACAGGTAAAAATCTCCAAATCGAATTCTATTTCTAACAAGCTTGCAGGTCTAATTACCATTGAAAGAACCGAGAAAAAAGATCAGATTCTTTAGTTGGTACTAAAAGATAAATGCAATGCTCCTGTTAGGATAGTCTGTCATCATCGGATAAAGATAGTTCCACTCAAAAAGTTCTACCTTGAGAACATGAGATGAACTATGATTGCCAATGTGACAAGATAAAAAGAGCTATCAGTTCCGATATCATTCAGGCCTAAAGACATGTCTCCACTTGGCAACCCTACAATGACACTATAGTAATCATCGAGGATAATTGTCAAAGTAAAAGTTCGTCGCATGCTCATTGACACATGGAGTTTAGTCAATATCCTTTTTCTTAATGCTTTCGATAAAATTGACATTAGTCAAAATTTTATCATTCCAGTTATAGAACTACTTGTAGGTTCTCTCAAGAACCTCTAAAACTAGAAGAAACCATCACATTGCCACTCATAATGGGAACTTATGGCTCAACTGAGGACATGATGGAGTTCATTATAGTTATTGCTTCTTCTACCTATAATGCTATCCTTGAGAGGTTGACAATGAACATATTTCAGATGATCGTCTAACCATCAAACTTATGCGTGAAATTCAAAACTTTTTTGGTGGTGGTTTGAGTGCAAGGAGACCTTTTAGTCATGGAGATTACCTAAACACTATGAAAACGACAGTTTGATCATCCATTGAACTCCCTGAAAGGGAAGTTCTTAACCCTGTTTATTGACTTTAGATATAAGATGGTACTAAGCTCCCACATACTTAGAGAAGGGATCATTTGAAAAATTTTTATCTTTAAAAGGTAAAGGACACTAAAAATAGGAGTTAATACATTTTATTAACTCTCAATATAAGATTCATGTTTATTCTCTTAATCAACATGACTAAAAATCACTTACAAAGTCTACTAAAAATTTTAATAATATTTAAAACTTAACTTACTCTTGACCTTTTCGTTGCCACTAAAAATATCGAAAAATACCGAGAGAAGGCCTTTACCCCTTCTTTTCCTCGTAACTCTCGCATGAAGGATATGAGAGACAAGGTTTGGATTCCTTCTCTTTATCGTTGTTCCATCATCACAGGAAGGCTTAGGGAAGCATGCTCTAGCCTCCTTTCTTTTCTCTCGTCGCAATTGCGTTACATGACAAATTCAAGAAGTGCAACCTCGACCTATCTCTCTTCCAATAATTATCGATAACATAAAAACTTTAAGAAAAGCTGGTTTTGCATCTTGTCCATTCATCTCTTTAACAAACCAATATCGAATTACAATACCCTTGATATACTTTTGTTTTACAAAATCCTTTAAAAATTGACAACTTAATGGCTCCATAGACCCTTTTTCTAAAAAGATTATAGACAATTCTTTACTATAACACAAATGATGGTATGAAGAGTTAAAGGATTAAAGAAAGATACTAAGAAAAACTCCAAAAAAATAAAAAAAAATTAATAATGTAGATGACCTACCACACTTCGCCGAATTCCCCAAAAAAAGCCTCTACACCAAATTAAAGAATGAAAGAGGAAATCCAACATGGTCTTAGTACCATCTCAGAGCTCCACTATAAATCCCCTTTCCTGCCGACTACAAGAAAAGGCTGAGAGGTAGAAGGAGATAGCTTCAAGCCCTTCCAGCATGGTAGAAAATTTCGCAATCATCTTCAAAGACTGATCACAAGACGAGGCACTTTCGAATGAGCACATTCTTCCTCCGTCTGCAATCCTGACTTCACTATAAACCTTGCCAATTTCTTCTCCTCTACCGTCAATCTCGCGTCTTCGTTGCTTCTAGAGCCATCGAACACCCTTATCATTATTTTTCTCATCGCAGGAGTAAGACCCGCGTCTTCCCGGGCACTGACAATAAAGTGTTCTTAGAGTTTACAACATTTGGCCACTACTTTTAAAAAACTGTCTGAATCAAACCGCGTCGACCCACACCAACCCGCTCTAACTTGCACCACCTGTGCTTACACGTTGACACATGCCAACCTGCACTGACTCGCCGACCTGTTCAAACTGGCATCAACCCTGAAGACAAGCGCCTACCTGGGTCAACCCACATCGACCCGATCCATCCCGCGCCAACCCATGCATAACCAAACCGATTTGCACTAAACATGATGGCTCGAGCTCGCTCAGCCGACTAATCACTGTCGCCCAGGCCAATTCTCAACCATTACGCCAATTCTCCACCAATCCTAACCTATGCTCCACAAATCTTGGTCAATTCGCTGTCAATCAAGCCGACTCACCTTTAATTTGGCATACTTGCAACCGATCTAAGTCTATTTGTCGTTGATCTAGTAGACTGGCCACCAATCCATAGACTGTCGCCGATTCGATCGACACGTCACCGATTCAATCGAATCGTCGTCGATCCAATCGAATCATTGTTGATCCGATCGACTCGCCGCCGATCCTGACCAAGTCATCGTCGATCCCTACCCAAGTCACCTCCGAGCTCGAACGAGTCACCACCGATCCAAGTTGGGTCGTTGCCGTGTTCTACCACACCATCTCAACGTCAATCACAACGCATTCTACATCACTGAGGCATCCTTCAAGAGTATCACAAACTTACAAATCAAAGCCTCTTAGTTGGAAACTTTGCCACATCGCGCCAACCCGCCCTAAAGGTATGCTCCCAAATAAATTTGGGAATTTCATCTATTTGGCATTTTCGTCATTGCCTTAAGTTTTGTTTAAATTCCCGACTTTATTTTTGTATCAAAAGATATCATGAAAACAAAGATGAAACACTTAAAAGAAGACAATTGAGTAAGCATAAGAAAAGCATATAATTAGAAATGTTCCCAATTTTTTTATAAAATAATAATATAGTTATTTAATATATTCTTTCAAAAAAAAACCATCTAATCATATTCCTTTTTGGAAATAACCTAATTATTCAACTACATCTTTTTATTTAGTTGTTTAAATCATAATTTTTGGTAACATTTTTTGCTACAATTTGATATATAAATTTGTTATTTTTATATAATAGAGCCGTTTAAGACATGTCTTTGAAATTGGTCATTCATAATTAATCTTATTATAACATACACTCAATATTTGGCCAATCTCTTTACAGATCAAAATTTATTAAAAATTAATTTTCTATATAATAGTCAAACATTTTCTCAATATTTTTAGATATCAAAACTATAAGTTATGATTTTTTTTAATTTAATTTATCAAATTTAATACAATTTAAATTCAATTTTTTTTTATTTTAAAACCCAATTAAATGCAATAATGTCACCATACATAATATCAGTTGCTTCATTAAGACCCACTTGATTAAGCTAAGCCATTTCACAACTATAGAAGATTACGTCCCTAGTGAAGAACTACTCTTTGGCTTCATAGTGAACTTAAGACCTCTCTCTATTACTCCAAGTTCCCTTTTTATGTTCAAAAGCAAGGTTTTTCTACAAATCATTTTTCATCTCCAACTTTTATTTCTTCTTTCTTTTTCTTGAATACAATCTTTCAAATTTTTCTTCACTCATTCAATTTGTAGCTTCAATATTACTCTCTTTTACTTAATATTTAAGTATTAAAAAAGCTTGATTTGAAGAAAATTTTATAATAAGTTTTGAGAGGTTTAGTTTGTGCATGTTACAAGTTATTTTTTTTTTTGTAAATTCTTAAGTGTGTTATATATCTTGAGTTTTTTTTATAAACCCTAATGGCTGTCTCATCTTAAAATTGTTGTAGAACTATGTTTAAGACTAGTATGAGGTGCATTAAGTTAACCTTGAGCTTGCAAAAAAAGTGGATTAGTCTTAAGCAACAAAAAAGAGTATGCTTATTAAAATTAGTTTTGCCTTGGATTAGGACATTAATTAACCCCAAGTAATGAAATAAGTGGCCAAGGCATCGTACAATGATAAATTACTTCTACTCCTTCACATTGCTTAAACTTGCTCACGCTCTTGACGAACACCTTTCATGTACGATTTCTCTTTCCAAGCTCTTACAAATATTTATTCTTTCGAGAAATTGAACTTTTAGCTCTCGGATTAAATTTTAATATTCTCAACTAGCTTTTATCTATTTGTACTTTCATACTTGCAATTTCATTTTTTTTATTTCCTCATACCTCTTTTAAATAAACTACAACCTCAAAGACTCATTTAGTTTTCATTGTAAATTTCTTATGGTGAGTGCAAACTACTATTTTTATTCCATTTTTATTTTGTTTTCCTTATATTGTAAGAAAAAGGTTGGCTAATCAACTCTTTTAAAGTGTCTAATTCTAATGTTTCATTTGCAGGTCATTGCTACAAACAACTAACACAAACCCTTAAAGGAAATATATTTTTTTATTTTTCTTATTTTATCATTTTGTTGGTCCTTTTTTTGTTTTTAGTTATCTTTAAACACTCATTATAATAAAGAAAAATAACAATGTTTAAAACATATAATTTAACTCTTCAAAGTAAAGTCAATTTTACTTTCATTCTAAGATAAAAAGATTCTAAGAACCAACATGAGAGAGGCATTGAGCCCAAAAGAAACAAGAAGCCAATTAGATCTTTTTGATATCACATTAGTTACAGGAGATCACTCCATAGATTTCAAGTTAATATGCAAGAATAAACATGACGAACCTTACAGCTAATTGACATAATTGATGATTGGGATTTTTCTTTTATCCTTGAGGCATCAGAGAAAAGCCTTTTCTACTAAAGAAGTGCCTCAAGGAAGCCTAGTCATCACATCAAGTATCCTAGATTAGATCAACTCTCCTCATTAGAACCAACCATTCCCTGTGTTTGTCTCTTTAATGCCACCTCTCCCATCTTCGAAGCCTAGCTCCAATACCCTATCATCATCCCATAAGACTTATCCCCCTAAAAGTCCCAAATAATGCCCCTTTTAAACATTGAGAGATTGGTAAAATCAATTCTAGTCAACATAAAACTATAAGTTTTCACACTTATAGGGTTTTTACTCAAAAAATCTTCTCTTTCTTAATTTTCTTTTTTTTCAGTTCCCATTCTCAATAGCCCTTTTGAATGTAGTGGTCAAGTAACATCCTCCTCTCAATGCAAATTCCATAACAATTGATAGTAGTAGGAGCAGATTCTACCCCAACAAGGTTGAGGCAGCCATTGTTTCGCATTTGTCTTCCTAGACCTCTTTGGGGAACCTTATTACCAACATAGCCAAAGAAGAGATCCTAACAACCATTTTAGCTTTACTTACCCTTGTTGCTATAACATCATATGTTTCACACCCTACTTATTTGTAAGACAAACCTTAGCCCTTAATAAGAACTTGCCTTTTATTAGCCTTTGAAAAGTACAAGAAACAATGCTTAAAATAATCTTATGCTTAGTAGCATCATAATTAATACTTTGAATCTCTATTAAAATGCATGCTAATGTGTTTGGTTATGTTTAAACTCGTGTTTGGATTTGAGTCATGAATGCTTGCAAGATATGCTGCCTTTGTACCTATCGTTCCACTAAAAGATGCACAATAGATGAAATAGAATCTAGACACATAGTTGCCTCCCTTTTAGTAAATCCAAAGTAACAGAACAGGGATCAATCAAATCAAAGATTCAACCAAGAGCCAAGAAATTTTCTAAGGTTATTGATCTTAATTAACCGATGTAATAATTGATTCTCAGACATAAAGGTTAAAACTCGCCCTTGACCCTCACCCTAAGCCTAAAACCTTACTGGCAGAACTTCACTTCAAATGGGACATATGACAATGAATCTAAGCATTATGCAAAATATCAATTCATAGTCTTGTGTTTATACTAAACAAAAAAAAGTCACTCGACAAAAATAGATTATCTAATAGTTGCCATAGAAAAAATTACTCACATTGGCATCATTTACTGCATATGCAACACAATAGTGCTCCTGAGTAGAAAAAATAATAAATCAGAACTTAGGAGAAACCTAAATAAGTTGATATATGAGTACATAGTTGATAACAAAATTTACAAGTTAATGGGAATTTATATATACTTCTACTTCTGACTGGTACAGTTAGTACTGAAGTTAAAAAGGGAGACTAAATAATCCTAGAAAAGAATTGAATTTCCATGTTAGACAACAATTGGTCTGTACCAGATGAGCAGAACAATTCATTGTTCCAAACATATGGATCAGGCCTTACCTGCATCATATACCATTCTTCAAACTCATCAAACAATTCAAGCCGTTCAATTCTGCACACAAAAGCTAAATAAAATAAATACTTACCATACAATGCAATTGCTTAAGGTTGTTGTGACACTAAAGTTTAAAGCAATATTTCAGACAACAAATTGCAAACTGAAAAAGCATAATACTGATAAGAATGAGAAACAGAAAAAATCATCAGCCTTCACCAAAATGTAGGGACAAGGAAAGGAAAGCACGACCTAAATTGGAAAAGCAGATTAATATAAAAGACGTGGTAGCACAAGTAACTCCCGAGCACAATGACGTTGCATTGCGATTTCCTACCAACTTGTCCTAACAACTTGAACATTAACCACTATAAACAAGAACAATAGACCACTATAAACTTAGCCCACATTTTCTTAGATAATTGTGATTATAAGAACAAATAACCCTATCTACAGCTACCATAAAAAATATTAGATGACAAGGACATTTCCACCTCCCACTCCATACCACCAAAATATGCCAAACTAATTCGCAACAAAATCCATACCATGGTTATTTTTCAAGTGCACATGAGTCACTTACAAGCAGGGTGGCAATTTAAATTGCATGATGTCATTCTTAACTGAGGGTAATTTCGATTGCATGACATCATTCTTAACTGAGATCAATTTCAATTGCATGATGTCATTCTTAACCGATGCTAACAAAAAAAGAGAAAAAAAATACCATGTGAACATATTGCTAACATCTTATTGAACAAAGCTGGCACTTCTGTGATTTTAAGTTAAGCTAAGTAATGAATAGGTACCTGAATCTTTCTTGAGCATCAATGAACTCATGGTATATCCGCAGCATATCCCATGCAACAGACCTCTGAAATAGAGAGTTCCAATAATTTTTCAAGCATAGAAATTGAACTAATTTATATTTAAGCCGAAGGAGATTCATAGGATAAAACTCAAAGGAGCCGATTTTGACTTTCAATAAAATTGTAGAAGCCAAAAGAACAATATAGATTTTGTGTAGTGTGTTATTAACATATGGCAAATAAAAATGCAAGCAAAGCCATAAAAAAAGAAACATTTGTTTAGTATCCTTTTGTTCCTACATGCTGTCAAAACTCTCACATGTATTTAGAAGTCAATTTTTATTGAAAACTTATATACAAAAATATTTTGGGCAAAGTTTGAAACTTTTATGAATCTTTTCATAACCCCCTAAAAATTATATAACTTTCTCTAATTAGTCTCTTATTTATACTAGAATAATTTATCAGCAACATCCTTAATTAGTGTGCATTCTTTGTAGCAAAGAAATCAAAATTGTGATAATCTGATTATTTGCATGAGTATACCATGAAATTTAAAATAGAAACAAAAATTTTAAACTTATTTGTTTAGGCAATTAATCTATTTTTTTCCTTCAAAAAATAAATTAAAATAAACTAAAGTATTTTTCTTTAACTTTATTTCAAACTAATCTAAAGTTAAACAAATTAGTATTTAGTTAATTTATCTTTAAATTTTTATCATTTAATTAAATTAGAATTAAAATAAATTTTAATTAAGAATTAAAAAAGTTAATTAACTAACGTAAATTAACCAATTTTAAATCAAATTATTTAATTTAAAAAATTAACTTTAAACTTAAATTAATTAAATTTAATTATTAAACATAATTAACTTAAATTAATTTTATGAAAAAATAAATTATTTAAAAACTTAACTTTAAAGTCAAATTAAATTAATTAAGTATTAATATTAACTGAAAATAAAAAATATTTATTAATATTAAATAATTAATTGATTTAAATTTGAAACAATTAACCATATTAAATACAATTAAAAAATCAATAAAAATAATTCAAATAAAAAACATTTAAAGATTTATTTTTTAAAAGTTATTTATAAAAATATTAAATTAAAACATGTGTAGCCCACAATCTAAGGTACATTAATTTGATAGTCTTATGATCGTTTCATATTTCTTTGCACACATCACTTATGATTTTACTCTAATTTTGTTACGAATTGCAGAAAACTTTTTGTAACAAAATGTTTTATTATTGTATAGCTTTGATGTTCATAATGTCAAAGAATTTTGTTATTATATGTCTTTGGTGTTTAATGTTATAAAACTTTGTAATATTTGTGAATGTAATAAGTATAGAAGTATGAATGTAATATTATAACTAATCAACCAATCTTGTAATTATGTACTAGTAATAAAGCTCTAACAAATTCTACAAAATATTTAAAAATTATATACCACAAGAGTGAGAGCCATTGATGGCAGCATAGGTAATGCAGGTGGCACAATAATTGGAGTAAAGTCAATGATATAGGACCGACGATTACCCCGAGTAATGGCCAAAGCAAAAGCATAAATTGCCCAAATTTGCTCTACTATGAGTCCTGAAATGGCTAAGAGCATTTGTTCTTAGTGCCACATAAGTTGTAACACCTAATTTTCAAAGGATGTCTCAAAGGCAACAACAGATACAATTAGCTGAGTTAGAAGGATTCTTCAATGCAAGAGGGACTCCTTTAGCTCACAAGTACTTTCAATTCACCTATCATTCTCAAAAGCAAAGCCGAAAAGATGTTGACGTGAAATTCTAATTTGTTAGCATTAGTTTGTTGTGAATTCAAATCTTTAAGTAAATATTTACTTCACATCCAAGATTAGAGGGTTCAAGAGAGAAAGATAGTGATGGCAATGAAGGAAAAAAGTTAAGTTCAAGATTTTTTATATGGAAAACCCCCAATCAAGGTAAAAATAACAATATCAAAGGAGAGCTGAAGTAATTTTGCTTTCTTCGCTTGGTTAGACAGAGTGTCTTAGAAGCTTAGAGAAGGTTGAATAGCTTTGTGAGACAAGAACAAAGAAGAATATCACCAAGTGAACAACAGAAAGCACGGAGCTCAACATCCAGGTTCTTTTACTTTTAGTATGTTGACAACGATGAGAGCTTCCTATAATGGGCTATCTGCAATGGTTTCTGCCTCTTTCTGCAATTAAACTGTTTACGTCCCCAATCCTCACCCATATCCAAGTCTCTTTTCTTTTAGCTGAGACAGTTACACCTCCATAAGAATATTAGAGCCCTCTCAACAAAACATTTGGAATGAAATGAGCTACCCCCTAATACTGCCAAAGTTTCAGTGACAAGTTAGTAGAAGTTGCAAGCAGGAGCTGCATTCTCAACAAGTTCTCTTTAAATACTCAACATATCATTCAAGTGTGTTGGGTCAATATTAGGCTAGTTAGCATGAAGGACATGATAGGAACCTAATAAACCTCTGAACGTTACCGTTTAACACTAGGAGTCCAATTAAAGAATGGAAAACTTGAGAAATCCTCGAGCATAAGCAAAGATTATTTTGGCAATGTTAAATAACCTTGAGAAATCTCACAAAAAGTTTAACCAGTCTCGAGGTTTAATCAACGAAGCTCAATCAGCATTGCTAACCAAAGAACATGATTAAACACAAATCAAATCAGGCCATGTCTGCACAAAGTCAATGGATGAAGTTACACTTGAAATATTGAAGTTACATTGGAGCCACCCAAATAAGTGCAACTTAGGATTTGAATTTGAATTCAACCTTTTATGACCAAGATTTGAGCTTTAATTAGTTCCTAATCCATCAAGACAGGTTCTTAATATCTGTCTCCAATTTCATATTATTCTATGATCTTTAGGCTATCAAAATGATCATGGAAGAGATTGTTTTGAATCATACTTTAAGAGTGTAATCCTACTTTTGGAAATAAAGCCACTTTGTCTACCATGAGAGAGAAAAAGTAAAGAGAAATCCAAAAAGAGGTTTACCTCAATTTTTCTTTTAGATAGACTTAGCTTCTTAGTCACAACATCTATGGAAGAACAAGGAAAAGTTTGTTTCCTTTTTTGACAAGATTGCATCCAATTTGACATATTGATCCTATTATGGTCATTATTGGTTGCAAGCTTGCCCAAATTTTTCTATGTCAAAACCCTAACACATGTGCACATTGTGGGCTTATGGAATTCTTATTATCAAGTATTTTTTAACCCCATGCATCACTCTATGAAGCAAGTCTAATCAACAATAACTAAACAAAGAGAAAGTATATGGGAAATATTAACTCCATATCATGCAAGCCCCTCACATATGCCAAAAAACAAAGCTACAACCTCCATTAGAACAATTCCATCCATTGTGGTTATCAAACTACCCTTGTGGTTCTATAAAACCACTACTAGTGGTCTCTAGAGCACCCCAAGTGGTTAAAGTGAATTATCCACAAGGATTTTAGATTACTTTGGATAGTCTGTCTAACCTGAAAACTTAAAAGAGAGGAAAAGGTTGAAGAGCATGGAGATAGAGAGAAAGAGAGAGAGAGAGAGAGAGAGAGAGAGAGAGAGAATAAGAAACTTTAATGAGAGAGGTTGAAGAGTAAGAAGATAAAGAAAAAGAAAAGGAAAAATTACTGAATACAATTTTTCATATTTTTTACATATTTGATAATTGCAAGAGTTCTCTTCTCAGGCTTCAACCCCCTCCCTTGTAAGAACCAGATTTGAGTCAACACCAAACTAAATTTTATGTGCTAAGAATAGCTAACCCCACTACGCTAGAGTCAAGTTTAATTACACAAGTTGAAAACTACATTAAATCCTAGTCCCTTATGTATAGCCCTTCATACACTCCATGAGGTAGAGTCCTAAGCATACAAATGGCCAACCCACTTTGGTAGTCTTATAGTTTTGAAGCTCCTTTACTCAATCTGGAACTAAAAGTCTAATTAAAATTAAAAAAGGCCCAAATAATGTAGGTAAATCATCCCAAGCTAGCTAACAAATTGCCTAAGATGATTTGAGTTTGACCAAACACTAATGCCTCTAATGATTCTTGTGTTGTTGTTTGCAGCATTTTATCAACTAAGCGAAAAAATGAGATCCCAAAAAAATGATTTAATGAACCACGACTAACACAAAAAATGTCCATATAATCCATCCAACACCAAACTATGATTGGTCATCATATGAACTATTTGATGCTATAAACACTAGTTGTGAATGAGAAAAAATACTCGATTTACTTCAATGAAATTCGTCAAAATTATATGAATCTTGCTTTTGTATTTTGGCTAGAATCAAATCCAAGTCCGACAAGAGTAATATTCTATAACCAATGACTCATTTATTTTCAAACCAAATCATTTTCTATCTATTATTTGATTTACAAATCCTCATTTTCTATCTATTATTAGATACTTAATGAAGTATTATAAAACAAATCAAATTTTATCTTACGAGACACATCATAGCTTGGGTCTTAAAAGAACCAATAGAAACATTCATGCTCATACTCAATAAAAATTCATGTTCAAATATGATAAAAGAGATGATTTCCTAACCTAAGCACATCAATGAAAGAGAGAATGTACAATATTTTTAATAAAAATTCATATATGGATTGTCCTCACAACAACAAAAGCATATAATAAGCCAAGTAGAAGCACGAGATACATCTTATGAATTTGCATGTGTGAGTATGCACACAAGTACAAGCAAGTGATCCAACATAACCATTTCATGCAACCATGCTACATTGTTAAACAACATATGAGAATGATGTACATAATGCAAGAAATAATTTTAGAGCACAAAGTTTATTTTCAAGTTTTGCATCTATAGAAGTTTCTTCTACACCTAAGACTTCACATGACCTTTAAAGAAATAAGTTTTTTCTTCTCATTGTTAAATTTTTTTGGATTGTTCTCCACATCAAGTCCCCTCAACATTTGTATGATAAGGAAATGGCCAAGGAGCTCAACAAAAGTAGTTTAATGGTATCCTTTATAGCATTGGTTGTCGTTCTTAGAGAATCAAATTTTTTAGGCAGCAAGAAAAACATCTTTCACAGAAGATTTGCATTGGAAAACTCCCTTTCAACAAGCTTCATCTATTTATTATAAAATTTATGATGTATTTGCAAGGCTAAAGGGCACATCAATGATTTAGAAGAGCCAATTAAGGTGTTGATCATTTAAAGGAGCTAACTAGGAGTGATTTGTGGGTTTGGTGTTGACAAGGGCAATTTGAAATTTGCATGTCAAAAGTACTTTTGTAGATTGGAAGGCTTAGAGCTTAGTAAAGCTAAGACACTGCATGCATAAACTTCATCAATCTAACTTTTTTTATGATCTGTGAAGCTTCAAGAGTATTCTTCCATAACATCTAGTCTTCATAGCATTTTGGTCATTATGATCATCACAAGTAATTTGAGGCTCATGAAGGATGCCTTGCATCTTCAAAAGTTTCTATTATCTCTGAACAATTCTAAATTTTTTTTTGGAATTTCTCTAAATTTGTTATCATTTTTTCTCATAAGTATCTATGTCAAACCCATAGGAATTTCATATATTTATGGGTTCCAAAAAGTCCCTCTACCAGTCTGCTAAGTTCAAAAAAATGAGTTTAAAAAAATGATTTCTAAGCATTAATGGATTTTTTTATTTTCATATCTTATATTATTATTGTTTTTAAATTATTTTATTCCCCAAAATTTTTTCAAAAATCTAACTACATTTCAATGTAAATGGAACACATTCATTAATATTTTAGATTATGATTTCAAAAGAACATGGCAACACAATATCAATGCCTTTAAACCAATCATTCCTCTGAAAATCTTCAACAATGGTTAATGAACTATGATGTATGGCAAATCTAATAAAAAAAAAACCCTTAAAAAAGAATGTGGCTCCACTTTAGTTTCAATTTGGGTATGGATAGGACCAACCAAAACTAGAGAGACTCTACGTCTATTGTTTCGACTTAAGGATGCACTAGCTCAAGTGCATAGTTTCAAGCTTCATAGGCACCAGCTAGGTTCAGTTGGCCCTTTGGGTGCAACTTGAGTAGATTCAAGAGGAGTTGAGCATAAGTCTGAGGAGTTTAGCTGAAGTGCAAACATGCTAAGAACTTCCTTTTTCTTCTTTTTTCAAGACTTCAACTCTTCATCTAGAGATCTAATATGTGGCAAAGGCACTTTTAAGGCTGGGTGAAAGCATGCAGAAAAGGGCTTGAGTGGTGTACTAAGACACTGACAATGAGACAGCAATCAAGAAAGTCTCAGGGGGCAGGTTAAACAATAGCACTAGAGATAAGGGTTGCTCAATGACAATAGGTAAAGAAAGACAACGGTGTAGCATACTCTTTGGGTTAAAGCTCACGTATGCATCATATTTCCTAGCTTCATTTCCTTCTAATTATTTATTGTTTTTCTATTTCATGTTGTGCCCATAATGTTCTCTCAGTTTTATCATCTACATTAAATTATTTTTGTTCCTTTTGTGAAGACTAGCCATGGTCTGTGTACAAAATATCAAAAATGCTAAGCAATAAAAATTATGATCCCCATCAACAATCGCACAAAAGTTAGAAAGATACTCCCAATGCAGATAATATCTTTATCAAACGCCATCAGCAGCTTTAATGGAATTTCTATACGTGTGAGTATACATTGAACTTTGGACACTTCAAAAAAAGAAGTATTCTAAAATAGTCCAAGAGAATGACCTTACCTGCCATCCTTGGTCAAGAAAGAGTTTCTCTTTAGCAAACAACGTTGGTGTAGCACGTAAACCTAATAGAGGGCATCCACGACTCTGCAAAACAAAACAAGAACCTAGTGCATGTAACTCAGTCGTTTATTCAGAACCAGGACCTTCTATAAGCTCTACTCATACGATAAAACTGGTGGGATTTTTCTTTTGAACAAATATGCAGGAAATAATTTATAACAGTTGTCAGAATAGTATATGAAGAATAAAGATGAGGGTTAACAATATCAAACAGGTCATAGTACACCAATACAGTGAGCATAGAACCTTCACTTAAAGGTTCTCTACCTTGGGGCGTGTGACTTCATTACAAGAAGGTTCATACGTTTTCTTGCATCAGCTCTGTCCAACGTCTCTGCCGCATCTTTAGAGGTAACACAAGATTTTTCTAATGCTTCTAGGGCAAACACTAGAAAGCTAAAAGTAACAAATAGATTACTTTGATTCAAATCATCCAAGAAGGAGCTTGCATTCCACTAATTGATATTAACTTGATTGTAGTTCAGTAAAACCAAACTAATTAGGCCAGCAACGAGTCCCACTCAATTAAGCCCTTATGCGCATTAAAACCTTGACCTAAAAACTCATCTATCTTATAGGTAAGCACAAGGCAATAGGTTGGATCAAGGATTGATCCTATTCCAATCTAATCACCCTTGTATTGGTTAGAATACATTGTATTTTATTACATGATAATATAGATATACATATATACATACATATATATATATATAGATTAATAGATACATAGATACACACACATATAGGTTAAACATAAAAAAGAAAATTAAATTTCTTTTGAATAATTAATAATTAATAGATCATTTATGACAATTAATTAGTTTAAGATAGAGTACATATCATAACATCTATTTTTCTGCATTTGTATATTTTACTAATTTTCCAATATAAAACCTCTGCAACTTAGGAGGTTTTGGGAAATCAAAATCAACTTTATCTGTCACAAATTAAGGATTGAACCTAATGTGATCTTAACATGAATTTCGATCATTCAATGCTTTTAATTGATCAAAAAGACATTCTAGTTTAACCCAGGTCATGGTTGACCGAACCTAAAACCAACACTTGTCCACATTGCTTTTACAATATTTGTCCAACTATGTTTACCAACACTTGTCGTTTAAGCTAGGTATCCAAGGACCAAAACACTAACTCCTTTCTTACACATCTCTAACACAACTCTTCACCTCCTTATTTTTCCCATGGCATACAAATGAAGCAAAACAACCTCCTCCACTAGCATGTTGGCACCAGATTGATTGTTTCATGTCACATTAGTGATCACTAACTATGAAGATAACCAAACCTATACATCCAATAATTCAATATATGGATGTATCTCTAATATTTTAGCATTCTTAGCGTACACCTCTTTCCCACAACAATTGAAATAATACTAAATAAAGCAATGCAATGTACTACTTTGCTCAAAAAGTTTTCAAGCCAAATCCTTGACCCTTGTGTGGATAATTCGATAATAACAAGACGATCTTATTTATAATCTAATATTTTCCTTTTAAGTTTTTGCAGGCCATATCTCTTGAACTTGCTTGGTAAAATATTTGAAGAGCATTAGTCTAAGACTTGATTTGCTCATTGGCAATATGATCGAAAAGGTCATAATTGACTTGGAGATAAAGATCGAGCAATATTGATAAAGCAATCGGGATGATATAATTATCATCCAAATGCACTTTATGAAGTATTATTTATTTGTTTTAACTTGTGAACTCATGTTAACAATTATAAGACACTAAACATGACAACAATTTGTTAAGTGGGTTAAATGACTTAACACAAACTTTACAACTAAACAAAGGTTAACTTACTACATGGTTAATTTAAAATTTAACTCATCAACAAATTTTAATCGTTTTAACCTTAACTTCATTTTGTTTTGTGTTTTCTTTTGTTGTGTGATTCATGGCATCTGACAATTTTAGAATCTTCCCCTTCTAATTCACCACTCTAGCTCCATCGAAACTCGAAATTAACACATTTATAAATATTTTTTTATTAAAATAATAATAATAATAATAATATAATTTTGTAACATTAAAAAATTACATAAGTAATATTTAAATTATGAATACAATATAATAATTATATATATAAATAATTTATAAAATTTAATATTATGTATATATTTCAAAAAAAATATGATAATTATTAATTACATAAATTTAGATTATACCAATAAATAGTGAAAGAGTTCAAATTACACTAATTTATCCTTAGAATATATACCAAACACATTTAATTTAACATAACATAATATAACAGTCAAATAAAAAATCACTCTAACTTATTCTAATATAATATAATATCTAAACATAATTTTTTGCCGAACCTTATTAATACAAAAATAAATAGGTTAACCTTAATTTAATTAACCACAAGTATTACCCAATAGGCCCTAAAAACTAAATGGATAAAATCATAATATGTAAAATTCCAATTGAAAATTTTCTAAAAACATTCTTCACATATCACAAAGACTCATGAAAACGATGATAGCAAAAGTAAATAAATCATCTTGGTTTGCTTGTGAAATAAGACTACTACACAAAAAAAATAAGCATACTTAAGTCAGAAAAGGGTCTAAAGGATGCCAAATGCTTTTAATGCATTATATTCTCAAGATTGCTTTGGAATTTATGAAATCATTATTATAAAAAAGTTAGAATTATATAATTTTATTCACAAATGTGCCTTTATCATAATTAGATTATATTAGATTTCAAAAAACATTTGAACAAATATAAATCATTAGAATGCATACCTTAAATCCCTGAAAATGAATTCATCGCATCATACGAGGGGTAATGCGTGCACACACACTGCAATTTATACATGCATGCTACGTTATGCTCAGAATCTACCCACTCTACTATGCAGCATGCACCGATCTATCGTGCTCACTTGTTTGTCGTGCACATTGCATTATTCTCCATCTATATTAACGTAGGTATATGAACCTCAACGTACAATACATTCCTTAGGACGTACCATACATCGTTCAGGACTTATGATACATTATGCACATAGATTAAAATAATCATTACAAAGGATTAAAATTTCTATAGATAACTTTCAAAATACCATAAAAAAAAACCACTACAACTTTAGTACTCATTTGCAAGCTTTTAACTTGAGGATCATTACCAAGATTGGAGATTTATACAATATGTAGAAAAAAGTTGAGAAGCTATTCTATTCATTATATCTCAACCACCAGAAAGGTTTCTTTTATTGAACTAAGTTCCAATAACATTCCTAAACAAATACATATCAATGTAGTGTATCTTTTGGATTATTTGATTGGTTGTAGAATCTTGTATTTTTAGTGTTACTCTTATTTCGGGTTCCCTTTTGGGTTGTTATAATTGATCCTTCATGATCAATACTTTTTGGTTTTTTTGGTCAAAGTATATAGAATCCTTTAACCCCGTGTTGTAAGCCCTTTTGGGCTACTGAATAGTAAGGTCATTTGACTCAATGATTGTTGGGTCTTTTAGCCTAATATAAAAATTTTTTGCCTGCTTTTGCAAAAAGCTTTGAGATTATAATCCTAGGCTTCCTTGACTGGGGTGTAAGTAAATCCGATATTTGGGATCAAACCATCAAAGTACTTTGTTATGTTTATATTACCACACTTCACACAACTAGCTCTAAAATTAAAGAATTTTAGAGTATAATCCAAGAGTAATTATTATAAGCTGAATTTATACTCTTACTTTCGATTTATTGATTTTATAAAAAGTTACAATTTATTCACTCCCTCATGTGGACATCTCAGCACTCTATTCCTAATCAAAATAAATTGATTCTTAAGACAATCCTAGAAAAGATTTTTGTGATGTCATGCAACTATTGATGATCGTGCTATTTTGAAATAAGATGCTTCATCTTTTCATACACCTTTATTTAAAGATAATTTTTATCTTTATTAGAAATACTGAATAATAGATCTATATGAATTCGTAAATCTTAATTTATGAATATTGTTAAAACCTTTCTAAATTTCCTGCCGAAAAAAGTTGGTAATAAATTTGTTCGTAAACCTATAAGTGAATTATCCCCTCAAGAAAAGCAAAAAAGTTCAACTCAATTTTAGAGTCTTAAATATTTCATTGTGGTCTATCAATCACTAAATTTAAAAAAATTATAAGTCTTAAAACAATTTATGAGATATAAGAAAAACTTTAAGTTACTCATAAAAGAGTCAATATGTAATGAAAAATAAAATCAACTCAAGCATGATTTTAAACTATTTTGAACAAATGATGATAAGTCTATTAAAAATATGACTACTAGATTTACAATAATTATAAATATGATCTCAAATCTTAGAAGGTATTTTTTTTAACGTTGAACAAAACAGAAAAGTTTTTTTAAGTATTGCCTAAAGAGTTTAATGTCTTGATAACCGCCATCAAAGCTACCAAAAATCTTAATCACCTCCCCTTGAATAAACTTTTCTTGGTGATCTAATGACTAATAAGATTGAGATGGCAAGGAAAAAAGAAGAGACACTAATATAAAAAAAGGAAAATATTGCATTAAGAATTGATTCTTCCTCATCAAATGATAGATTTTTCTGACAATAGTGAGAATTTTTTATTAAAAATTTAAACAAAATTATGAAAAAACGTGTTGCAAGTAAATCTAAAAACATAGAAAAAACCAATGCACAAAGAAAAGAAGAAAGAAGAATTACATTACTATAAATGTGATAAACCAAGACACATCAGCCCCAATTGTTCAAAGTTGGTTGACAACAAAGGTAAAAAGAGTAATTTTAGGAAGTATAGAAAAAGGATATGAAAGCATAAGATGACTCGGTTGAGCCAAGTTCAAGTGAAGTGCAAAGTACCAAAGAGGGTTAGATATATTTCATGCAAACCATCAAGAAACCCATAAAAAATTTGAAGTTGATAAGGAAAATGAACTCTCCCTTAGTAAATTAGAAGAAAATTTGATTAACTTGATTGATGCATTAAAAAAGCTTTCAAAGAAATGCAAAAGTTTGAAAAAAGAGCATATCAAATATTTGGAGCTATGTGAATCACTAAATGAAAAAAAAAATGAAAGTTGTTTTTGAAATGAAAAATATTTGAAAGAACAGAAATTTACTAGAAACTATTACTAAGAATACAAGAAACAAAACTATTTTTAATCATTTCAAAGGTTTGCACTCACATTGTGTTACTCCAAATCATTTTCAGCAAAACAACTACCAATGTAATGGATATCAAAACAAAAAGTTTTTGTATCATCACTTTCTGACATTATTACATAAAAAAGGGCATATAGTCCAAAAGATTGCAAGACAAAAACAAATGTTTCTTCTAGGTACATTTTATTTGTATGGATTAAAAAGAATGAGATCACTGTGCTTAGCAATGATCAAATAGTTGAATATAGGTTAGCCAAACTCAAATTCATTTGGGTTCTAAAACCTGAAGCTTAAATATTATGCTTATGAGCATGCTTCCTCCAATGTGATCAAAATGAGTGAAGAACTTAAAAATAGCATGTTAGTTGCTCTTATAAATTAATTTTGAGATATCTATGTTCATGAAGAGATAAATATTGTTTAAATTTAATGCTAGATGCAAAAACTAAAGGGGAAGAGAGAAAATGAATCTATTAAAATGAAATGGCCCTAAAAATTTCTTATCTTAAGATGAATAACAAAACATTTTCTTATTTCATTCAAGTGCATTTTGTGTAGTCTTAATTTGTTTTAACTCATGAACCAATGACAATAATCATGTAATATTAATAACAACAAGAGTGAGACCATAAGTATGTACAATTCATATTAAAAGTTTTTTAAAAATATTCTTCACATATCAAAAAGACTTCACATTTTTAAAGTATTACCCTATAGGTTATTAATCATATGAAAAGTAAGTAAATAAATTGTCTTAGTTTGATTATGAAATAACAGGGTTGCATCATTAAACATACATAAGTCATAAATGGTTTAAAAGATTACAAAACTCTTAATACATTACACTCTCAAGATAGTTTTTTAAATCATGTGATTATCCATAGAAAAAAAAATAAAATTGTATAATTGTATTTACAATGTCATTATTATAACTAGATTATATTAGATTTTAAGAAGCATTTGAAAAAACAAAAATCATTAAAATGTATACCTTAAATCCCTAAAATGGATATCATTGCATTGTAAACAGGTTCTCATGTGCTTGCAAGCTATGTGTTCATATGCATTGCATTATGCTCAAAGTCTGCCCGTACTGTTTACCATATGTGCTACGTGATTTTGTACACACAATCCCGAGGATTACACACAGTACGTCAATATTGACGTACAATACATGAACCTTAATATACAATACATCGCTTAGGATGTATGCTATGTTTATAACTGTAATGGCTAGTTTGATCAAAATTGGGAAATTTTTTTAATAGTTGTTACAGAGTCGGTTGGGAGTTTTAGAGCCATTGCAAAGGATCAAAATGCTTATTTATGCCTCCAAAACACCATGGAAAAAAAATAATAATGATTTAATGACTATTTGCAAGCTTTTCACTTGAGGATCATCTCAACAACTAGCAAGTTCTTTCATTAAGCTATGTTCCAATAACCATCCAAACCATAAACATATAGATTTAGTGGGCCTCTTAGATTATTTGATTAGTTGTAAGATTTTATATTTTAACTTTTAGTTTTGGTCCACTTTTGGATTGTTATAATTGATCTTTCGTGATGGTAGTTGTTTCGTTTTTTGGTCGAACCACCTAAATATCTTAGTATCTTTACATACCACACTCACAAAATTAGCTTTCAAAACTAAACAAGAATTTTAAAGTACGAACAAAAGTAATTATAATAATTCTATTGAGCTTGTATAATACCAAAGTAATACGATAGTTGCTTCCAGATAAGCTTCCTTAAGTTAGGTTAACAATCTTAGCTTGGCATGAAGTTACGTTTACACTTTCTCCAACATCAACCACTCAATATTTTTTATATTTTCTTTAATAGATATCATTATGTAAACTAGGTTATGGTAGAACTATTAACAACAATTTGAAAAAACATGGCAAAAATTTCTGGGGAGAAATACATTGCTGAAGTACAAAGATTATGCATTCTCTATTAATGTACAGACCTCTAGATTTTTCATCATTTGTTCTCCAAAGGCATCATCAGGATGGATCTGAAATTTTCAGAAGGAATGATTCCTTAGTTTCCAATATTCCTTAGCAGATTCAAATTAAAACAACATTATAAAATAAATAGCACCTGCTCATACACAAAAAAAACAGAAACTGAGAATGTTTTGGAAGCCCATCCAACAACAGAACGAGTTGAGTCTGGATCCAAGTATATCAAAACGCACTCTGCAATTATAAAGGTTGGCAGGCTGATAATAGCATTAGAATAAGGCAGGAAAGTTTTTTTAATCAGGAGCATTTTTTTCATATGATTATTGCACATTAGCTTCTGGTTCAGAAAAGTAGCATCTCAAAGAATGTATAACATGATAGCTAAATGTCGACAACTGGTCGTAGGAAAAACGATAGTGCATGGTTTCTTTTCTCAAGAAAGTTCAGTGTCTTCGCAACAGATATAGCAAATAAAATAGCCTTCAGAGTATCCAAATTCTTCAAAACAAGCACCTAAAATACTTTGAACCCCATTTAAATTCCCCATTTCAAAGTTTATTTATTGTATTGCAAGAAGGAACATGAAAATATTCTTCTAAGAACAAGATATTCATCCCGTTTCACATGCAAGGTGAAGACTGTTGAGAAAGGCATCTGCATTCCCTTCTCATACACCTCTCTAACCCATAGCATTGTCTTTTATCCATCTCAAATTATATCAAGAAGGATTCCTCGAGTCATTTTTTATAATTTTGCATACTTAAAAGATTATTTCTCTTTGCAAGCAAATCAATCCCAAACCTAAGATTTTGGGGTTTGTATTCCAAAGGTATGAAGAGAGAAGAGATAAAGATATGAAGACATGTTATCCCATTCCAACAAAGGCTCCAACTTGAGATTCTCCTCCTCCAAGTGTGGAGACCTACCTCCCTGAGAGTCTTAAGCTATCTATAAAGGTCAGATTTCAAAGACATAAAGGCACCTTAGTGATCAGTAACACAAATGTTGCATAACATGATTTTACATGATTCATTTTAGAATCTAATTCAACCTCGAGCATGATTAAACTCTTAAAATAAGATTTTCTTGCTACTTTGTGATGTCTTTAATTGTGTTTCTCAATATCTCACTGTTTGAACACACTTCGTATGTCAACATCCTTTTCGGTGATCTATAAGTGAAAATGGAAGTAAGACCAAAAGTGAAACAAGGCAATGGAAACAGAAAACAAGTGGCTACATGAGCCATTAGTAAAGCAAACACCCCATAATCAAATTATTCAACTAATCCAGAAGCTCAAAAAAGGACAAAGCATCACACAAATGAGAAGGCCAAGCAGTGTAATGACTACTTTAATGCCAATATGAAAAACATGATGACGTAGTTTATATAAGGTATATCTATGATCGACAACTGTAACTGTTGGATCTTGGGGCCGACAAGCCCCTACTCATCACCCCATTGGCACAAGATGAACCCATGTAAGTAGTCCCACCACCACCACAGATTGAAATTTCATAGGAAGACATGCCTCGATCAAGAGCAGCATAACCATGAGGATGATGGCTACTATATTGATGATTCTAGTACAAAGAAGTTGAAGCATTAAAATGCCAATCAATTTCAACGCAAAGGACATCCTCTCCAGAAAACCCACATGATGACACTATCTTCATAGCTATATTTATTTCAAAAATCAAGATGTGAAGGATCCTCATGGATATCTACTCCTCAATCAATGATGCTTTCCTCAACACTTTCAAGGTAATGGGTGTTGGATGAGATTTGTTAATTCCTGCTTCAAGTGCCCCAGTTGGATCATTGAGAGAAACATATCCAAAGGGCACAACCTCGCTGCTGTTGACACTAGGGATCAAGGAAAGTCCAGTATGCATATAATTGATTTCTAGCTTTTAAAGAAGTATCCTATTATGTCATGCTAAGAGGGGCACTTGAAATAATTTTAATTTAGTATCTGCAACAGTTCACCTCTTGCTAAATTTCTAACACCAAGGTGGAGATAATCGTTAATGAAGGTCTCTCACAAATGCTACCTTAGTTTTCTCTAGGTAGAAAACGATTGAATGAATAAACTTGAAAGTCAATTTCCAAATATTTAGAGCTTTTATTGATGGATTTGATCATATCAAAAGTATAAATCTTCATGCTCAATTGAATGAAAACAAGAAGGCAAATCTATCTATTATTCAGGTATTTTAATACCATTGCTTGGTCACCATCTCTTGCATATAAGCCAAGACATTACAGAATATAGATTAAATAAATGAAACCGGCTTTGAGAAGCTTCCCTACCTCAGCCATCATGACAATTTGTTTCTCATGATTGAATAATCTATTTAGCCGTCTAACAAAAGTAAAGCCTGGTTTGACAAAAGATATTCCACAAAAGATGAGATAGCACACTTTCCGTTTCGTTAAATTTAAAAGAAAAGTCATAATTTTTGTGACAACAACAAGATTGACAAAGAAAGAAATTATACTTGTTATGAGATGAGAGATGAACATATTTGGCTTGACAATTTGGCCTTCAAAGTAGTTTTGCTTGCTCCTCATTGCAAGTTGATGCAACAATTTCTGAACTGGAGTACATTGCCTCAGAACTTAACACTAAAGGGCACTTGATGCACATGTGTGATGTCAATTCTTCATCATTGGCCTTCTGAACATATCATCATATAAATCAGTTCTATTCATCACAAGAAAATGTCATTTGCATTGCTAATCCTATCTCATTTTATGGCATGACAAGCATTAACATGCTTTTTCATGTCATGCAATATCTCAAGAGAAACTAATAAACATCCAACACTAGCTTTTTCTGCCTTATATTGCCTTAAAACTAAACAACACTAAAGGGGTTAGGAACTTGATGCACGAGTGATGTCAAAACCATAATACCTAATTCATTCGTCATTGACCTTCTGAACATCTCATTATATAAATAAGTTTTATTCAACACAAGAAAATGCCATTTACATTGCTAATCCTATCACATTTTAAGACATGACGAGCATTGTCATGCTTTTTCATGTCATGCAATATCTCAAGAGAAACTAATCAGCATTCCAACACTTGGATTGATGTGATCTCTTCTTATCTCACTGTCTCGTAAACATCAAGAAGCAATCTATAGATCTTCTAGTGTCAACCAATAGCCATTGACATTATGAATGAGAATTGAGGTATATTTAATAAAAACAACAAATCACAGAGAAGAGTTGAAAGAAAATAAACAATAAGGGGTTGATTTTCTTGGAAAATATTATAATAAAATTGGAGAGCAATGTTTACAAAATAAATGATAAGAGAAAAGAGATTTCCTCCCCATAACAAAACAAGAAAGGAAAATTACAATTTAAGTATGAGCTAGAAAACATCCAATGGACAAAAAGATAGAAAGTTTCAAAAAAGTTTCACACAACCCCTTTTATATAGTATCAATAGAAGGTAGTCTAACATGACAACAATTGAGAAAATTGTTTAACTATGAAGCAGCACATAAACAAGATCCAATAAAGCCAATGATACAAGAGACCTAAGTTCGTAAATCGCTTAGCATGCCTCCTTGTGAAATATATCGCATTAACTCATAATCATTTATAGCCACGAGCACCCCCTGCTGTTAGTCTAGTTCCTAACTCCACTCAATGTAACCAGGTTTTCCAAAGCTATCATAACAACTATTTTCAACTAGAGAAAGTTGGTTTAGGAAGAATTTAGGTGAAAGCAATAATGGTAAGATGCTTAGGATTGGATTGGGTTGTCTTAAATAGGTTGAAGGATGAAGCATGGGATCCCATGGACAAGGGGTCTCGACCATGGAGGAATTTTGGAGAGAAGGGGTACGAGGAGAGATATGACAAAGGGAAAGGAGCTCTTGAGGTGGAGATTAAGATGAAGGGGCTTTAAGGGAAAGGAGCTCTTGAATAAAGAGATTAAGTTAAGGAGAAGACAGGTTCAGCTAAGGTTAGGGTTGCAAGATGAAAAAAATAAAGGTTTGCGTTCATGTGAGATGTTGGATTAGAATAAGCAACTATGATTGATGTGGATTATGATGAGAAAGTGAGGTGTAGCAATGAGTGAGGGATGAGAAAGGAAGAGAGGAGATAAAGAGAAGATGGTTTCTTACTCTATAAAACTAGTGTGCTCTTTTAGGTATAAAGCTCTTCAAAGCTTATAATTTAAAAAATTAGTCAGAATCTTTTTTGCATTTCATTCCAAATAGAAACACTTTGAAACAATAAATATACAAAGATATCGTAACAATTTGACACTTGGAAGAACATTCCATATACGAGTGATGCTGAAATAATTCTTCCTACAAAAGCGGCACCTAGAGGAGAGATTCCTACTTTGGTGATGCTTAGAAGAAGCTTCTTTATTGTATTCAAATACAATGTAACATGAAAAAGTTTTTATGACTCACAATAAATAATAGATTAAGTACTTAAGTCCACAGAAGAAAACTCAATGGTTAACAAATATAAGTATGTTTATTATATAAAACAAAATATACAGAAAAACAATTAGATTACTAAATCATACCAAACGGCCCATTTTTGCTTATCCTTTGCACTACTTTGATCTAAGCTCTAGAGATCTATTGTAGACTATAGTAGAATATCTTCTATAGAAGGTTGTTTAACTGATGCTAAGCATTTCATTGTCTTGGTTCCATGTGTTAAGTCCACCTCTGATGCTAGTGTTGCAACAATTCCCTCCTGTCTTGAAAAACTCTACTCAACAAAATTGACCTCTGAGTACTTAAGCCAATCTAGTGTCAATTTTTATATGTCCTCGATAATTAGCCATATGTCCTCTTTCTTGCATGGTAAATTCTCCATATGACAAAGTCCTTCAACTTTCATTGTTGATCCTCTAACCTTGATGCACTCTTTTAGATCTTCTCTACACCAAATTTCCTTTGCTAACTTGCAAATATTGTATCCAAAATAATAAGTGCTCTATATGCCCAAGAGAACTAGAAGAAAATTTAAAAAAATAAAAGAGAAAAAAGAGATCTATCCTTGGAGTAAAATCCTTAGTTGCAAGATGGCAACCTATCTTTGATACCAACAATAGAGTGGGAATACATAAGGTAATGAATGTACCTTCAACTAGGCATTTTGAACTCTTTTAAAAGCCTCGTAGAGAGAAAAAAGAAAAACTCACGTTTTTTACTAGGAAGAGAGTTGGTTTAGAAAGAATGTAGATGATAGGAACAATAATGATGTGGTTAGGATTGGATTGGGAAGTCTTGAATAGGTTGAAGAGATGAGGCATGTTTTTCTATGGAGTGAAGGTCTCTATCATAGAAGAATTTTGGAGAGAATTAGTAAAGAGAGGGATATGATGAAGGGAGAGGAGTTCTTGAGAATGAAGGGGTTTTGAGTGTGAGATGGAGAGGAGGAGAGGGTAGGTTTGACTATGGTTAGGGTTGTAAGATGAAGATAAAAGTTTGCAAGCCATTAGATTAGAATGCATGGTTATGATTGACTTGGAATGTGATGGGAAAGAAGGTATAGCCATTAAGTAAGAGTGGAAAGGTATAAGGAAAAAAGAGAGAACATATAAATGATTTCCTGCTATATTAATAAGGGTGTACTCTTTTAGGCACAAAGCTTTTTAAGACTTGTAATTTGAAAAACTCTTCAGACACTTTTTTTATATTTCATTCCAAGATAAACTTCTATACAGAAACATTGTGAAACAATAATAAATGAAGCTATCCTAAGAATGTGGTGCCTATAGGAAGTCTTAATCGAAATATAGTGCCTAAAAGAGGTCTTCCTTAAAATATGACTACTAGAGGAAAGGGTTCCTTATCTAAGTGACTCCTAGAATAATTCTTCCTACAAAGGTGGTCACTGGAGGAGATATTCCAATCTTGATGGTGTCTAGAAGCTCTTTCATTATGTCCAGATGCAATTGACTTTAGAAAAACCTTGATGACACGATAACTAAAAGGATAATTACTTATAGACCTATAAAAACAAACTATAACTAAATTATATGATCATATCTCTTCCACTCCTGTCCTACTCCTCTGCCTCAGCCTACATATTGTAGCCAAACTCCATTGCCAACAAATCTGACTCCTGCAAGCCATGCCTAATCAAAATAATGCCTAACAACTTTCAACTTGATTTGCCACTCCATTACCTTCTAGTGGGCATCTACACAAATCTTGACCATACATGTTGCTTAACAAATCATATCCATTTCACTCTCAATCATCTACAGTTGCAAGCCCCTAATACTTTTAGATTCACTGACATAACCACATTGAATCAACTACTCTACCAATGTCCAATCCTTATCATTAACCCACATCACAAAGACAAGATTTTTGTTGGAGCATCATTCAAGTCTCGCCTTTTCATTGTCCCATTTGACCCCACTGCTGACCACCTTTTCCTATATCACTCCAACAAACTATCAATGAAGTGTGCTCTCCTTGTTAAGCTAATAGAAGGGGCTTTCCATTGTTGACTGCTCTTGAGCTATCTCTATTTAAATAAATCAATCTGTAAATGACTGGATGAGCCTTGAACAATCTTCCAATATGCCTTCAAAGCTCCTCAAGGCCATATTCAACAGTGTTTACTTGCTCAATGTCTAGCATTCAAGTGGAAGAGGTATCATAGTATGCGCCTTTGACCTTGTGGAGATCTAATATGTGATCTTCACCAGATTTGGGAGTAGAATTACACAACGGAATTTTGAATCTTCAGCAAGTTATCACCATCAATGGAGGAAATGGATAGCTAGAACTCCAGAAATCAATACTGAGTTTTAGAGTTTAAACATGGAAACAGCTCAGAATCATGATGTGTTACCAGATCAGATTCAGATTTTCCAATTGAATCTCCTTTACATATATAATCTTTTATTCATAATATACCTTGATGTATGTTTCTTTAATATAGCCATGTTCACATTAGCGCTTTTGTCCATATGTAAATGAGGCAATTTCTACTACATTACAAACGGCTTGATTCTGAATATAGTAGTAACAAGAAATATTGAAGAATTCTTCGTAAACCATGCACAAAATTGCAGATTATTTGTTTTAGGAATTTATGTGAAGTCATCAGGAAACATCTTAAAAATCTATACCACAAAATGAAGAGTCCAAGGTACAATTAGTGCCACTGTAATGACAAAACAAGATGAAGCCCACATAGAAAAACAAGGTCATGGAAAAAGAGATCAAATGCATCAATTGTTGACTCAAAAGTATAATCAAAACACATACTAATTTTCTATTAAAATGTTCGACTTAACATGCATTTCTCCTAATTTTTTAAGAACTTTGTGAGCAACCATTCATTATTGCTGCTAACTTCTTGATAGTTCACAAGCAGGCAACTTCGAGAAAGATAAGACCACTAAAATGATTAAGGCTAGATTCTTTTAGACTACTTTGAAGAGGTCTTGAATACAGTGTTTCAAAATATCTAAAATGCAGTAGGCCAAAGTAAATGATATAAAACTGAACTATATTCTCATCACTTTTTACTTTGAAAAGTTATTAAATAGCATTTGACTTCGATATTCAGAGACCATCAGGAATATGACTATTATCCCAGTGAAGACACCATTTAAAACTGACACTCTATTCCAGTAAAAAGACTACAATAATCCAAACGTCACTAAACGCTTTTCCAATATAGATAAGAACATTAAAATGATTGAGGATAGATTCATTTGGACTACTTTTACAAGGATAGATATGCAGTAGACCAAAGTAAAGAACATTTGTATTCTCATCACTTTTTGCTTTGAAAAGTTATTAAATAGCATTTGATGTTGTTCTTCAGAGGATTTCAGGAATTTGATTATTATTCTGGTGAAGATACCATTTAAAACTGACACTCTATTCCAGCCAAAAGAACGTTGCCAAACACTTCTTCAATATAAAAGTTATGTAGCATGGCATTCTAAGAACAACTGTTTCCAATGTTATTTCATAAGTTATTTTTTGAAGTCTTCATTGAAGATAATAGACATTAAACATTGTGTTTCTACATCATCACACAAAGAACAGTTAAATGTTATTAATAAAAAGGTAAGTCTTTTTGAGATGTTTACTTGATACATATGCTTCAAATTGGAACTTAATATTGTAGTAGCTATGTGTGTACAAACAGTTAATCAATAGGTAATTGGAACTCAATATTGTACTAGCCAAGTTTGTACGAACAGTTCAATCAATATTTCATACGACTACTACATGATATCCACTCAAATGGACTAGTGAACTTGAATAATTTGCACAACATATACATGTTGCATGTAAGCAGTCTCATAATCATATCATTGCATATGAAAGCATATAGTTATTGTAATTAGTCACATACATAACCAAAAATAATTAATCAAGGAGACATGAGCAACCTAAATAGTTCCCATGCTTAATAAACAAATTAATAGCTAGTAAAAAATGTTCCTATAATGAATAAATAGAAAAATGCTTATAATCATGATATCCTTGATGATATTGATGTAGGATTTGTATTTAATGTCTCTCATCTCCTGCCATTAATAATGCAAATAAATCAAGTTTGGCTAGTACTTTATTTTGCTCATCTTATAAAACATCCAGCAAACCTTGTAAAATATCCTTGATAATATTGATGCAGGACTTGTATTTAATGTCTCTCATCTCCTGCCATTAATAATGCAATTAAATCAAGTTTGGCTAGTACTTTATTTTGCTCATCTTATAAAACATCCCGCAAACCATGTTAACCATTCTCAGCGACACGTCATCTCACTAACATGTTGATATGAGTTGAGCTAATCATTACTAACTGGTAATCATTATTAAGAAAAACTCCACGCAATAGACCAAATAATTTAAGCCAAACTGTCTTGGTTCAAAACCATGCACAATTGGCATGAAAATGAACTTGACTTAGTTCCAAATGAAAGTGGATGCCTACTCAAGGGAGGAACTTGAGTGGTTATGCCGACTCTCCAAGTAAACTAATTTTTAACAATCATTACATAAAAAATTATATGTTATCATTTTCAAACTAAGCAGAACAATTCGCTGCTAGACGCTCATAATTCAAAAATTGACTCCAAAAGTAGTGCAACTCTTGGCTTGACTCCTAAAAGGACTCAAATAAACTCGACCCCATTTAATTTCAATCTCAGAACTCAAGCAATTCTTACACAAGTTTGAAGTTCTTCGCATAATGCAAGTCACAATCTCATGTCGTCTCAATATAATTACCCTCCCATGCCTTTGGACTCATCTTACTAGTCCTTTCAAAGTATCTCATAAAGAGCCTTTATATTTTTTTAACTAATCAAGCTGACAATTACTTAAGTCGCTAAGGCCATGATGACAATATTTCAAATCTGCAAAACAGAAGGTATCTTGAAAATCTCAATACATAAGCTATAGAAAATCCATCATGGTGAGCCTCAAAATTTTCCCTAGATTCAAATAGCCAACTCAGTTTTTAGAATAATTATGAAAACTAGCTCTCAAATCAGCCAAAATAAAAGATAGAAAGCATTAACACAATTTTATAGAAAAAAAAAATATCCTCAGCTAATCTATCTTGCAACTTCAACTTGTTCATTGATCAAATGAAGGACAATTAATAACAAAAACAAAACAAGCTCTCATCTACAATTAATTGAACTTTGAGCAATTTTATTCCAATCAAATTTTGGTCTATGAAGACATTTCATTAAGAAACAACACATGCAACTCAAAATAATCCAATGATCTTCATGAAGGCTGGGTGGAAGCTATTTTATAAGGGAAACTTTGTTTTGTTTTTGTTCAATGACATCTTAAGAATTTCACAAGGGGAATAAGGGCTGTTATAATAACAAAAAATACATGCAAAATTGTTTATTGCTTAAAATAGAAGATAACGTTATATTCTATGAGAGAGTTTGTTAAAACACACCTACGGTCCAACTGTGCGAGGGTCATCATAGCATCCAATTGCTTTATGTCACGCAAGTCAACAGGAAGAAGTTTATAATGATCACTTATAACTTCACCTCTTTCTGTAGAAGGGAAAAGCATATTTTAAGGCCACATATCATATATAACCATCACCATTGAAAATAAATCAACATGAGTCAACATTCTACATCCAAGACTGTAGAATGAATGAACTTCTTAAAGGTGACTAAACAACCTTTCTTAACAAAAATCAAGTAAAGCAAAGCCAAGTCAAGCCATCAAAAGGTTACAAAATATTCAAGCATTAACTAGATATTGGGATATATATCATATATTGGAAGCTAGAAAAGAAGAAAATAAATACCATTTAAAGCAGAAACAATGATTAAAAAAGGCCCTCTAGACCTCGAGTACCTCTGCAAATAAATGCATTGTCTCCAACTTTATCCTTCAGTTGTTTATGTTGATCTATCACAGATGCCTTCTTGCTGGTGACCTATGTCAAAGAAAGATGTGGTGTATAGGGATTTGGCCAACAATTTGAATAAAAATAATTACATCTTAACATATTTAAAAGTAGAATGTATCATAAATAGAAAATCAAGTACCCAACTATCAAAGACTTTGGGCACAAAAGCAAAAACAAAAAGAATGAGAAGGAGATACAAAAATTTCACAACTAGAAGAGTATAAAAAAATCAAAAATAGCAATCATAAGTGATTTCATGCATGTCTGTGTTGGGGCAGGGAAAGATTCAGCGTCAAACCTCAAGAAAATCCAACTCCACGTAGAGATATGGTGCAATTCCCTCTTCCTACAGAGCATGCAAAGTCAATAAACATAAAATTAATTAGTTCAAAAGAAATAATATAAGTAGTATATTTGATATATAAGAATAAAGTGGAATAGCACTAGAAGGGTTTATTTGGTAACTCTACATGGTGGGCTACTATTACCAATCAATTGTAGGTGGCATTTTGGTCTGGCTGACATAAATTAGAGAAACTTCAAGCATCGCCCACACACAGGAGCTATAGTGAAAACAGTTTGGCAAGGCTGCATAAAAGCAAACCATCCCAAACAGGCCCTATGATTCATAAGAAAAACAAGGGATCTACTACAATTTCCCAACATTCTTAACTAATAAAGTTAAACATAATATTTGTTCACAAATTATCTCAAAGCAAGTAGGAAAGTCATCAAACTATTGAATTTGTACTGACCTGCATTACAGACGAAAGAAAGAATTTTTTTCTTACCACTAACTGGAAATAAATTGTATCAAAACCAGCTCCAAGGGATAGGATCTGTTTTTTGCTCTGACTGCTATCACCAGAATTCCCTTTGGGATTTAAAAACTGTCGAAGAAGTTTTTGAAGAACAGCCCAACGTGCAAAATATCCTTTGTAATCATTTCAGTAAGGCATGAAGCAAGAATCAGGATGTTAAGAATCAGAAATAATTTGTTTCATGAAAGCTAGCAGTTAATTTTTACCACGGTTTATTATTGGTGACCTCCTGACAGGCCTTCTCACAAACAAATGAATATATTCATCCTTCATGTATCCTTTTTTAACACATGACCTGCAAATAAACCATAGCATGACAAAATATAAAGACAGATTTCTAGAATGCAGTAGTATATATGTGTCTTATCTTTCAAAATGAAGCATATGACTATCATGATATAAGAATAGATAACAGCACTGAATTAATTGATATTATTATTGTTTTCCATTTTGTATCGGCACGATGTATCCCATGCCTATCCACAGGTAAAAATGGCACTATCAAGTTGGGGTATGACTTTAAAGAGTCATGGTACTTCAGAAATTTTGTGTTACGATGGGTATGAACAATAAGAAGCATGAAAAAGTTGAGGAAATTCAAGAAAGCAAGGCGCAAAAACAAAGTTAGGGATTTCATTCACTTCAACACTTTTCTTGATATATGTAACAGAACGTTTAACATTACGATATCAATTGATAGCCCCCACACAAATCAACCTTAAGGATGAATGCTTGCTATATGACTGTTTGTCTAAAGATACAAACTCCATTCGGATGCAGCAAGAGACCAGCAGAAGTAACTCTTCCACAAAGTCAATAGTTTGTTGTAGCTAGGCATGACTCCAAAATGTAGTTCCTACAAAAGCCTTGAACAAGCATTTTATGGAAACAAAGAAAAGTCCCATGAATGAGGTAACAACTGTGAAGGATATAATCCTTGTGTGTTATTGGCCTTCTAAGATCAGAATAAATCGCATAAAAAACATTAGAAAAATCACAACTTATCAAATACTAACAACAGTAATCAAGGCTGCACAACGACTAAAGGCATCAACTGCTAACTTGTGCTTGTGAATGAAAGTATACACTCGTAAGCACTCGATCCACTTGGCATATCAAGCGGTGAGCTTTTTCAAAAAATTTAGGAAGCTTAAAGCAACATTATCAGAGTATAAAAGTAATTCAAATGAATGTAGTGTTGTCAACACCAAAGGGATTGCCAAATTGCATAAATTCCTTTTACATGCATCAAACAATCTTGATGGGTTATGTTCAGCTTCTAACTCAAGAAAACAATGGAGTGGCCTCCTTGGATCAACATTCCTCTTATCCCTATTATACAAGATTTAATGTCATCAAAGGCTTCAATCAATATTCATGCCTTTTAAACCAAAGAAAAAAAACCAAAATCATTAAAAAACTCATATCACTTAAGAACATATAAGAAATGTGAAATGTTGCCATGGAGTAGGGTAGACAACATGAAAACACTCAACATGTGGTCTCGAGGGGGGTATAGATGTGTCTCAAAATATGCAACAATAACTTCATATAAGAATGAAAAAACATCTTTATCATAAATCGTATGAACGTACTAAGGGTATTCGATAGATAAAAAGTATGACTAGCCACAATCAACCTAATATAATATTTTCTACTAATATGGACAACATGCTAAGACCATACCTTATCCTAATAGGTATCAAATTTGATCAGAGCATGAAACAACAATAGATTATGCTATTAGATGAAGTGTTGAACCATGAGACTCTATAAGGGTTCGAAAAATCAGTTTGAACAAGGCCTAATCTTTTCATCATGCTATTAGAGATGTCATTATTATTGAAAACTTACAAGCTTAACCGCCTGTGGACAATGGTATGGAATATGGTGTCCTCTTCCAGCCCTCACATTCTTAAGGTTGGGTTAGAGTGCACCACACAACATTAACTTCTTGATTGCTTGAGTCCTTTGAGATAGTATACCCATTAGAGTTTCACCTTTATAATCTAAAGGGCAAAGGGAGAAATTAAAATAATGAGGTGTGTCATACATGTTGGGCTCAAGGCATGTCATGACCTTAAGAAATAGCAAATGAATGTGTTCAAGTGTCACAATCTATAGAAAAGTTCTATCATTTGATTTATGAAACTCAAGCTCACTATAGCCTTGAATCTCTTCTAGTTACATATTCTTTCTCAAATTACTCTTCTCAATTGCTCTTTTATCGTAAGTTTTTCGTTATGAGTTTCCTTTCTCCTATAAAGGGTCTAGAACCACTTCCTGAAGAAGTTGTCGTGTAACAGTTGGAACCACCTCCTCGACAAGTTATCTTGTAACAATTGCCTACCAATGAACCCTACAACCTCACCCAACCAAGGTTTTTTTGCACTGACAGCTACATGAAAACCCAGGTCTTAACTTTAAGAGCCTCACCCTCATCCGTGAGACCCTTAGCATTCTTCTTTCCATTATGTTAGAAATTTCCTGTTTCATTTCACCCATCAACAAATCCAAGAATTAACATCTAGTCAACCCCCCCTTAAATATTTCTAAGGACAAATAATGAAACCCCAAATTTTATTGGGTTGGAGCCAACCAGCCCTTCTGTAACAATACGTAAATCACTTTAAATGTTTCCATCAAAATATTAGACTGAGCTAGCCATTCCCTACAACCTTCTAAAACCTTTAGCAATTCATTTCAAAGCAAAACACAAACCTTATGTACAGTCGTAAAATTTGATACCCTTCAGTCAACAAGCTTCGTAGGAAAAACGAGAAATAAATCTCCAAATAAATGATTCTACACTTGGGCCGATTAGAAAAAAAAAATTGTTGAACTCTGCATCCCCACTGAAAACAGGAAGACTAGTATTCCTCACTTCGTCCGGATTCAGGAGGCGATTCAAGATTAACGTTTCGTCCAGAAGCACGTCAGCAACCGAATCACAAATACGTCCCTTCTTACAATTTCGCAAGAAAAGAGTAAACAAAGGCTTAAAGAATACATTGAAATCTCAAACCACGGAGGAACGTAGATTTTCCCTTATTTTCATCTATTTCCGTAAAACTGTCTAGAAGTGGCAAGAAACAAAAAGCGCACAGTTTACTGGCGGCGGCATCATCGTTGGTCGCTTGAACCGCGGCAGTGGAACTGCGAGTGTCACCCTGCGTTCTCTCCATTGACGGGCGAAGTAGCGCTTGGAGGAACGACGCTCCCTTCGGCTGACGCACGAAACACAAAAGACTTGTGATTTATTAATCTACACATGTATCAAATTTTTTAAATTTTTAATAATATTCAAATATTACATTAAAAAAAATTACATATCTTTAAACGTTCAAATAAATTATTTATATCTTATTTATTTTTACACGCGTGCAGAAGCTTGTGACGATTCTATTTATTTTTATTATACAAATAATGTTGTATATATATTGGTTTCTGTTTTTTTTAGAGTGATTATTTTTTCATCATCTCTAACATCTATTGTGAAGATAGTTTATGTGCGAGAGTTGATGTTTATGTTGTTAGACATATAACTAATTACTTTCAAAGAAAATTATAATTAAAAAGTTAAATAATTTGTCTTCTTAATCTCAGAGAAATGATAGGCTCATTGATAATACATGAAGCTAGAACAAATAGATCCTCAAAGAAAACTATTGAGCAAGCATTTTAATCAAAGTAAAGACTACAAAAAACAAAAAAATAAAGATAATGGTGTTGCAAGAAGAGGCTAACGTAGAGATAGATTTCATGATCATGATAGAAGTCATGAAAGATTAAATGAAAACTAAAAATAAGATCATAATAATAAAGATAATCCAAAGCAATCTTGTCAGGATAAGACAAAACAACAATCAAATCTTGTTAAAGGGAGAACAAAGTAATTTATTTCTTACTTCTATGACTTTAGAAAAAAATGATACTAATGTTAGGTCTTTAGATAATGGTTATAGTAATCACATGACCAAAGTAAAAAGTCTCTTTCATGATATTAATAAATCTATAAAGTTGCATATTTGACTTGTAGATGACAAACATAGATTAAAGGCAAATGAACTACTATAGTGAAAGATAAATTATGTATAAAAAAGTTTAATTATGCTATCTATTTTGTGCATAACTTAGCCCATAATTTATTAAGTATTGGATAACTAATCTAACATGATTATTTTATGATATTTAAGGATGATATGTGCTTGATTAAGAATGAAAAGATCACTTCACCATTTATTAAACTCAATATGACATGTAATAAGATTCTTTATATTTATCATATTAAGAATTATTCATTTATAACAAAGGTTAAGGATGAGTCATGACTATGACATTATCAATATGGTCACTTGCATTTTGATAGAGTTAAATTAATGAGTAAAAAAATTATAATATGTAGTTTGTTGATTGTGTTATGAAAATTGTCTTTTTGAAAAGAAATAATGATGTTTACTCCCATTTGGTAAGATTTTGGAAAGCGAAGAAGCCTCTTGAGTTAACTCATGTTGATATTTGCAATCCAATGAAGACTCAATCCATAAATAAAAGTAGAAATTTTTTTGTTTCTTACTTTTATTTTTGGTATTTTTTACTATTTTAGAAATTAGAATTATTTCGAAAGTTTCAAGAATTTAACACTTTCACAAAAAAAGAATGTGGGCTTAATATAAAAATTCTTCCAATAGATGGGGAAGAGAATTTTTATCAAATTACCTTGTTGTAAAAAAAAGGGATTTTTTAAAATTCTTGACTATTAGAAAAACATCAAAATGCAACAGAGTTACCAAAAAAAGGACAATATATTTATTGAGATGGCTCGAAGTAAGATGAATGAAAAAACTTACTAAATGAATTTTGGGAAGAAGTTGTATTTCTATTCATCTTCTTAATATTTTTCCAATAAAAATGGTGTCTTATAAAGCTTGGTAGGATCACAAACCAAACTAAGTTATTGTTGCATTGCTTATTCTTTGATAGCTTCTAACAAATGCATTAAATTGGATAAATTGTGCAAAATAAAGTATTTTTTTAGATGCAATAATTAATCTAAAGGTTATAGATTTGATAATCGTATTACTAATAATTCATTATTCATAAATAAGTTATTATTGATGAAAATAATTTTTGAGAGAAGAATTTACAAAAGTCTTAGATAATGAGTATTGAAAAAATTGAACCTATTCTGAAGGATAATGTGATGATGCCACAAGGTTTTCCTTTATTTGGTTCATATAAGAATTAGTCACAAAGAGAATGAAGTAATTCAAAAATGTTACAATGACATTCAATATAGTGATAATCCCCTAAAGAAGGTAAAATCTTCAAATGGTTTTTATGATTCTTATACTTTTAGTCTAGATTACAAAACCTTTAAGTTATGAAGATGCTCTCAGGAAAGAAGAACTAATAAGGTGTCATAAATGAAGAAATAAAATATACTAAAAAAAATTAAATATGGATGCTTAATGATAAGCAACAATTTAACTAAAATTTCTCATAACAAAAAATCTACATATTAATGACAAAAAATCCATATTTTATGGAAAGACAAAGCATATATAGTGTTAAACCTTATGAGTCCAAAGATAATATTTGATTTTAAAGATAACAAATATTATAAATTCTTATTGTGGTGATCTAATATGTCTGCTTAAGAAGTACTCAAATTGTCTAATATTCATCAAACTTTAAGGACATGAAAGATGAAAGAATAACTCTAATGGTGTGAGTCCAAAGCCTTTAAGAAAAAGTTTTTCACTTTTTAGGACTTGTGGAAAAAATTAATTTGATATTTACCTTAATTATTAAGAGTTTATGCACACCTTTGCATTCATAAACATCATGCCTAGGATTTGTTTTTATATTTATTGTATTTAGCATGACTAAGAAAGAATATAACAAGTTATAAGTCACATCAAATGATTACACCCTTAATCTATGACTTGAGCTTTTAAGTTAAAATATAATTAAGATTTCTCTCAAGATATACATATGTTTGTCAAGATTAAAATCATCTTATATTCTCAAATTTACTTTAAAATCATTTGAATACATCACATAAGAAAAGCTTATTTAAAATTCTATAAGTATATAAAATGCATCATTTTAAATCCTAAAAATAGTTAATATTACATGTGATAGATTTGAGCTCCAAGTACTACACCTGGACTCCGATATATGATACATAATGAATAATGTCTTAATATACTAGTGTTCTAATGATAACATACAATATGTATACCTCAAAAGGTATGCATCCTGGTGAATAATACTTGAGAAAAATGAATTAACACACACTATAATTATATTTGGAAATGACTTGGATACAAGTGGTTACATTAAAATAGTAGAATTTTTTTCAAAGATTTTCCTTCATCGACAATCAAAGCATAAATAAAGATTTGAATATTTAATTCTATATTTTAATTTTTTAGCGTGATGTTACATAACTGCAAAGCTTTATAGTAATATCGTGCTCTAAATAAATACTCTAATTATTGTCCCATTTATCATGCAAAAATACAAAGCAAAGTAATGTTTAAATTAGCATCATGAGTTAATGTTTCTTTTTCTTCCCTAAGTATAACACATTTCTTTTTTACCTCATACATGGTATCTTCATGGAAGGAACATTATTTCCTAACATCTTAATATTTCTTTTTAAATTTTCATATTATTCAAGTAATTCATTAATGGAACTTGATAATTAATTATAAAATGAAGCATTAAAACATGATTAGCTGAAGAAGTTTCACTTCAAATTTTAGCTGCCACACAAAAAGGTTCCATCATGCCCTTTTCATAATCTTGCTCTTCAATGTTTTCTTTTCACTAGTTTGAGGCTTCTTCTCTGCATAAAATCTACTAGCTTAAACAACCTTAAAAATTTATTTAGCATTAAAATCTCAACAAAAATTTCTTTAGTCAAGAAGCAATATAGAATACTCAAACCTTAATTCTTTTTGTTTAAAGAAAAAAAATTAAAAGACCATTTTATTTGAACCTTGAGATGTAAAGATAGAAAACAACAAAGTAAGAAACTAATTATCATTTCAATCACTTATGAAAATTAGCTATTTAGCTCACTTCCTAAATGGGATGTGAACGGAAACTATCATTTAGTTTCAAAGCATTTAACATGATATAACTTATCATCAAATGCACAATCATTGATATTGTGATAATGCCTAAGAAATTGGTATGCTAAGCATTGTAATGCATATTTCAAGTTTAGGATTTTTAGCATATTTATTATTCTCATAGAATGGTAAACTTAAACTCATTAAGGTTATGAATTTTTGTTACTGTGAGCAAGATTATTCATTATGATTGAGCTTATATTCATTAGAAGCAAAAGATAGGATGATTTAGGAATTTCTACATTTTCTAGTTAAGCCTACAAATCATATGATTGTTACAATTATAATTAATTAGTAATGTCCACTTTGTTATAGAATCTAAAGCTAAGATTTAATATTTATGAATTTAGAATATAATTCAAATATGATTCACAAGATTGTTTTGAAAGATTTATTATTCAAGCTTAGCCTAATTCCTAAAGATTTATTTAAATATATATTTTCATGATTCTTATTCAAAGAATAGATTTTTTATGAGTCAAAATTTCTTATGATTCAATTTAAGGGCCTTGAATTTCAGCCTTAGCATATTTTTTGTGTATTAAAATAATAAAATATATTTAGAAATGATATTTCTTTATCAATTTAATTTAAATTTGGAAATATGAACATTTTCTTAACACGATTCACACTATTTCAAACTTTAATTAATTATAAATTGAAATGGATTAGTTATATTAATTAATGACTTCTCTTAATAAATTTGTTTATGATTTTTCAAGTGTATATCATTATATTATCTTTCTTAATTCTCGATGCACCCAAGAGGTTAGTGAATTGGGTGAATTTAAAAATTTGAAATTTAAAGCACAAATCACAATTCAAATTCATTGCGTAGCAATATAAAGAAAAAGTAAAATGAATGTAAAATAAACAAATCAAATTTTTGAGTGGTTTAGCTCACTACCCCTAAGCCTATGTGGATTAGATAGTAACTTGCTTAGGCTTACTATTACTATCATTCCTAATTTAGTGATCATTGGTGAAGAAGCCTTTACAAATTGATAAAAAAAATTCATAAAAAATACTTAAGATTTATTATCATTAAATAAAATATCATGATTAGGGGTTAATACCATAATAGGTAAATCTAGAAATTATGATGCAAATATAATATTATATTAATATATGACATTCTTAGAATTGAATATTTTCATATGCTACTCTATATTAGACATTCTAACACATGACATGGTTATTTTAGTGAAAAATATTTGTCACATTAGCACATGGTTTTATATATTAATGGATTATTTGTTTGCTTATTTGAAGATAAGCAAGATTGGTGTATGGAATCATGCATATCATATAAAAATTTTAGTTATAAAAAAATAGAACATAATAGCATGACATTCAAATAAGTTGTACTTTACATAATTGAATGGAATTTGGTAAAATATGGATTTATTTGAGACATTATCTTCATTATATATTGTTATATCATTAATACTATATGTAAGGTTGTTAGTTACATATCTAGAGGACATATCTTATTAGAGACTAACACTATGATATGATCTCATCAGATATGTTGTTAGTATTTTATGCAAGGTATACATTTAGAGGCAATATCTTATGTGACATTAGATTTGCTACTAATATTTTGTATAGGGTGGTTAGCTATGAGTTTAGAGGCCATACCTTGTGAAAGGATGCTAACTAATTTTCTTTATTTTCAAAACTCATTTGGATATGAATATGACTATTATTAGATTTAGAGAATAATAATCAAAAGATAAATAAGGACCTAAAGAAATAAAAACATGAAAACTAATATAATTATTTAAAAATGGAATGTTTTACATATTTATTAATTTTATAATGGTTATTGATTATCATACTTTTATTCTTATATTTGTTTATGTTGTTATATATATATATATACATATATTTTAAAAAAGTTTTAAATTTCAAATGACATTTTTTATTTTAATAAGAAAGAGCATGTCACACCATCTTCCTTAATCAAAAGTTGGAAAAGTTCCAAAAAATATTTCAAAAGTTTTAATAAACTTTTATATTAATTTGTATATAATTATAATTATTTGTTTTTTGCAAAATTATCCACAATTATCTATGAAAAGCCCTTGACGAGACAGATGCCAAACTTTTTTCTAACATGTTGTGCATCATTTATATTTTTTGACAACACAACTTTTTCTTAAAATAAATGCTCCAATCCATTGGCATCATTTTTGTTTGTACATGAAGAATAGACTATATTTTAGTATTATTTTATTGAGATAACCTATGGTTTAACATCACATTTATACTTGAAAGGCCAAACGTTAACCAGGACCTTTTGGCTAACTTTTGTGATCGTCAAATAATATTGGCAAAAAAATTTATTTGTCAATTTAAAAAAAACTATTTAAAAAAAAATAAACCAAATATTGCAATAATTGAAAAAATTAAAATAATATATTTTTTTTATGGCACAAATAAATGAGTTTTTAAGAAAAGTGATTTTGTGGGTCACTTAAAACAGCGATCTACAACTCCCAATTATTGTGGTTCAATTTTACAATTAATGTTAATGTCGAAATTCTCATTTAGTTAGGGAGTTGGCTGTTGAGAGTTGAGAGTTGGGAGTTGGGAGTTGGGAAATGGGATTGCCGTGTTTAAAAGCGTTTATTGATAAATAAATGTGTTTAAAAAAATAGTATTATTAAATTTAATTAACAAAGCTATAGGAAAAATGTTTTTAATATAAAAAGTTATATTTCTTAATATTAGTTTAGAATGAAACACTTAAAAAATAGGTAATTATATTTCAAAAAACAAGAAAATAATTTATAAATTTTAAAAAGAAATTTTATAGAGAAGTTTTAAAATAAACATTTAAAACGATATTTTATATAAATAAAATCAGAGTTTTTGTGAAAATAAAAAATTAAGGCTCAAATTTAAGCTGTTTTTGTTTTTCATAAACTACTTACTAATTATTATGTTTATGTAACTATTTTAATGTAAGTTGTGTAAGAGGTTCAGCACAAAAATGTTCTTATCAATTTATTAATTTATTAATTTTTTTAATTGCAACAAATTAGGTAATTTTTTCCTTGCTTTCAAGTAGATTAGCTAAGATTGGCATAACAATTCAAGAAAATAAAATAAAGGAATATTTAATATAGTTAAAATTTAATTTTTTTAGTTAGTTTTTTTTTAAAAAAAAGTTGAAGGTTATGCTTTTGGACCTTTGTTATTTTACTAATTATTTTTAAGTATTTTAGATCATATATTTCAAAATCAAATAAGTTAATTATATATAAAGTTTGATCTACTGACTCAAGAAATTTAACAATACTGTTTTGGAATGTAAGCATTTAACAATTTAGTAATCAACAATAAGAGAAGCACAAGAATGAGCAACAAAATAGAAGATTTTTATGAGTTATTTTATTTTTATTTTAGAATGTAAGCCTTTAACAATTTAGTTGAGATACTAAGATTTAGTAAAGTTGAATGTAAGTGTGTTAAAAGCTTTCAAACCATTCATGCACTGTTTTAGAATGCATCATCCTGGTGATTAGCTCGAGTACGATAAGAAAAATTTTATAACTTTACTATTTGCAAACTCTTCATACAATATGATAAGCATTATCATGATTTATAAAGCCTTTATTATTCATAATTATATATCTTCATTCCAAAATAATATGCCCCTCCTCTACATTTGACAAATATGTTCAGTGCCGAAAAGTCACCATAATTGTACAATTGCTTCATCATTTTCCTATAGTTCAATCAAGTATATCAAATCAATTGGAAAACTAATCTTCAGACAATTACAACAACCTCCACTTATTTTATCGAACAAGTATGCCTTATGTCTATTGTTACTATTAAGAAATGGGCATCATAGTTCTTCATCAAAGCTTTTAGGAACTACATTAGATAGATAAATCTCACCAATAGCTTCATTGTTCATAATTAGACATCTTTGTACTATGAAGTTACTTCTTATCTTCGCATCAAACAAATACACATTTGCTAAGTGCTTGTATTGCTTATATCTAAACATCTTTATACTATAATGATGCTTCCCAACTCTGCATCAAAAATGTACACTCAAAGAATATAAAGTCAAAGTGAACCTATTGCCATTATCATACATCCCACAAGATCGAGCTAGTATGATAGATCACTTGGGTGGTTGTGCATTGATAAGTTACTATACATTTTAATTATTCCATTAGATAAGTACAATGCATGTGCATCATTACTGTTTAGAGTTATACTTCAACTTTCTACAATACAACCTCCTATTACAAAATTAGACAAAAATGATGCACTTTGAACACATCAACGATGATATTGTACTGGTTTTCATCAACAACTCACATTATTGGACAATTACGACACATTTAATGGGTAACATGAGTGCTCCAATTAAAACAAGTAAGTCTATACAACTTCAAGCATAGTAGTTGAATAAGATTAGATCAAGTTAAACAATAAATCATAACAAAAAGGAAAATATAAAATGTCTTATAAAATAAATTCATTTTATAAAAAATGCCTTAGAAGATAGAAATATTAATAGATTTTTTTTATTAATATTGTACAATCATAAAGGAATTGAATTTTCAATGAAGTGAAGTTTGCATAATTGGTGCTAATCATAGTTGTACAATGTCCTCATTGTACAATATGATTAGTTATTCATGGGGATGGACAAAGACTCAATCAAGGGCAATCATAGATTGAATTAATAAAATATGTTATTTGTATATATATCATACACTTATTGTAAAGTTTGATTGTTGTTTTTTTTAAAAGTATTAATCGAGGTTTTGAATTCATGCTTTTCATATGTATAATAATAGCTATCATACTCATACAATATGCTTTTCAATAGATTGGACATGTGATTCTTTTGGGTGATGTTAATATGGTTTGTAATTTGTGACGTCATTCATGTACGATAATAATTTCATACAAGTATGATAGCTTTGACAGAGTGTTGACAATTGAGAACTTAAGCTATGAGTGAGCTAATTTTTATCTTATCAGTGCAATGTTTCACTCATATTAGTATAATACCTTTGTTCTAAAAAGATATAGTTTGAAAATTAGAGAATGAGTGGTTTGATTTGTTGCGCTTAAGTATGATTCATTTATTATATAATCTTTTATGTGTAGAGAGGGTGGCAGCTAAGAAAATCTTCATACAAGTACAATCATTATCATTACATTGTATGACTCAAAAGCTTAGAGATGAAAAATGGATGTAAGATTTATATTATTCATATATGTATGATATTGTCATACCCCACATCTAAATACCAACCTATTAATACAATTGGCATTATTATAATTGGCTAAATATCAGAGTAAATAATCAAATACAGGATATAATCACTCATTTAGATAAGGGCGATGCTAAAAAATCTAATAACTCTTTTTTGTATTACTAATTCAATTATAAGATTAACTAAACTAATTAATAATTTTAGAATTTAAATGAACAGAATCACTCCTAAAAATATTTATTTTTTAATATAAATATTTACATATTCACATCCATCCTAGTCTATTACATTTTATTTTTTTATTTCAAATCAATAATGATAATATCCCAAATCATAATATAAGTACAAGTGAAACAACTACAACCCAAACCTTATTGATATCACAAGATCCACATTATTACAATGAAAATTTTGCATACTAGATGAAACTTGCACATAAAATCTATACATATCTTATATCCAGATAAAGCAGAATAAAAGCATCTAGAAGTCATAGTTGATATAGTAACATTAAAGCTAAAGAATTTATCTGTTACACCCCATTTTCCTAGGCTGATTTTTTTGGCATACAAATTTTTTTTTTTTTTTTTTTTATATATAGACAGCTCAGATCGTCCCATACCAACCTGAGTAGCCTACGAAAACATAGGATATAACACATCATTACACACCTACTTTCCTTAACAATGTGGATCCCATCTCCCGGGTACACCGTCAAATCAGGTTCATGACTCCTGAATTAACAGATGGACTCGCGCAATGTTACTCCTACTAGACCCAATACTCCTAACCCATACGGGTAGGAGAACCGATCTAATAGAAGTCTGAACCCCCACGATTAAGTTCCATAGTCATGTAATGACCTCACCATCAAACAAAAAGATATATAACATCCTCAGATAAAATATGGCACTCCACACACCATACTCCAAGGCAATAAAATAAACAGTGAATGAAACTACATCACAAGAATAAGATCCAAGTCCAACAAGTACAATATTATCCAACCAGAAACATAAGTCAGAATTACCCTCACATATTACATGACATATGAGAATAACAATCTCATTAAATACATCCAACAGCAACAATCAACTAACCAGAATATCTCAGACAATCACAAATCAGATATCCTCCACAAGCCTGCTGACCACGATCCCACCTAATCTGGTAGCGTCAAGTCTGCCGAGCCACTGAAAATATATAATACAGGAATGAGCTACGCCCAGTAGGAAAGACAGCTAGTAAAACTCACATGCAAGAGAAGGATAATAGCAAAAATATAGGAATACAGCATAACAATGTATGGTGGATAGGCACTCTCAGTCCCAGACTCCGACCAACCACAGTCACCCCCAGTCACACCAGAGTAGCTCTCCTCTGGGCTTCCAGGTAGCGTGCCAGTGGGAACGCCCATCTCGAAACACGCATGGCGCCTAAGCACCCGACACCGCAGCGTCTCTCGTCAATCAATCTCCTAGAGACTATAGACCGATCCAGTCACAAAATCTCTAGCCAACGTGAGACACCCCTGCCACCCTAAGGCGCGCAGGCCTACACACTTGGCTAGCCACTGCGAGACACCCCTGCCACCCTCAGGCGCGCAGGCCTACACACATGGACCAGGAGAGATCGACTCAGCCACCGTCCCAAGGAGTCCTCTACCAACAACTTCCATAGAAGCTCACGCCCCTACAGTCATTGTCAATCTCTAACTCCAAGATTCGGCAACATGTGTCCAGGTACAACAAGGCGCATACCAGTCAAATGTATACTGTAGAAGCTAAGTCTGAACCGCACAGTTACCTACCACAACTACCCTAAAACATCATATAGGGTCTATAGTAGTCCGGTCCAATATGCCAATCCGTGAAATATGCCAACACTGAGTAAACTGACTCAATCCATGCCATTGCCATCCAAGCAATACAACTATACCAGTTACTGACTGTTCTGGTAGCATCCATGTACCATACCTCTGTATGACTGCTTTCAACTGTACTGTCGTCACTGATAACATTTTTCCCCACTTCAGGCAATTTTTCTTTACCCACGGATCTCCAGAATTTTCGAAATTTCTCATTTCCAAATTTTCTGATTTTTCTTGAATTTTCCAAAATATAAATAATCCCTAAACTCAATTATCGAATTTTCCTAAATTCGAAATATCAAATTTTGCATTTTATCCATTTTCCGAAATTCAGAATAATTTCCGAATTTAAAATTCCGCTATTCCATTATACCGCGCCGCACTTCCGTGAACCCGGTTCTCGCCACCGGTTCGGCCTTCGCGCTGAGCCGAGAACCGCTTCTCACTGAGCCGCGCCGAATTCCCTGAACCGGATCTCGCCACCGGTTCGGGCTTTCGCGCTGAACCATCCCCCGCCGGTCGAAGTTATTAATCCGAAATTCGGCCGACGCTTAATATATAATATTAATAATTAATATAATTATTCTCTTAATAAATCAACTAATCCCTAATTAACCCTTAATTCGTCTCCTTCCTTCGCCCGTCGTCCGCGAAACCCTAGCCGCCGCAATCGCCGACCAATACGATCCTTCCGTCGATTTCCGGCAACTGCGAACAAGGAGAACATGTTCGTACTATCCTAACATTCCAATAATGCCGCTAATTTCCTAAGGTTTAAATCAAAATCTTCCGTCGAGTAATTTCGTCTAATCCACATGTTTGACAATTCACGCAATTAAAGTTCTAGCATTATACAATCACCTTAACGTGAACGAAGTAACATATTCAAATCACAATGCTTTGTAACATTTCCAATTCGACGAACAAATTAATTGTCCCAAAAAAAAAACCTAACATGCTAATTCGATAATTTACATAATCAATTCCAAAAATCACATCCGCATGCTCAGGTAGCAGTTTGCAAAATAATACATGTTTTAATTTGCTAAATATCTAATTTAAAATCTGAATTTCCTACCTCAAGGACGCCGGCGACGGTGGACCTCGTCCGCAGCTCGCCGCAGCTTCTCACCGAACGAACCCGGTATCAATCGACTCTCCTCGGTCCCGGGAATCTCCAGGCACAAAAAGCCCCTTGCCAGGCCGCCGGAATCACGCGCCGTACACCGGAAAACTTCCTCTCTATCGGTCGGTCGAATGAAACCCTAATCGATGTATTTCGCGAGGGTTTTATATTCCTGGCCAACACGGTGAAAACCCGTTACGCACCGTTGACACGCTTTCGACACGGTAAGCACCCGATCAGCCGATTCAATCCCAACCGTCGATCACGACCGTCCGATCCGCTTATCAGAACGCACGCGCAAACTCACTCGGCGACCGCCTCCGCCTCCGCTGAACCGTTCCGGTCCGGTTCACACGCGGTAAAAACCAAATTTCCGGTTTAATTTAAATGGATTTTCGAATTTCTAAAAATCCAATAAATATAATTAAACAGGGAAAATTACTTAAAATTTACCTCGGTGCTCCGGAAAATCCCCAGAAATTTCAGAAATTCCAATAGCCTCCAATTGAGCTCCTGGCTCATCCTACTGTCGATCTGAAATCATCCAAGCCAAAAATTAATTTATTAAAGATTAACATAAAAATTTTTACTGGGTATAACATTATCTCACATAGAAATAGTCATATAGATAAACCTAAGTTCCTCTCATACAAAGTTTCTTACAAAGCTCTTGATATACTCTCACAGTTATAGAGCCATGTTAAAACTTTTGAAACTCTAGCTCTATGGAAATTTGCATTTTACTTTATAATGTAAGTAGAACATGAGTAAGAATTCCTCAATAAACAAACTACCAACTATAAATAATAAAATAATATTAAAAATGTAGTAATGTAGCAAACAAAGAAAATGGAGAAGTACTATGCATGATAATCATGAAAAAGAAACATAATATTAGTGCATTTATGCACATTTTCATCGAACTCATAATCTACATAATTATTATACAATACTAATATCATATGATACACATAATATGTCATATGATTTTTTTTATTTTCATATTAAATTTCAATAAATATTTATTTAATTATTTTTTCTCTTTTTCATATTCATTTTTTTTTTGAGTCAAATTTCCTTCTTGGACCTTAATCCTTGCTTTAAGAAGGTCTCATAACAAATCTCATCATCATAGAGCCAAGGTCCTTCAACAGGCCAACACCTTTGAGTATTATAACACTTAGGAGTAAAGTATCACATAATCACATAGCAACCATCCCTTATTGCTAACCTATGTTGATGATTATAAGATCATATACTAATTGCGGCCTCACTTTGAAGTACAAATAACACCTGGTGGTAAAGTACTTCTCATCATCACGTAGCCATGACCTCTAACAAGTTGTGATCTACTTCTATAGGTATCATGACACTAGAAAGTGAAGTGCATCTTTTCATTAAGTCATTATACGATAGGTTCGTAGATAAGTGATCTCTTTCTTGACTTCTGTTCTTTCTCATGATTTGCTAGATCACTAATGAATAAAAAGTTTCTTTTTTCTTTCTTTTCTTTCATTATTTTTTTTATCTTTTTATATATTTTAATTTATAGTCTCATATATATACACATATGCATATATATATATATATATATATGGTATTAAAGTGTTATAACGATATCAAAATATATGCAAGTGATGCTATGTCATGTAGATGTTCATATCACCATGCATTCCATAGTAATAATTATGAAATTTAGTAAAAATATCAACTTACATCATAGTTATTTAGTTTACCTATCTATTATTCTTGAGATAATACTTTCATAAATTTTTCTTTTGCTCTTAGATTTTTCTTTAATTACTTGTCTTTCTTGTGGTTAGACTTCTTTTTATCTCTTCTTTCTTTGTCATTCATATACCAAAATAATTCAAACTCTATTAACAAAATTCTTATTATTCATCCTTATGTTCCTTAATTACCATTATTTGAATCTAGCTCAATGCATCATTACGTGTAAATAACATAATAAGTAACATTTATATTAATTAAACTGCCTTTTTCTGTGTTTTGATTTTCATTTCACACCTCTTTGAAAAACCTAGCTAATATAAAAATAGCATCCACGTCATAAACCTTCTAACTCATCAAACCTAAAAAGATTATAATACCATCAAGAGCTTCAAATAGTAATAAGATTAGCTTGCAAGCCCAACAAGCTTCCTATAGCTAACTTGACTAGGAACCCACACCAAACCATTGTAAACCTTATCAAGCAATTAAGTTATTACATTTCAATATATGTATCTACCACCTAAATACATTACACATGATTTTTTATACATTGGAATAACACCCACACAAACCCCTAAGAAAAACTAATTAGAAGCATACATGTTAACATTGTTTATAACTCTTACCAAAACCAAACCTCATAGGAATTTGCATATAGTAAAATTTAAACTCAATAAAACAACTTTAAACTCTTACCTCTTCTTAGAAAATGTTGATCTTAAGTTTTATTTTATTAAAACCAAATTCTAATAACTCCTCTCCTCTTTCCTAATAATTTTTAACTCCATGAATCATAACATGCATTTTGTAAAAATCCTCTACATACCCTCTATTCCTTTTTTCCTTATTTCTACAACTTAAGCCTTCCTCTTTTCTCCTTTCTCTTAATAGAGCTCTCTTAGTCTACCTACTCTAGCTATTCCCCATTCTTACTTAATTCATCTCCCCTACCTATTTAACATAGCCAAACCTCCTCATTAACCCCATTCCAACTAAGATAGTTTAACAAACTTTGCAAGAAATGAAAATATATCATTAATGATTTAATAAATTATATTTACATCTTTAGTTTAAAAGATTTATAATTAATTATCTAGTTTCCAAAATTAAAAACTCAATGGTGCTAAATTTTATTTAAAAATCTCTATTTATAAGTATGCTCAAATAAAATTTCTAGCTTCATATGAACTGTTAGCATGCTTCTTAAGATTATAATTTTTTCTTATTATTTTAATCTACAACCATCCTATTTCAAAAAATTAACTTTGTTATCTTAAAATATACATAAGCACATGGTTTACAATATATTAGGCATAATAAAATTATGAGTTGTTATTCTAGGTTTAATATTATAATCTATTTAAAGTCTTCTCATAGAATGAGAAGAAAGATCTTTCTAGATTGACATCTCTGACAAATTGTTATTTTTTCATATGCATGTATGCATAGCCATAGGTAGTAATTTAAGTTTTTCATGTTATGATCTAATACCTAAATTGTAATTCAAATTTATTTGCACCCCATCATCATCACTTTCTATCTCATACCCTATTGTAGGAGTTCCTTATACTCATCCTTTATTACTTAACATATCTAGAACTATGCTAATTTACATTTGGCACTTATAATCATTTACAAGTCATCTTTAACACTCAATTATTTTTAGCACAAAAAGGTATATATTTATTATGATATGCAAAATGTACAACTAGACTTAAGCATATGCAACTCCATATGCAAAAGGATTTTACATTATGCATTAATGATGAACAAACGTATCATTATGATGCACAAAGACGGACATGTAATCATCTTAAGTCATTCCACTCTAAAAGGTGTGTAGTGCTTGTTCCATTTGTTTATTGTAAGAGTATAATGAATTTGAGTGATGTGATGTATCAATTTGATCTTTCCAAATCTATTGTATATGAATTTATTTGTCTAGTCCAAGAGGCATGCAACACGTCCCACAATGATGAGAACAAAAAGTGATGAGTACTTTGCATTCTACTCAAAGGTAGCTAACTTAGTTTGAGGGAATGACTTGTTGAATAGTAACACCACAGAATCTCTTGTTGAGAGACAACCACATACCATACCAATTTAAAGTTGCATGTTATCCAAATTGTAATATGTGAATGTATTTATCTTAGCAACAAAGCAGGTAGATCATCTAAAGTAGAATTTGAATATTGTTGATCCCACTTCATAAAAGACCAACGTGGTAGTCATTCAAGTATAAGAAGGAACCTTTGTGAATAGTATGACATATGGTTTAGTTGTCATAAAATGATCTTCAACCCTTTTAGTCTAATGGGCTCAATAAGCCAACTTTTTGAAGGTTAGAAAGGAGGAATCAAAATGTCATGTGATACATTGTGATAGTTCATTTTGTACACTATTTTCATGGTAGCACCAATGTTTGCAAATTAATCATCATTTCAATGTTCACTAGAATGATCAAGCTTCACATCTTCTATGATGATCGAATGTAAGGTGGGCAAACTTTTTTCATGTTCATTAAGGTCCTACATTAAAGTGGAATACTCTAACAATCTTATGTTTATGTAATCTCTAATTTATCATTCATTTTACCATTTTTTTGCTACTTTGTTTCCCTTTTCATAAATGAAATATCATTTTGGTGAAATTGCTTTAGAGCCTTTCTTAAGTTGCTAAATGCTTTCAATAATTTTTTGTAGTTTTAAGCTCCCTTGGAACATTTTAAGTAATTTGTTGCAATCAAGTTCAATCACCAACATAATAAGGTTATTGATTTATCACACTTCCAAACCTTTGGTGACAGCTAATATTATTATGCCTATAGTCAAGCATTAACCAACTAAAAATGCAAAGATTTTTGTTACAGCATTGTATGATCTTAAATGATTTCTCTAATTGTAAATCTCTCCTTCTTAAAGTCACCATAGATATTGAGCTTCACTTTGCTTGTAAGTGGCAATCCCTAATTGACTACTTCAAATGTTGTAAATCTAATTTTCCTAAATGAGAGAACCTGACCCAAAAAGCATTGTGAGATTATACACTTACTCATTGTATTAGAGGAAAGAATTTGAATATGTTTTAAGTACTATTAACAATGAAAGAATTTGAAGAACTGTATGCTTATTAAGCACCCAAGTCTTTTTCCATCATTCATTAAGTAGATCCTGAATGTTATACAACTTCACTTGTTGGATTGCTAATGAATTAGCAAAGAAAGACCACACCTCCTTTGCCAAAACAAATTGAGCAAAAGCATGGTCTAAATAGTCCTCATTAGGATAATAAGGACATTTGCAGGCTAACTTAATACCAAGTCCATGTAATTGTTCTAGGAATAGCAAGAGCTTGTTTAAGATTTTTTAGACCAACATTGAAATCTTGATGGAATATCTAGAATTCCAAATCATCTTTTTATGTTTTAAGATTAGGAACTTTCTTTTAAAGATATTCCATGTAGATTGTAGGTTGAAGGTCCAATATGTAGTGATGGTCCATGATATAGAGGTTTCACTTAGATGTATATTAGTCCTTCTCAAACTTAGAGTCATACTAGAATTGGCTCATCTATCTCTTATTAACCTGTATTATCATGATTATTATCATTATTGGGTTTAATTATAGCCAACCCTTATTTATTGTAGATTTCAATTTTTTTTTCATTAGTTTGTTAAGAAATTTGTATTTATATTTTATTTTAAATTGTTTGAAGGTTGGTTGGCATCTTCTTATATATTTTCAACTTTATGGTACACTTAAAACTATAAGGAACATCTTATTTGGATGTGATTTCTTTTATTTATTTACTTATTATAGTCATGTTTTAGATATTGTAGTTACTTATACATGTTATGGATTATATTGATATGATTATTTTTAAGTATAGATTTTTTTAGTATAATACACATGCTAGTGTACTACACAAGTTACTTAATTTGAGGGAGACTAATTCTTGGCTCAATTGAAATCTTAGCTAAAGTAAGAATGATGCTCGTTTTGGGTGAAATGTCATGAGCTTAATGATTAGATTGGGCGATCACAACTCTTAGTTCGAATGTTAAGGCCAAATGCATCAACTCTTATATAGGACTCCTTACATCCTAAAAAAAGTGTGAAAAAAATTGATTCAAAAATGTGCTGTGACTTGATGTATTGTATATGTGTATTTGCATTATATTTTATTGACGTATCATAAAGGGTATAAGTATATATTATAATGAATTATGTAGATGGTAGACATACTTCCTATTTATATATTTTTATTTAGTTTGGATTGCTTATTGAATGAATGAAAATATGGGTTTTACCATCATCCTTTTAGGAAGGTAATAATGTCCTACATATATATTATTAATGATTTTTATCATGGTAGTAATGTTATTTTAGGAAGTTTTGGATATTGAGTTTGGTACCAATTTATACTTAGGTTGCCTAATAATCTTTTTTATCATAAGTGTACTCTTAAGCATGTTCCATTTTTTTTATTACAAATAATAAAGGAAGTCAAGTAAGGTGATTCCTAAAAGGATCTAGCAATTGTCTTAAACTCAAGACAATATACACCACATAGTGATCACATGAATGTATTTGCACCATTGTATCACAAAACCTTTTAATAAAGTTTTTAAAGTTTCACCCTCCCCATGGAACACATTGAATCTCTCATTCTTTAGTTGATGAAATCAATCAGTGATAGACAAATTATTGAGTGACTCATGCTTGAATTGAGCAAAGGATTGTATAGATTCAATATGCAAATAAACTAGTCATGTAGAATATTATTTAGTGAGGAAGTGGATAACCTTCATTAGATTCCCTTATAGAGGGACAATAAGTTGAAATGACCCCTCAAACCCTATGAAGGTCCTTAAGATAGATGGAGTCATCAAACAACTACATGGTTAACAAGTTGTAATTAGTATGGTGATGAGTGATTTGAAACCCTTGGAATAAAAAATGGACAATGGATTTGGTGGAAATTTTAACTAAGGCCTTAGTCATCTTAATCCATGGTAAAGCAATAACAATAAGAATATGGGGTAAAATATCCTTAGGACTAGTAATGAGGTCAAATAACCTTAACACTTTAGAAAAGACAAATATCATGGCAAGTAGAGAGACATTGGTAGAGATAACTTTGAAAAAAAGAAACTCTCACCAACCAATGTGAGTATTGTATGAACAACATAACAATGAAAATGTAATGCAGTTGACCAAGAATATGGATAGCTTAAGAAGGGTGCAAATGCATATTGTAATACACCTAGATTGGAAGCAACATAATGCAAATTGTAATAGTTAGAGATCTTAAAGATACAAATGAATATGTCTTGAGAAGAAAGCAACTCTCTCCAATCTATGTGACAATATAAGATTGAGGAAGGAGAAACTAAGAGGTTTGGCCATAGAATTGGTGAAACACAAGAAGGTCATGCATGCATATTGGTGAGCTATACTTGCACTAGAGGTGTTGTGACATTAATAACAAATTTTAGAGCCAAGGCATCATGACTTGTATTTGTACTTGGCAGACCTTTGTTACAAGAGAGACATAGATAAGGAGCTACGATAAGATTAATAAGAAAGTATTAATAAGAATTGGGTAGATCATGATGGAGAGTGCTACTTGACTCATATTACAATGAACTCTTCATGTTGGACTAAGTTTCTTACTTACACTCAAGGAATGGCTAAAGGGACTCAATATAATTTTTGAAATAAGGAAAATTCTTAACTAATTCTTAATGTACCATACTCCTAATGATGATGTCATAAGAAGATACCTAAAGATGAGTTTGATTACGCACAAATGAGATTCATTGGAATAAGAATAAAACTTAGAACATAAAAAAATACTAAACATGATATATATTCAGATTGCTATTAAAGTATGGTTGAACAAGAGAGATAAATTACTATAAATAAAAATTTAATTTCTTAAAAAATATTTAAAAATATTTTAAATATATTTTTAATAAGTTTAAGCAAGACTTTATAATAGATTTTTTTTACAAATTTTAATTTCATTTTAAAATAATTTAATTTTCTTCAAATAATAATATTTATAAAAATTATACTAATGATTTTTAGATATTTTAACTTAAAATCAAGCCAACATCTACTCCTAGAAAAAACTAGGCTAAAATAAAATAATCATTATAAGTCTTTTTTCAAAAGATAGGAAAATTAAGCCCTTATAATAATGAAACAAAAGAGACATGTTGTAATGGCCTTACAATCAAATAAAATTAATAATAAAATAAAAGAATTCATAAACACAATATCAAACTTAATACAAATAAAAATTCTATGCTTGATGAAAAGCTTAAAAAGACATAAATGTTTTAGTTGAACAAATTAGAAATAAAGAAAATTAATAACTTAGATGAAGAAAGGAGAATTTGGAGTTTGACAAGTAAAAAACATAATGAATGAATGCAACGATAAGCATCAGCTACTTTTGGCTTGAAAGACTTAAAAATTTTCTTCTAATTTTATCAAAAGTTTATAAAAATGTTTATCAATCAATTATGTTTAAAACATCTCATATTTATAGAGATTTTTTAATGGCTAAATGCAGTTACAAAATAAACCATTTTGTCATTATCACTCAATTTAAATAAAATGAGTTAGCATAGGTTTTAGTTAAAAACTTAAGAAACAATATTTAATAATAATGTGAATAGCTCAAAAATAACAACTAAAATACTTTATCAAAATAGTCCATCGGATGTCATCAAGATCATCTAATTTAGATCAATGAAAATAAGAGTTGCACGATCAAAAAGTAGCTGGACAGTTTGATCACAAACACTGTGATCAAAATGCTGGTTTTAAATTTTATGCATAAATTAATTTTGAACTATTTATTTTCAATAATTATTGGATAGATAGATTTAAATATAACAAACATATTTTGAACCATGTCATTACAAAATTGTACAATCGAATAACTAATTAAACTAGCGTATTTAAAATGAGTGATTGACATGATTATTATTCAATGGCAAAAATATGTGTTTGACCTAAAAAACATGGCCTACATCTACCATTAGTTAACCAAACTAGGTTTTATTAACAAATGTCTTTTGCTAACCTACAGGTAGGCTCGCACAATACTTGAATCACTTTTTTATCACAAAAACAACTCCACATAGCTTATAATAATAGAACAACCATGGCCACACAATAAAACCAACTCCACAATAGATGGCAAGAGTTAAAAGGTGTAATAATAATAAATATTTATACAATAGACCTACAACTAAACAATTCACAAGTGGTATGATATCTAAAATACTAATAAGAATGTCACCAACATAAAAATGAATAAAAGAAAATAAATGTTGAGAATGCAATGTATCAAAAAAATCCAACAAAGCTTTTAAAAGCACATTTATAAGTCATGCATAAAAAGCTTTACTTATGAAGATATAACAATAAAATCATTAGTCAATTCTAAGCTTAAAGCTATCTTGTACTCTTGATTAGTCTTATGCCACTTTGGGTAGGTTCAACAACATTATTTACTTTCTCAAAGTGCTAAAACTAACCATTATAAGCTCCAACAACTAATTGTATTAATGCAGCACTAGGATTGTAGTGTGACATATGCAAAAGACTAAGAGCACCCTAACAATACCATAATTAGATTAGCACAATATAGTAATTATGGAATTATCATAAATGTATGGGGATTGACATCATATAACATGGTAACATTTTCCAACATATAAGCTTAAATTGTTAAACAATTATATTGAACGATCACTAAGATCATATAAGTACATGTAACTTATTTCTTATGTTTAAGTTAATCACACAAGTCTGATAATGGATCACCATCATACCATAATTTATTTTGCTCAAGGTCAAGCTTTTGAGAATTTTATATACTTATAAAATCAAAGCGTTGAACATCTATACTATATCAATCTTATCACATGGTTGTAAATATACATTATAGTTATTATAGTTGTCTAAGAAAGTTTCACCTATTTTATCTTAAATTTTTAAATTATTTATATAATGAGATAAAACTTATAGGTTTGATAATTCACTTCATTTTCTATAATATAGCACATATGAGCCATATAAAAAACCTTGATCATCATATATGGATGAAGATGCATATAGAACAAACAAGCTTAGTTAAGCAATTGGTCATATTGGTATAATGAATACATTGCACATATTAGATCACATCAATTTTTACATACGACAATTTTTAAAAGGAAATAGCTATCATACTCAAACAAAATATGCTTCATGCTCTTACTATGTTAGTGATTAATCAACTCTCAAAATATGGATAAGACATGTATAAAGCTAATATCTTATATTACAATGTTTACACTCTATAAAAATTATTTAGATAATTATCTCATTTGTACGATAAAAACATTATACTTATATGATGTTATGACTACTTTAAAATCAATTAATGCTTTGAGCTTGAAAGCAGATCATACAAATACAATATTAGCCATCACAATTATACAATAAGAAAACAGCTCCACTGAGCTTACAATAATAGGCCAACCATGGCCACACAACAAAGAACAACTCCACAATAGATGACAAGAGTTACAAGGTGTAATAACAATAAGTATTTATACAATAGACCTACAAGTACATAATTCACAAGTGGCATATTTTCTAAAATACTTTTAAGGATGTCACCAATACAAAAATCAATAAAAGAAATTGAATATTGAGAACACAATGTATCAAAAAAAATCCAAAAAAGCTTTTAAGAACACATTTATAAGTCATGTATAGGAAGTTTTACTTATAACTTGTAACAATAAAATCATTAGTCAATTCTAAGCTTAAAGCTCTCTTATGTCATTTAGGGTAAGTTTAGTAATATTATTTACTTTCTCAAAGTACTTAAACTAACCAATGTAAGCTCCAACAACTTATTGTATTAATGCAACTCTAGGATTGTATTGTGACATATACAAAAGACCAAGATCACACTAATGATGCCACAATATGATTAACATAATATAGTAACTATTGAATTATCATACATATAAAGGGATTGACATCATACAGTATGGTAATAATCTCCAATATATAAGCTTAAATTGTTAAACCATTGTATTGAATGATCACTAAGATCATACAAGTACATGTAATTTATTTATTATGTTTAAGTTAATCACACAAGTTTGATAATGGTTCACATCATATAATAAATTATTTTACTTAGAATCAAGGTTTTGAGAATGTTTTATATTATGTGATGATATAAGTTCAAAGTGTTGGATATCTATATTATAGCAATCTTATCACATTGTTGTACATATATAATATAGTAATCATAATTCTCGGATAAAGTTTCACCCATTTCATCTTAAATTTTTCAAAATATCTATACAATGAGATAAAACTTATAAGTATGATAATTTACTTCATATTCTATAATATAATATAAATGAGTCATATAAAACAAACCTTGATCATCATATATGCATGATGATCTATATGATCAAGCTATAACAAATATCGTTAGTTAAGCAATTGGTCGTATTGGTACAATGAATACATTGCATGTATTGGATCAAATCAATTTTTACATATGAAATTTTAAAAGAAAATGGGTATCGTACTCAGACAAAATAAGCTTCATACTCATACTATTTTAGTGATTAATCAACTCTCAAAATATAGATAAGATATGTACAAAACTAATTTCTTATATTACAATGTTTACACTTTATAAACTTTGTTTAGGTAACTATCACATTTGTATCATAAAATCATTGTACATATATAATGTTATGATAAATTCAAAATGAACTGATGCTCTGAGCTTGAAAGCAGATCATACAAATACAATATTAGCCATCGTGTTTTATGATCTTTAGTGAAAATTTAGGTTTTGAAAAACTTAATTTCTTCGACATGAAACTCCTAAATGTCATCTAAATAGATCAAACTAAATGTTATACAAGTTCCAATGCTACTCTAGATGAAGAATGGCTTAAGAACTAAAGAGTTTTTCTTAATTGAATACATATGTAAGAATAAGATGCAATCCTATTAGGCCACAAGTGAAGACAATAAGTTTTAACATTCTAAATCATAAAAAAGAAGTACAAAAATTACTCATAATAGTTGTCACATCATTAATAATAGAGACCTCTATGAGATATTCTTCATTCAAAGCTCTTAAACTTGAAGTTCTTATGAAAATAAGAATTAAACTCTACTTCATCTTGTTAGTAATTTTCTTGATATTATCTCTTCTTGAAATGTCAACTTAAACAAATTATTAGTAATATAATACATGATTTTGATATTATAAAACTATTATAAATATCATGAAGTTAGCAATTCTAACAAATGCAAAAAGAAGAAAAAAGGAAGACTATAAGTTTGCTTAAAAAAAGGCCTGAGTCGAAACGTTTTTTGGAGCTAAAGAATGAGACAGAAAAGAGAGAGAGTGTGAGAGAGGGGTATGGGGAACATTTTAATAGACTTGAGATGGAGTTTTTATAATAATAGGTAAATTATTATGATGGGTCAAGATAGATGGCCAAATTTGATACTTGACAAATGATCTAAAACAATAAGCGTACTACTAGTTTTTGTTATAAAAAATAGATTGGATTGCTTAAATAGCATAAAGATGTCCATGACAAGTTGTTTGTTTGAGACAATATGGCTAGAATTTTCAATAAAAAAAACTTGAATTAAGATTTGTCAAAGATGATAATACAACAACATAAAACTATGCCCCATTCAATACCATGTGAAAATTAGTCTTCAAAAGTTAAGTGTTTTGTTAAGACAGAGTAAACGAGTTTGGTTGGTAACACTTGGTTTTTAAGCTAAATCACTGATGAGCTTATTTGATCACAAGATTAATCTAGCTCCATGGACTAGCATTAGATTAAGGCCCACAATTTTGGCTCAATTCACACTCTAAATGGTCATTATTTTTTATACTTTCACAATTTAATGAAAATATTTTTGAATGCATTGAATAATTATTAATTAATATACAACATAGGATATGTTTGGGTAAATCAAGAGAGTGTCCAACATAATATTTTTATACATTGGTTCAAATTGATTTAGAGTTTTTTTGTATGCGAAACATTACATATGTTATTGACTTTATTTTACGTTTGGACAAAAAAAAAAAATTTATTCTCTTTATTGCCGAAGTTATGTAATGCATGCCATTGTATGGCTGTTTTTCTCCATTGGCTTAGTAAACATCAACATGGTTTTGTTTTAAAAAAAATGTTAATTCATTGTTTTATTAAACAAATATGAAAACAGACGAAGTTCACAATTATGGATTGATTGGGGTGTAATTTGAACAATTTAGAAATTCTGAGTGAATTAAATTGATGTATTGTAAATAATAAATTTATGATTTTATATTAAATTATAATATTAGATTGTGAACATTAGTAGCCATAAATTAAAATTGTATTTAAAATTTAAATTCTCAAAAACACGTTTTTTGTATGTTGGCGCAACATAATTGAGATCTTTATTATGTATACATATGCATGCATGATGATATTTTTTATATTTCATTTATTAATTCATTATTTGAGACTGTCCAGTGCTTTCCGAAACACAAGACGCCAACCTCGCCTTAATCGAATAATTTTATTTAATTATACAATTGATTTAATTAGTTTTTATACAACTGTTTTTAAATCTGCGCTAGAAAAATATCAGTACGTTAACTTCTGCTACCTAAAAGGCTTACCCTTGCTTGCCTATATATAGGTTTCTTCATGAAAGCCAATCAAGCCCTCTACCCGGAGAAGCAATTTGGAGTGCAAAAGGCGAGAACCACGAATGGCATCCCATCCAGGTCCCCTCACCCATTGGCCATGGCAAAAGCTAGGAAACCTCAAGGTCATTACATTTTCTTTCCTTTCTTCTTCTGCCTTAACCTCTCTATTTCCACGTGTTCGTGAAGAGTAATCGTATCGCAGTACGGACTATTGCTTCCGTGGGTAGCTCACAGTGCTTGCAATGTGGCCAAGGGCTGGAACGCAGAGGGAGAGCAGATGGTCGACCTCATCAACCTCAGCATCATGCCTATCCTTCTCCTGAGGCTTTTCCATGCGCAGCTTTGGATCACCGTCTCCCGCATTGCCACGGCCAGCGGCCGCCACACTATTACACGGAAGCCCCTAGATTTTGAACAAGTCGATCGAGAATGCAACTGGTCTACTCTCTATGTCTTCCTGTCTTTTTCATCATCCTCTGTTTCCTCGATGAGATAGACGCTTGTTTTGGGTACAGGGATGACCAGATACTGCTCACGACGCTGATATTCTACACCATGAACGCTATTTTTCCCTGGGCGTCGCACTTGCCGTGGTGGAACACGAAGGGTGTTGTACTCTTGGCACTGATCCACATGGGTCCGGTGGAGTTCATCTATTACTGGTTTCACAGAGCTCTGCATCACCATCTGCTCTACTCTCGCTACCATTCTCATCACCATGCTTCCGTTGTCACCCAACCCATCACCTGTACGTTCAGTTAAAAAACAAAACTAGGTCCAAGTTGGGTATCCATTAAATATTCTTGTCAAGTCTCGTGTCATCGGATTTCATTCCAGTTCGTGACACGGGCGAATACCTATTTATGCAGTTTGAATTAAATTTTTGAACTTGTGTTTTTCGTCTGCTCCTCGTAAACCTTACAGCTTTGCTTGTCTGCAACTTGGCAGCGGTAATCCATCCGTTTGCGGAGGAATTAGCCTACTTCGTCCTCTTCAGTATTCCTTTGATCACAATAGCTGTTACTGGTACTGGTTCCGTTACAGCCATGGCCGGTTACTTGATGTTTATTGATTTTATGAACTACTTGGGGCACTGCAACTTCGAAGTGGTTCCAAACTGGCTCTTTGATGTCTTTCCCCTTCTCAAGTACCTCATGTATACTCCATCGTAAGTGTCTTCATGATCTCTCATGAATCTACTTCGTTACAAACTTTGGCTGATTTGATACTTTGTGCAGTTTTCATTCCCTTCTCCACACGCAGTTCAGGACAAATTACTGCTTGTTTATGTCGTAATTTGGATGGTAACCGTTGGTTATTATGCTAAATCATTGATGGGCTAACTTGATCACAAGACTAATCTAGCTCCATGAACTTGCATTAGATTAAGGCCAACAATTTTGAGCCAATTCAACTCTAAATGGTAATTATTTATTTTTTTATTTTTACAATAAAACTAAAGTATTTGTGAATGCATTGAATAATTATCGGTTAATATGCAACATATGATATGTTTTGACAAATTAAGGCAGTGTCCAACTTAATATATTTTTATATATTAGGTCAAAATGTTATTGACTTCATTTTACATTTGGACAAAAAATTATTTGTTCATTCCATTGCCAAAGCTCTGTAATGCATATCATCATGTGGCTTTTTTATCTCCATTGTCTTAGGTAAACATCAACATGATATTTAAAAAAAATAAATAAATGCTAATTCATCGTTTTATTAAAAAAAAATACGTGAACCAATGAAGTTCACAATTTTGGATTGATTTGGGTATAATTTAAAAATTTAGAAATTCTAAGTGAATTAAATTGATGATGTTGTAAATTATAAATTTATGATTTTATATTAAATTCTAATATTAGATTAAGAATATTGGTATGTTGGCGAAACATAACTGAGATATTGGGCGTCACGTCAAGTTTAATTGTCAAGGACTTATTATGGATATATATGCATGCATGATGATATTTTTTATATTTCATTTATTAAGTCATTATTTGAGGCTGTCCACTGCTTTCCGAAACACATGACGTTAACCTCGCCTTAATCGAATAATTTTATTTAATTATACAATTGATTTAATTCGTTACAAAGTTTGGCTGATTTGATGCTTTGTGCAGTTTCCATTCCCTTCACCACACGCAGTTCAGGACAAATTACTGCTTGTTTATGCCGCTCTATGATTTTATATATGGAACTGTGGATAAGTCCTCGAAGAAGCTATATCAGAGCTGCATTGTGGGGATTGAAGAGGCACCTGATGTGGTGCACCTGACCCATATGACCAATTTGGAATCCATATATCATCTGAGGATGGGTTCTGCTTCATTGTCTTCGAAACCATACTCTCCAAAATGGTATATGTGGCTTTTATGGCCATTAACGTTGGCATCTTTGCTAGTAACTTTGCTTTGTGGATCAATATTCATTGTGGAGAAAAATAGGATGAAGAAACTAGTTGTGGAAACATGGGCTATACCACGTTTCAGCTTTCAGGTTGTTATGCTCACAAGCTTCAGTCCATATTGTTGATTTGTGGTTTGTCTTGATGAAGAAAAACATTGGCTATACCCGAAAAAGCTTAAATTTTTAAGTTTCTTTTGCTCAACTGGTTGGGAGTATTTTCAAGAAAATTCAAACTTGCGTTTGACAAAAAGTTGTTCAAACTTTATAGTTTGATGACACCGGTGAACTGTAACAGTTGTGCTTTAAAAATATGCTGTCATGTTCTTTAGTTTTAGAAAAAGTTGAAGTTTTTTTTAATTGTTATAAACTAAATAGGTGTTTGCTGCATTTTTTTGCAGTATAAGAGACCATCACAAAGAGTAGTAATCAACGGTTTCATTGAGAAAGCAGTTTTGGATGCTGAAAAAGCAGGAGCTAAGATGATCACATTTGGTCTTCTCAATCAAGTAAGTTTCCGTAATCAAGTTTACAATGGCTATAAACTAATTTGTTCGACCAAGCACAACTTGTTCCTTAATTTCCCTAATTTGTTTACTTCATAGTTGTTTAAAATACCATTGCTTTTCTTTACGTGTGTGAGTGGACAAAAAGAAGCATTGTTAAATCAAGGAAAAAAGCTGAGAAAATAACATTGGTTTCTCACTTTGCTGTGCTTATAAGCTTTACACCTTTCATGTTTCAAGAATTTACCATTATATCAACTTGGTTTCAAATTTCTTTGGTTGAAAACAGGGGGATGAATTGAATGCCTATGGCAAACTTTACATTCAGAATAACCCACAATTGAAGATAAAAATAGTTGATGGCACAAGCTTGGCTGCTGCAGTGGTTCTCAACAGCATCCCCAAAGGGACAAAGCAAGCTCTCCTTTTGGGAAGCTTTTCCAAGATGTCTTGTGTTGTAGCTCATGCTTTGTGTAGTAAAGGAGTACAGGTACATTCTATTTTCAAACATACTATTATTCAACAAAAAATTACAAATAAAACTGTGTTTTGTTTATGACTGAAAAATCAACAATTTCAACAGTTAATGGTACAGAGAGAAGAATATAAGCTTTTAAAAGCAGCACTACCCGAGGAACTGCAACAACATTTAGAACTCTCACATAGCTACCATTGCAAGGTAAACTCTTCGCTGCTTTACTTAGGTTGCGGTTGGGTTAACAACCTCAACAGTTAATTAGCTGTTTGCATTTGTAAACTACATTTTCGCCCAAAATGCATAGGGCTCGTCATTATTTATTATTTTATATTATTTTAAAATTATAAATACTGGTTTTTATTTTAAAAATAACATTTAAATGGAAGTAATATTGCTTGAATGGAATAGGTGGTTTTAGTGGGTGATGGACTAAGGGATGAGGTGCAAAGAATGGCATTAAAGGATTCAAAATTCATTCCATTTTCTCAATTCCCACCAAAAGCAATCAGGAGAGACTGTACTTATTACTACACTCCAGCTCTCATGGCTCCAAAAGCATATGAAAACCAGCATTCATGCGAGGTATGACTAAAAAAGTGTTTCAAACCGGGCAATATATATATTGGTTTAGTTTTTTGCAGATTTTATGATTTAAGCAATTTTATTGCAAGATTTTATCAAAGCAAGCTGCAAAGAACAATTTATTGCTATCTTTTCTTTATTGCAATGTTTTGAGAGTTCTTTGTTGCATAGCAAATTTACATTGTTGATTTTGTTAGAACTGGTTGCCGAGGAGGGCTATGAGTGCATGGAGAGCAGCTGGAGTAATTCATGCTTTGGAAGGGTGGGAGGCTGATGATCATGAAGATGTGACCATGGAATTGGAAAAGATCTGGCTTGCAGCTATAAAGCATGGTTTTCAGCCAATGCAACATCCTTGAAATACTATGTTGTTGTGTTAGAATGCTTCAGAAATCCTACCTATGTTATCACTACGTGGTTGCAAGGAAGCAGTATTTAATATCTCGTATTGTTGCATCCTTAGTTTAGCTTAAACTTGAAATCTTAATATACAATTAGTGTGATTTTTATTCATTGTCTTGAGTTTTTGTGGAGTTTCTTAGCCTTCATTCAATTTATCATTGCATATTTCACATGGTTTGGATATTTATGATCAAGTTATTGGTATAATCTATTAAGCTCATGTCTTAAAAGTTTTGATGATAACAAAATCAGCATTTCAGGATTAATGTATTGTGTGAGATTTGTTGTACATATGAAAATTTATGAAGATAATAGTAATTTGCATTTAAGAAGATAATAGTAATTTGCATTCAAGAAGATAATAGTAATCTGCATGCAAGAAGTAGCACAAGTTTGTTAATGACATTGCCCAAAAAAGGTAGCTCAACTTCCATAACTTGGAATTACTTTATCTTAGTTTTTGATGGAGTGGTTATCAATTTAGAGCTCCTCATCTATTATTTTAATGATTAGAATGTTAAATCTTTTCACTTAAGTCACATAGCACTTAGGATTGCATACATTAATATTTTTCTATTGACTCATACAAGCATGAGTGGCATTCCTCATTCACGAGTCTTTAGTATTTTTCAATTAATTCATGTTTTATTGCTTAAACAATGGAGAATAATAAAAATTTGGTTAAAAAAAATGAATAAAAAGTACTATACACGAGTTGCTTGCTTATTGTAGAAATTGATATTCTTTTGTACTTGTACATCTACATATTGATTGGAGATATAGGCATATATTGATTTTTATTTAGTATAAGTATATATTGAATTATAGCTTTTAAAAGTTTTAATTTTTTTTGCAAAAATCTCTTCAAATAAAAGATTACTTCTAATTAAAGCAATTTGAAAATAAAACAACAAACTAAGAGAATTAAAATGTGAAGAATCATAATAATGGGAATTATATTAAGCTATGAATAGTTGAAAGAATAATTAAGTTTAAAGCTTAAAAATTTTCAATTTAATTTAATAATTCAAAAATAGAATTAAGATTTTAACAATTTTCATCACAATTAGTACATAAATACAACAATAGATTGGATTTAACAAATATAAAATAGATTAAAGATTATACTTTGTAAATCACTGTATGTTACACTTGATTTTTGTTTTCCAAAAACCTCAAGTGTAACAAAAAATTTAAATGCTAAAAATATATAATGTATTCACAAGAAAATAACTATAATAAAATAATAATATAATAATAATCCAATTTAATTTTTATCCACAAGTTTGATATATAAAACTAAAGATCTAATGATCATTAACCATACAACCTAAATTTAATAAAAAAAATAATATAATAAATTAATCTCAAATTTAAATAAAAGAGAACATAAATAAGCAACCACCAAATCCAAATTTATTAATCCAATGTAGTCTCATGTCTATCAATAATATAACTAATGATTATATAAAATAATAATTCTGCTACTATTAATGATCGAACATAAGAAGATGTATAATCTCGTTAATGCACTAACTTTTATAGTCAAAAAATATTTGTTGCCTTACTCCTAGCTTCTTGATCTTACAAAAATATAAGAAGATTAATTAGGGAGCTCAATAAAGAATCTCTGAGTCATATTATAATACTTATATGTAATAATAAAAAAATGTATATATCAAATGAGTAAATCACAAAAAAATGGCATCAAATGCTCAATCTCAAAAGAATATCATTATTTATTAGCTAAGTCAATATATAATCTTATGATGTGATTAACCAAATACTTAGTGTCCTTATATCGTTCTAATATATTCTCTAGTCTAAGAGAATCTCACATGACCAAGTTCTTCTATCATATTATGTGATGTAATATTTCTCAAAGAAATGATAATCATATGGGCCAATCTTATAGAGTTTTATGAGTCATTAATGATCACGTGTACTCACAATCATAGCATGTTATTTGTTCTCCATGGCATTAAATATGCAACTATTCTCTTTTGGAATTATTTATACAATGACTTTCAGCCAACCTTAGAGATTCTTATGATCTGGCATTCCTCTTATAAGCTCAACAAACTACCTATAAATATTATTTCTAAGCCAAGAGAGTAAAGTAGTTAACTTGTTTATCTCCTTGGTGAGCATGCATGATAAAAGATCCATTACATCTAGTCTACATTTAATCAAATCACATTCATGGCTCATAGTAACTTGCTAACACTAATCTACCATTAAACATAATTTTTCTCAATTTGAGCTAAACATATAAGGAGTTCTCAACTTAACCAATAACCTAGAAGGTAAAGGTATTTTCATAACTCTAAATCTATTATTTAAGATTTTTTTAAACCCTTAATAGGACAATCTAAGATTTTTTTTGAAGGGATGTGCTTCTTTTGATAGTTTTTCTTTTATTTTGTCCTTATAAGTTTAACATCTCTAATTAACTTGTAGGCTTTCCTAAGGAAAAACTTCCAAACTACTGTACATGCAATCTGTGAAATGTACTTGCATGTGCATTTGGTCCATGGTTACATAAAATTTTTGGAATTTGCAAAAATTTTTATTTTTGTCAAAATCATATATTTCTTATCAAAAATTTAAAATATAATTTATTTTATGATAAAATATTATATTTAACCCTTATATATAAAGAGGTAAAAATAATAAATGAAGTAATTCAAAACTTCTCGAAGTGGAACTTCGTATGAAATTAAATCTTCTTATAACAATACCTCTCTTCTCCTTCCCCCCTTCCTATAGTTCTTCACTATTCTCATTCTTCAACTTCCATTATTGTGACTCTAAAGGTAAAGTCTATTATCAAGTGCTCAGGGTAAGACAATCTCATAGATAGGTCATATTATTTTTTGTATCAGTGCACTTCAATTTGATGTTGATGTTAAGAGTAAAAATAAAGATAATTATAGAGCAAGACACAAAGAGAATTCAAAGATAGAAGAAGCATCACTTAAGATAATAGTGTAAATTTTGTAACAATTAAACTTAGGACACAAATAACTCTATTAACTCAATAGATAAATTTATTAAATAGAGATGATGCTAAAATCTAAATCATTTTATAAAACATATCAAAAAGTAATTTAATAAAAAACTCTTAATTAGTAGAATTTTAAATTATGTAATAATCTTATGATAATTAGAGATAAAGATGAGGATAACATTAATCCCACTCATTTATCATACAAAAATTAGTAGTATTATTTGAAGGTAGATCTTATACTTGATTCACTAATTTATGATGGTATAATAGAGTAAAAAAATTAAATACTTGATTAGAGTAACTAAAGATATATTTTGCTCTATACAACTATTCATAATTTATAAAGTGACATATTCTTGATTAAAAATAGTTAATCATATGTTAGCCTTGTGGAATGCTCACGTACAAATTAGTTCAGTTGTAAAAGTGATATGGAGTCAATTTAAGAAAGTAATTAGAGAAGAATTTTATCATATGTGTTACATGGATAAGAGGAAGAGAAATTAGCATAGTCTATAATACTAATAAGGACAAATGATGTAGAAAACTATTAAAGAATTTTAATGATAAACTATAAGTTTAGGAATATCTATTAATAAAAAGTAGACATTATCAAAGTATTGTATAGATTTGTATAATCCTATTCCATTAACTTAACTACTTTAATTTTTTAATATTTAAAATAAGCCAATAAACTCACAATGACTATTAAGAAAAGATTGAATATAAAGAGATAAAATTAGAAGGGAAAAATACCAAGAAGCTTAAGTATAAATCCAATCATTGGAAAGAAAAAAGAAGAGTATTCTCTAATAAAGTATGTTATAATAATAATTATCAATAAAACTTAGAAGTATTATGATCATTGTAAAAAGATAAAAAAACATACAATAAAAATGTTAAAAATTCTATTCTAAAATATTTCCAAAAAAGGTAAAAAAAGATAAAGCACTTATTGCATTAGAAACTAAAAAATTTCTTAAAATCTCTTTTCAAGTTGATGATAACTTATCTCTTATTGTGAATCCAAAGAAAATATCTTATAAAACTAAACTTAGAGAAGAACTATTCACCATCAAAATTCAAGTGAAGAAAAAGTTTATCAATTCTATTGTTAACATTGAAAGCAAAATGAACCTACTATCAAAACATCTTATAAAAAGGTTAAATTTAGAGACTACATTACATCAAAAACCCTATTCGTTGGGGTTAATTCATAAAGATTCTAAGTGGATAGTTGAAAAATAATATAAGATAAAATTTGTTATCACTAAAGGTTATATTAATAAATTATTTATGAAGTGATACCTTTAGGGTTTTGTCAAATTAAACTAAAAAATTTATACTTATAGGATAGAGATGTCGTCCACTTTTGATGAGCAACATGGTATCAATTTATGAATGATGAACAACACTTTCTTCTGATACGAGACAAAATATTAACTAAATACATTGTTTATGCTAACCAAGTAAAGAGGCTAATTAACACCTACCAAAGTTATGTGTTGTTAGAAAAAAAGTTAAAGAAACCACTTGATGGGGATGATAAAACGCCAGCCTCCCAAAAAACATCAGAGAGCTAGATCTTTTAAAGAATGAGTTCGAAAAAGAAGATTCAGTAAGATTTGAATAAGAAAGGGAAAGGACATATAATTAAGAGCTCAACTCCAATTATTGCACTCAAAATTGTGAAAAACAACAAAGAAGGAGACAAATGAAGAAAACCATTTTTTGTAGAACCAAATAATAATAACTATACATTTAGTCACACAAAGAGGCTCACTGTCGATATTCATTTTATGTACTACGTGTAGAGGCACTAGGGCACACATGAAAGGGCATGACATGCCAGATGCCTATAAACTCTCAACATGCTCAACTAAATGTACAAACTCACCTGCACTATACATGAGCATATTGATCACTTATTATGCACAAAGTCTACACATGATGTAGGTGAACTAGTATACCCAATATTGTTTGCCATATTAATGTAATTTAGTTGATCGAGGAATATGCTTTCATATGAATTAAAATTTGAAATTTAAATATGTTGAAATTTTAAATATGGATAAATAGAATTTTGAATTTTAAAATTTAAAATTTAAAATTTAAAATTTGAGAATTAGAAGCAAAGTGGAATGACAAGACTTAAGTTGCTTCATATAAGCCTTAATTGGGCTTAATGCTTTAAATTGAGCTCATAATTTTATTTATATTAATATATTTATCACTTATCCATATCCTTATCTAAACATGAATGAAAAATAAGTTATGGACAAGATCCCTAAAAATTAAGAGTTGTTGGTTGAAGAGAAGAGTATTAAAATAATTTGTGTGTGTTGCAATTAGGAATATCTTAAGAAAAAAATAAATATATGAGAAAAATAAATAAATATTTAAATAACTATTAAATATATTTTTCTAAGTTTTCTAAGTTTTAGGAGTTTGGTTTAGCTGGCCAGAAGGAGGACGATTAACATAGGTTTGGTTTAAAAGTATGGACCATGGCTACAATAACCCAAAACTAGTTTATATTAAAGCAAATCCTAAGTTTAAGGAGGTGTGGACAAGGCTATATAAGCTCTTAAGATGTTCTTGTAAGGGTTCAAGAAAACTTAGTTATAAAAGGGGATTTTGGAGAGCACAACTAAGAGGATACCATGGAAAAAAGAAAGACGAACTATGAGGAAGGAGGGTTCAATCATTTAAGCAAGGAAAGATCTAACTAAGTAAAACCTCACTACTCATTAGTTTTAGGTAGGATGACCCTTTAGTTTATACCATAAATTTAGCTAAGATCTAAGCCAATATAAAATAGAATTACATTGTTATGATGCATGTGAAACCTTGAAAAATTGATAACTAGTCATTCTTCTTCAAGAAACTTGCTTAAGGAGGAATTTTCTTCTACACTTAACTAAGAGAGATTAATTTTTTAAATAAAGGAGTCAATTATCATTATCTTTCTTGTAATGTTTAAAATGAAACCAAGATGTATATTAGCATTTACCAATGAATGCTTGTTTGGTTTTGGTTGTAGATATATATGGAAGATGAATGTAAAATAGTAATATATTGATCCAAACACACCTTAACCAAGACATGACCATGTATAACAAGTTAAAAACATGCTAAATTCTATATCTTGTTGGTTGACCAAACATGTAAGCATTAAGCATGGGTTATCATGATCAATGTTAGAAAATTATCAAATCATGGGAATGCAAATTTTGTTGAATTTAACCCTCATAACTTAGACGTGATAGTCTTATTTCTTATTATATTTTGCTAGAAGTTAAGAGCCATCATAAAACCTTTATTCTTTCTATGTAGAAAGGATGTATGATAATATAGATTAAATGTAATGTTTAACTCTTGATTATGTTAAGAGTTTTATGACATGGAAAACAAAGAAATGAGTGGATCAAGACTTGATTCCATGTTTCTCAGATTAATTTATTTAATTTGAAATCTATATTTATTATAAGGTGGTAAGGTTGTATTTGACATTACTCACAATTTAATTGGTAATATAAATAAGTTGAAATTTATTCTTTATCATCAAAACAATGGATACAAAACGTATAAAATATCTTGCCATATAATTTATACCTTATCATAAGTCATAAACTACTTAAAGCCACTTGAAAATAAAGCTAAAACTCTAGATAATGTTGTAGTTAAACATCCATTTCTTGGGATTTTCTTGGGAAGCATGGAACTATGGCTTGGTTAAGTCATTAGAGCATAGGTTCAACCCTTGGAGGGCTTGATTTAAACCCCAATAAAAAGGCCATGATAAGTGAGAATATGGTTGGCAAAAAAAATTTGGTTATAATTAGAAGTGTTATGGTTGAGGTTAGACCTTAAGGTAAAGATTTTAAAAATAATTCATAGTCCTTAGTGGAGTTAAATTTGAAATTTATGGTACTTGGATATGACTATGTAAAGTAAGCTTAACCTTAGAATTAAGCAAAGTTTTAAAAATAATCCATAAGAAAGTAATCTACAATAAAAGGTCTTAATGATGGCCTAAGAAAATATCATAGATGAACTTTTGTGCATATTGTAAATTAATCTTTAGATTAGTTAAGCTTTGAGCCAAGACATTAGAAGAAAGTAGAGAGGTATAGAATAAAACTTTGGAAAGTGCTAGGTTCATCCAAGGAAGCATTAAGATAAAGATGTTGGCTGAACCCTTGAGTTGACTATATTTCTTGGGCAAGATTATAAGCGACTCTATTTAAGCTCTTAAACCATATGATGACAGCCTAGATGTAGATTTAGGGGATGTTTAGTGGCTTAGAAGAGGCCATAGTAGAATGGTGACCCCATGTATCCGTAAAGGCATTAAGGTCACTAATGATACTTGCATGAACATAAAATTTATTGTAAAGGCAAAGAACTAAATATGGAATCTTAACATAAATTCATGAATACTAAAGTTAGCTTAGATAGAGAAGGACCTGGATAGACAAGGTCCCAAAAAAATCAAGAAAAGATTAAATCTAAAAAAAATAGATTAAGATATTCTAAATTATTAAATTATTATTTAATGAAACCCTAAAGCATTCAGATAATTATAACCTTGAATAATTGAGAAAGGACTTAAGGTGAAAACCTTAGATTAACTTAGACCATGAAGACTCTTAGATATTTGATTTAAGGTTAAGAAAACCCTTAAGCAATTAAGTTATTATTTATGATGAAAACTCTTTATATGTTAGATTTAAATTATGAAAATCAAACTAGCATGTGCTAGTAATAGATTAAAGTTAGCAAGATACTATATGTTAAGATTATGATTTGAACAAGTGAGAATTAAATGTTGTGCATCTTTGATTATGTATGCTTACTTTGAAGATAAACAGGCTGTTACCATACTCCTTTGACCTAAAGATACTTATTCATCAATGGTTGAGCCTATAAGAGGAGTGCCAGATTGCATGTTAAGAACCTCCATGATTGGTAGGAAGACAATGTATAAGTAGTTCCAAAAGAGAATAATTGCATGTTTAATACCATGGGAAATCATATGATATGCTATGTTATGGAAGAGAGTGTATGTGCTTATTAAAAACTCTTAGATCAAATACTTAGTTGCCATTGGTGTAACACTAGATCAAAAATCTTCTTCAGTTCATCTCCATAATTTAAGCCTAAATTTTATTTATATTAAAAAAATAGATTTAGAATTTTTATCCAGTCAATTGACTTAGAACTAGAAGAAGTGCTTACTAAACCATGTGATTTACCTAGAGATTCATATACTAATGAGATCATGTTAAGAGACTTAGAAGTGGCCAAAGGAGATAACATAATTAAATATTAGAGAACTCAGTTATCTTCATTGTGACATTTCTCTTAGTAAATTTAATCAAATTATGAATTTGTACACCACACATTAAGTTTGGAAGAAGGTAGAAGTAACTCTTGAAGGCACTTCATAAGCTAGTGAAACAAAAATAAATATTCTTACACCTGAATATGAGCTCTTTAAGATGAATTCAAGAGAAACTATAAGAAAAATATTTATATGATTTACAAATATTACTAATGGATTAACAAATCTTGAAAAGGTGTTTTATAATGCATATCTTATAAAAAAAGTATAAAAGATTCTATCCAAGGAGTATAATCCTCTTGTCATGATAATAAAGGTGGCCAAATACAAACAACCTCACATTGGAAGAGCTACTTAGAGAATTGTTGATGGCTAAGATTTAGATAAATATAATACTTAAAGAGTAGGCTTTCATAAGCAAGCTAAGGCATAAAGTAAGGAAAGAAGAACCATTGTCATTCAAAGCAAGCAAAGGTGATTCAGACATGGCTTCCATCTCTTCCATAAATTTGGAGGAAGAGATAAATTTTCATACTAAAGATTTAGCAAAAAATTTGGCAAAAAGTTGTATAAATAAGAATTAGAAAAAGAAGAAAAGAAAGGACAAGATGAAGGCACTAAGTTGCTATGAATGTGCTCAAATAGACCATGTTAAACTAGAATGTGCATAATTTAAAGACATGAAAGGAAGGAAGACAAAAAGATTAGAATGAAGAAGAAGAAAGCTTTTCAAGCTTCTTGGAGTGCATATAAAAATGCAGACTCTACAACATCAAGTAGTAAAGAAAAAGGAATGATATGCTTCATGATAAAGGATGACGAATCTAGTACATCTAGTGAGAAAAAAGAGAATGAGATAAGTTATTAGTCATGTGAAGTTCTTAAAAATAATTACACATGAGTTATTAGTACTTTAACTTCTTTAATGTCTATGTATAAAAATTTTAAAAAGTTTTATAATGAAAAGAATTGTACTATTAGATTTTGTTATAGAAGAAGATGAGAAAAGGATATAAATATTTCAAATTTGTGATAAAAAAGCTTCCATGATTATTGAGAATGCTTCTTTGAAAAAGGAAATTATTAATTTAAAAAGAAAATGTTATTCTCTTGGGCATACAAAAATTTGTAATGCTGACATAGTGCTTATCTTCTTATGCAAAACTATGACTTCTTTAAACATATGCATAATAGTTTAAATATGACATGTTTTTGTTGTTGTATAATAAGTCATAACATTAAGGATTGTCAAAACATTTCTAATTCAAAACCTTGTTTCAAATGGGTAATTAAGAATGAAATTATGAATACTCTCATAAAGAATATTAGGGATAAACCCATGCTGGCTTGGTTTCCTAAGACTATGAATAAAGAATTTAATATAAGATGTCTTTAAAATCATGATATAGAGATACAATGCATGAGAGACATTCATAAATTAGAAAAAATATACTTAAAAATTATGTATAGAAGTAATACAAATTTGACAAATGAAAGATATATTTTATGGTTACAAAGTTAAAATTTTATAATTTATACAGCCATACATAGAGAAAACAAATTAAAATCTAGGTCTTGGGTGTCAGATAATGGATGCTCAAGACATATGACTAAAGACCAATTAAAATTTATATCAATATGATGCGGTCAAAAATAGATATGTAGTATTAGAAAACAACTTAAAGGAAAAGATAATTAGAATTGGTAATGTAGGTTCATATAATTTCACACTTTTAAATGTCTTTTTAGTTGGTGGATTAGAATTTAATTCAATTAGTATTAGTCAATTATGCAATAATAATTATTTTATTAGTTTTGAAACTCAATATTATAAAATATTAAAAGATTATCAACTGTTATAGTTGGCTAGAAAAAATGTAATACTTATGCGATTAAGTTTGATCAATTAAAAGTTACCATAATAGAATGTTTAGTTACACATTCAAGCGAGAATACTTTATGACATAAAAGACTAGGTCACGTAGGTTATTCTACTTTAAAAAAAATAAGCAATCTAGATATAGTTAGAGGTTTTCCTAAGCTAAGCCATCAGACAGTCTGTTCAGTTTTGTTGAGTTGGAAGTGAGTCATTAGATAATTCAATTAAGGGATCAAACAATCTAATAAGTGATGATTCAGGGATTTATTAGTGAGCAATAAATTAAGAATATAGTAAAACTAATTACAAGGTGATGCATTAAATGTACTTATCTATGATGATATATGTGTGATAGTATCAAGTAGTTGCATGAAACTATTCCTACAAATATGATATATATGTAAGGATATTTATGATTGTATAGGACAATACGTGAAACCATAACTAGATTGTACAATAATGATAAGAAAATTTTGTGCACGATACTTGAGTTTGTTGTTTGACATCACGCCTTAGATGGCATGTGTTTATATTTTTTTTAATATTATAATATTGTCTTATGTTAACATGATGTAATGTGAGGTGCATGGCTTTGTTGGCATAGAGTATATGTTATTGTATCTCGATGCAACATGGAGTAATGTGATAATGGTTTTTTCTTAAGATGTTATCTTCCTTCGATATTGAGATGAGATTGGCATGTGTGCTATGATATACTTGTGGGGCATCAGACCTCTTGTGATTATCAAAAGATTACCTCAATAGGTTGTTAGAGAGATTGAGTGAGGGTGTAGCCTGCATGAAGTAGGGGCATATGATCCACTAGGTGGACCGCACTAAATATGATGAGAACTTCCAATCATTAATCTGATGGAGGTCTATGAGCGAAGGTCAACCCCTTGAAAGTTTTTTGTTTGGGGTTATTTTGTGGATACTTGTGTCATATGATGGTGAAAAGGGGTAAGTGGTTAATAGTCATAATGTAAAATAGAGCTTAATATTGAAAATAATGTGATAAAATGATAATGGAAAGAAAGGAAAGTAAATAAAGATTGAGATTGAACTGTATTACATTAGTTTATGTTATTATTATTAATGCAATGTAGAGCATGATTAGTTTTATTGAGATATTTCCATTATAGATCACTTGAATAGTTTTTGTTGTATATAAGATTGATATTACTTGCTTATGTGTTATATAGTTTATCTATTAAGCTATTCATAAGCTCACATTATACTTACATCATAGTGTATAAAGAGACATTACATTGAGATGAGAGGCAAAAGGAGCATTAAGCTACAAGGAGATATTTATTTCTTCTACATTATCTTTAAGAGTTGAGAGTAGATGCTATCTTTGTTTATGTAAAAAATTAAGTGGCATAATTTTGATAATTGGCTTTCAGGAGTGGTATGCTAATTCATTTATTAGTTCTTATTTTTTTAAGCATTTTGGTATTGTAGAGACTTATGTTAATTTTTGTAGAACATTTATATTGTTGGCATGAGTATATGTTTGTGGTTATTAATAATATGATGAGTATTTATGTGTATATGGTTATGAGTTTATGTTCTTGGCATCACCTCAATTAGGTCAATATTTTCAAGTGATAATTTCTATTTTTAATAGGATGGTACTTTAGGTTTAACTAATATACACACATAAATTTATGTTGTGGTTCAATCCCTTGGTTGGACTTGGTGGGGCATGAAAATTACTATTAATGAAATCCTCCTCCTCTTAGGGCACATGTTGCTTTCAAATGCATGTGTATACTTTCCAACTAGTCTTTAATGACATTAATTCTATGACATCTAAGAAATATAAGGCTATCATCTTGTAGAAATGTTCCCCTAGTTTATCTAGCTGATAACCCTCAACTTGTCTACATGAAGGAGTTTGGAGTTTTTCCTTTTTGGATACAATTATATCTATTAGAACATTAAGTAACAAATTTGTCATAATTTTAGGCTACTCTTCTTATCTCATCTCTATTTATGTTATCTACCTCTTCACTTTGTATTTAGAGGATCCATTCCATTTAGAACTTTAATAAAATATAATTGTATTTCTTTTACTATATAGAAGCAAAGAAAAATTCAAGGAACATTACATAGCATAGTAATAGTAAATGTGCATGCACTTTCTCACTCTAGCTATCTATCCTACTCACATCATCCTAACACATGTATGTGACCTACTTTGATATTCAAGCTGTGATGATCCAAAGCCACAAACAAGAATCACAACTTAATCATGCACTCTAAAAGTTTTTCTTTTCTTTTATTCATGAGTTTAATATAATCATGTGATATATCAAAGTCTCAACGTAATAATCAAACTTAAAATATAAACAATGAAAGTAAAAATAGTCATTATAGCCATTTCTTTGAAAAATACTAGATCCCATTTAGTTTTCCAAAAACATTAGTACTGTTAATAACACAACATTTTGATTGGTTCCCAACATATTACATGTTCATTCATTACACATGCCTAGCCTCAACTCATTGTTCCCTTGGTGCTCCTTGGTGAACGTCCATCACATTTTAAATTTGTCAACCAACATTACTTAAGCTGTTATCAAATACTTAATAAAGAATAACTAACACCAACATCACACATAAATATCATTAAAATTTGGTTCATAGAACATGTAAGGTCTATATCATATTAATTTCTCATTGACATGCTATATATTCACTGTTACATAAAGTAACATTCACATGCAATTATATATGATTTTTCATCATATTTGTGTGACTTATTAGTCCCTCTTATTTCTTTCCTAATAATCTACCCTTTCTAAAATTTACTTGGTGTAGTAATATAATATTTGAAGAGGATAAGAATGATCACTAGGTGATATCATAAGGGGGGTGAGACTCCCAACCAAATGCTTTTAGGGTTACAAGGATGAATTATCTCATAATGGTTATAAATATAACATTTTGGACTCTATTTTGGATACAACAGTATTGAGATATCGATGTGCCTTTTGAGAATTAAACTTGCTTGGTTTGGAATGAGATGACTTTAAAAATAGCCCAAGATAAGCTAGGTTGTCCTTAAAATAGTACAAGAGCATCACCTTCTATAATTCAACATAAGTTGAGGATGAGGCTAGCGGAAGTTGGTAGATTTATGACACATGAATAAGACATGGAGTGAATATTAGTTGATACCTTAAGGAAAGAATCATCAAACAAGATGTGGCTCTTTCTTAAGACTTTTAAGGTGCTAAGAATGGCATGTTAGGATGGCCACATAAGAGAAGAGCAAATTATAACTTTTTTAAGGATAATAAACTAAGAGTAAGAATATAAATTTAATAGCAGCTTTCTTTTTAAATACTCTTAAAGTGTTCTATAAACCTCTTATTATGCTTTGTAGATAGGAACTGGTGTGAACCCAAACACTGGATCTACATCTACCCTTAGCTACCAAAGCACATTCTTACAATCTTAATGCCTTTTAAAAAAAAGAAGGTAGGCTAAACCATTACTCGTGTTAAAAAATCCTTATAACTATCAGGCCAAAATTCTCTACAATTCATAAGACCAAAAGACCTTTAGAATTTAGCCAAAAGACCCCATAATATTGTGCTAAAACATATGTTGGACCAAAAGAACAAACAATATGGGGCCAAATGACCAAGAAAAACAATCTTAAAAGATCAAGTATGAGAACCTATAGGGTAAAAAAATAGACTATAGTCTTAAATATGAATTTGGTTAAGAAGGATATTAACACATAGCTGAATGAGAAATATTTCTTGGAGACCAAGAAATTATGTATAAAACTTGCATCCTAATTTTAATGTGGTGATGATATTTAAGGGTAAATGCTCCTAAATGATTTTCCAAACATTATTAATATTTCACAATATTTGTAGCTAAGTTTATTGGCATTTATTCCTATGTAATGGCTCCAAACATCCTCAGGGCTCTCTAATGGCTATAAAACATTCTCAAATATGGTCAAACTAGCCACTACAACTTCCATATATTAGATGTATCATATATCCATCATGTAATACTATATATCATGCCTTAATGTACCATATGTCCAAATAAATGTATTATATGTAACTCTTTATATTCTACATAACAAACATTTTTGACCTAGATGGGCCATAAGTTAAACCTAATGTATCATATTATATTCTAAACTCATCTACCACATTTCAAAAGTGGTGTGTCATAAGTAATCCTCTCTCATGTTGTACCTTAGGCAGCACTGCTTTGAGGTACTATACGTAAGCTTTCACATATCATGCATGGGAGTTATGTCCATACATGAAGGCTCATGTACCATATGTTGAGTTCATTTTCAAAGAAGCTTTAGGAGATGCATTCTAATTATGATGAAAATGTTTTGTGAATGCAATGTGAATATCTATATTACTTCAAAGTTGTTAAATTCCAACTAAATCTAATGCAAACAATTGGTAGATATGCTTTAAAGATTCTAAACTAATTTCTTTATGATAGTTTATTAGTTTGAAGACAAGTTTATAAACAAATATAACTAATAATCCTAGGCATGACAAATCTTTTGATGTGTGAAGAATTATTTTATAAGTCTTTTAATATGAACTTCACACACACTCTTGACACACATTTAGTTCCTAATACCTTATAATTTTTGTAATAGATTCATGAAAAAAACTAAATAAAGATGACTCCACAAAGTGCACTTGACAAACCATTATGTCTTCCAAATTAATTTGATAAATTTACTCAAATTTCATGTATATGCAAATTTATTTTAATAAATTCTTTTTCTCTATTCATTTTGGTCTCTCTTACTATTAAATCTTTGTCCTTGTGTCGTTAGTCAACGGTAATAAAGTTGATGATAGAAGGCAAGAGGAGAACTCCTGTAAAGGGATAAAAATTTAAGATAAGTTCTACTCTTCTATGTAGGGTTGTGCCCTTTTAGGCACTGGTGTGTGCTCTTCTAAGCATAGGAGCTCTTCAAGGAATCATTTGTTTCACAAAAAAATAGCAATTTTCATTTATTAAAACTTATTTGTAGAAGTATAAAGAAAAACCTTGACCAAAAAGAAAACTGCAAAAACTTCCTTTCCCCTAAAAAATACAAAAACTAATAAAAACAATGCAATCAAAATCTTATATATGTGAGCCATTAACACCAAAAGTGAATTAAAAATACATTAACAAAAGAAAAAATTAAAACATTATTAGATTAGCTCAATCATCAACTTAATGCAGGCTATCGATCTTCAAAAATAGGAAGGAGATAAGAAGTTGGTGGTGTTAATGGCATACAATCACAATTTCTAGTAAGAGTGGAGTGATGAAGACCCTTAGAGTTGAGTTTCTACACTGGATCACATTTTTATTTCACTAGGCCAATCAACCTATAAGTTTTCATGGCAGTTTCTCTCCTCCCTTAACCATTCTTTTGCCAAGGTTCTAAGTAAGATAGTTGTGCTTTCACCCATTCGCATCAAACCATTAATAAGTTTCAAAGGCAAACTCTAAATTATTTTTGATGAAGAAAAAATAGGTAAAATGGTAGCAACATTCATGCTTACATTAATCACGAAATTTTTTCATGGCCAACCCAATATGGAAATGATCTGATTGGCATTTAAGAAAGTTGGATTTTAAGTGACTTGAAGGTAGGATCTCTAGATAACTAACATGTACTAATTAGATTTGAAAAGGAAGAAAATTATTTGCAATGTTGGCTTCATAGGGCATGGGACGCCATAGAATTTAGATAAGGAACTTTAAGTGGCATCTCGAGTTTTACTTGAATATTGAACTGGTGTTTGCTTTCATTTGGGCTTCATTTAAGTATCCACTAATATAACTTTACAATAAGATAGCTTGTACTTCTTAGTGTCAATAATTAGTAATCCTCTAAAAATAGATGTGGGTATTATAAATCTAACTAGAACAAGAGTAGCTAAGGTGTGTGTTGAAATGGATATAGTAATGGAATTACCTTAGTCACATCAAGAAAACAAAAAATGGTGGAAACTCAAATGGATTATAACGATGAATTTAGTTTGACAGTACAGGGTTACTGCATTGGCTACTATAAGTAACATCACACCTCTCTTTAGTGCAAACATAATAAAATGACACTTAATGTGTAAATTACAACTAAGGTTCCTAAAGCAAAAACAAATGTGGAGGAATAAAATCTCACTGAGCCATTTTCTATGAATGGTAATAAAATGTTAACTAAAAATTCATTAAAATTTGAGACTTTCATGATAGACTATAATGATGCATGTAAAATCAATAAGGCTCATCCACATTGTTCCAACCCAAGGTAGGAATATAGGAAACTCACATATAGTTTGACCAACAAAGATAACATAATTAAGCACATGCTCAAGGAAAAGCAAGGTTACCAAGTAATTAACATCGAATAACATGCAATTTAGAATCAAATGATTGATCATTACATTGCACTTATAAAAGCCAAAAGGAAGGATAAACAAGTATGTTTAATTTTTAATTTAGAAGCCTATCAGGATAGAGAACATCACCAATATGACTTAACAATAATTTAAATATCTCAACATCAACTAACTTAAAAGAGATGCAAACTCTAACCTAATGTAATCTAAAGAGAAATAATTCATCCAAGTTTAGAATAGGCGCTAAAAAAGAAAGGTTAGTGAAGGTCAAGAGAAATAGCTAAGTCTAAAAGGATTTACAAAAGTGCCCAACACCTTTCCAATGACCTATCTAGGATGCCCTCCATATATAAGCAAGAAACATTTTCATAGTTCCAACACATTCTGGACAAAATGGAACAAAAAATGGTTGGATGGAAAAAAAAAAGCTTCTCACAATGGGAGAAAGACCTATTCTTGTAAGACATATTTTTTCTTTAATACTAATTTTTACACTAAAGATAGCCAATCCACTAATGCTGATCTTAGATAGAGCAAAGAAAATCATAAATAGGATTTGCACTCCAATTAAGGAAAATGGTTTAGGTCTAAAGATGCTCAAAGACATAATGGTTGCTTTTTGTGCAAAGTTGAATTTGAAACTATGCTTGAGAAATCACTTTGGCCAAAATACATGAAAAATAAATACTTAAACAGGTAAAGAAAGGGTCACAAATCTAATATTTGGAAACAAATTGAAGGCACAATGAATCTAGTTACTAATAATTCTACGTTTTGTAAAAAATAGAAAAATTCATCTAAACCCTTATTATGGACAGTAATTTTAGCTTACAATCTACTTGAAATGATATTAAGTACAAATATCATTCCAATTTAGAATAATCAATCAATGACATCCAATTAAGTTATTTACATGATCAATTCTCCTATAAAACTAGCTTCATTTATTCTATTTGAAATAGATTAATCTACAATATTTCTTTTATACGAACAATGCATAGATTTAGGCTTGTGAAAATTTCATTTTGTTTGATTAAACTAACAATATTCAAATTAATTGATTCTTAGTTAAGCTCTAGGATAACTTCTTTAACTAATGCATGAGAGATGTGTGCATATGTGCAATTGTTTATGCTATGTAGCTCTTAATCAAGTAGATAAGGTTATTCTTCGTAAAAGATCTTTGAAGTTTTTCACTTGTCTTGATCATGTGCTTATGCTTATGTCATTCTTAGAATTCCAAAGCACATGTTCCACTTCTTTAAAATAGTTGGTGCCAACATTTTGAATGTGTGCTTCATCTTTAACTCCATAGGATGCAGATTATCGTCTTCTACCTATCTTAGTTTCAAACTAAATCCAATCACTAGGTTGATAATTAGATCACCACAAAGTGACTTTAATTACTTTGTTAGAATAAAAATCACACATAGATAGTTCACTGTTATCCTTAATTTTAATTAATACTTAATATTTATGTGTGAGAAAATATTAATCAACAAAAATTTGATCCAAAAAAAGTTTCCCCAAAATAATTTTCACACATGAAACTTTTGATATCACATAAGAAAACAATCGTGAATGCATAAATCATTACTTAACCTTTGTCAAATTGTTCTTCTATCATAGTAATTTCATAAACTTGATATTGTACTCATATGCTCTCTTTATTTGTTATCATAAAAGTCAGAGATCATTAAACTTGAAACATTTTCTTATTGGCATCACTAAAGAGGGAGATATATACTCTCCGCCTTTTGAGATTATTAAACTAATACCAAATGATAAAAGATTAAAAATACCACTTGTTAAAGGGATACCAATTGTTAAACAAAATATGTATGTCTAGTGGCAATTAGTGATGGTCAATAATTAATTATAGATAAATTGATATCAATTATTTGATACATATATATACAAATACTTAATGAGTCAATGTGGCTTGGCCCACTTTAACACTCCATGTAATAATTCAACCAAAGGAGATCCTAATATAAGAATAGCTTTAGACATGCCTATTATAATTTTAATTTTCCAATATTTGGCATTAAGATAAGGAATAATTATTTACACCACAAAATGTTGTCAATATAGCCAAAACCATCGTCACACCCTTTTTAAACCCCTCCCCCCCATGTTAGATACACATCAAACAAGTGCAAGGTTCTCACTAAAATCATCATGCATACTAACCATCAATGAATTGATCGAATTAACCAACCAAAGTTGACTTTAGTCATTATCTATTAAATAAGGGAAAAAGCTTCTATCATGATAGGATGATACCAAAATGTCATAAAAAATATGCAATTACCTATATTAAAAAACAAGTGTAATCTCTCAAATAATAAATATGTTGACATCCAAGGAAGACGTTCTTTGAAAGTCAATTATGACAATATCTATCTCTTGAAATGTTTTTTCTTTTGTTTGGTTAATTTACGCTTTGTTTCCTTAGTACCAATAAGAGACTTAAATTAATTTTTTCCAATTTTTTCAACATTAGTTTGATAACTCAAACTATAACCCCTTTGAGTTTTTTTTTTTCTGAGTTCTAAAAAATTTCGTTTTTTCCTTCAAAAGTTTTAGAACTTGTAATAGGTTTTTTTGGAACCTTTCTATTTCTTTTTTATGAGATCATTATAAATATTTTAAAACAAATGTCATTTTTGAGGACTACCAAAGGAAAGATTTACTTCCCTTTAACAAGTTCTTAAAAGATTAAAATCATTTCATTTTTATCTTTTCCTTTTCATTAGATCTATATGATCATATTTCACCTAGATTTTTGCCAAGTTTCTAAATAGAAGGGATATAGAATCCTTATTTATATATCTTTTACTAAAAGCATGGGGATATTTTATTTTTGATAATAAAATACCATCATAGGTGCATTTAATATATATTGATGTCTTTTATTATTTTTAATCATTCTACCACTCAGGTAATTAGAATAACAAAATATGAAAAAATATTTTTAGCTATTATGAATCAAGTGTAGAAAATGTATTTTTTAATAAAAGATTGGGTTTATAATAGCAAACCTTTTATGTGTTGAGCATATTCCAAAGCTTGTACTACTTTAGCTTGGCATCTATCTGATGTTCATCCTTTTTATGTTTCTCCATTTCTTCTTTTATCCCTTTATTTTTGAAATAAAAAATTCTCAATTTTTATTCCCATTCTCTCCCCCATACAATTCTTGAAATAAAGACTCTTCATTTAATTGGATTCAAAAAAGTAGATTCTTGCCTATCAGAACCTAAGAATAAAAGCAATGTATATTGACCTGAAACATGCCCCAAATAATAATTTTATATTATTGATAGTGCATGGATCTTTTGAATAGATTGTGACAAACATCTAGTTATTAGAGTAATTTATCAAACTCACCACTTTCATTTCCATTTGATCATCAATTTTACCAGTATTCTTAAAATTTGAAATCCATTTTTTTTAACAGTGCAATAATAAAATACCACATGGTTGGGTGTTCTTGAATAAACCTCAATCTCTTCTTTTATCAATTCTTCTTCATTTTCTTCTTCCTCTTATTGCCCAAAATCATCAATTAATTTGGTATAGTCATTACAAATCCTCTAATTAGGCATTCATCCCGAATTTTTATTATTCAGCTATTGGATAACATGCAAAACCCTAAGGCCTTCTCAAACCACTTGTTATAATTGACAACAAAATCCTTTCAACTTAAGAATTGTGTATTTATACTACTTGTTAGGAAACAACAAATACTTAAGTTGATCATAATACTAATTTATAATTAAAGTATCTTTGAAATAGAGAATCTTACCTCTAGTAATCTTATTCTCCCTTAATTTTTTTTGTAAATATCTCTTGCAACTTGGTTAAAGAATATATACAAATTTTTACTTTCCTAAGAGCATGTTAGTTTTTGGTTTCATAACAACATGCTTATCAATTTTCTATAAAGAAAAATTAAATGAGAGGAATTTTTATTCTTTCATTAACCACTATCCTCCCCTTTCAAAATCTTTAGGATTAAGTTATTTGCTATATAATATTGAGCTTACTACCATTTGTTAGAGTTCAAAATTAGGACTAATAGAACCCTTTTTATTTTAAGCTAGATAAAAGTTTCAAATAAGATCAGCTTCATGGTGATCCAATTATTTGAAACTTGGAGTAATATAAGGATTGGTCACATCGAATTCATCTTTGTGCAATATATATCATCAAAATTACATATGAATTAAAGTGATTTTGCTTAAGGGTATGATGTGTTACAAAATGAAATGTTAAACTGAAGGCATATATCCTAAATGCATTGAAATAATCCATTAGGATAAGACTTTAGTGAACACATTCATTCAAACAAAAATGTATAACAAGAATTAAGCATAAGTATTCTACTTCAACCAAGGATGACATATGAAATCTTTAATTAACTTTAAAGATTATCGTGAAGATGATACCAAATAATAAAAAAATTTAAACTAGTTCTAGACTTTTGAAATCTAATGTAAACAAGAATCAATATTTTTATTTTGATAACTAGCCTTGAGATATTTTTGGCCTAAAATTGAAGTTATATGTTTTAAGTCATAAACTTTTTAATTCAAACAAAAATTAGCTTCTTCTAATCTTGAATGATTAAATAAATTTCAAAATTCATGAATTAAGAATTTATAAGTATCTACATAACAAACTCCTAAATCTTTAACAAGTTCTATCAAAATCTATAATTTAAAGTTCACTTAGGTAATGTTTTTGGAAATAGCATTTTGTTACATTTGCCTAATTGAAACAACTAAATCAATGAATACTAAATCTTGAAATGTTTTCTCAATTTTAGGCTCCAAAAAAGAAGTTGCTACATGTTTATAAACTATCAATAAGAATTCTTTAGAACTTTTTAGAAATAAATTTGTGATGAATTCTATATAGCAAAACTCAAACATGCCATTTAAGCAAGTATAAATTTTACAATCCTTTTTAATCTTGAGAATCGAGGATTAATTAGAAGCAACTTACCCTCAAAGTAGACTACTAAGTCATCAAAAAACAAATTGTGACTAAGTGAGGAAAGAAAGAGTCTCAAGGACACTACATTTCCTTATTAGTTCTTTACATCAAGATGTATCAACCAACATCCCCAAGTTTATTTTTGGTAACGACCATAATTTTTTATTGCAAGAGGATGATAAAATATGGTCTATAAAATCTTCATTTTGGTATCCACACATATTTATGTTCTTTAAAACAAATAATCTCTTTAGCATGTAATCTAAAGTTGTCTGAACTAGTTGCATGTAATAGTCGTAAGAAATTCTTGAAAAAGTAATATCATGACTTGAAGATGTATGTAAAGCATTATCATGACATATTGTAGGAAACTTTAATGTAATATCATGTGTATGTTAAGTGATATAATAACATTGTTTTCACAAGAAGATAAGGTGCAACAACAATCTTTTTGTTTTGATTACCAACAAGACTTTGAATAGAAGCATGAGAATTTAAAGAATAAATTTTTTTGAAGTTTTTTAACTCATCTTCAAAACATGCGAAGTCATTTACTCTATTATGCAACTCAAAATTCTCATCCATAAGCATGTTATTTTCTAAAATAAAGGTATTAAGTTAAAAAAAACATGCTACAAAGAGTTCTTAGCACAATCATAAAACTTCTCTTGCAAATTGTTATGGAATGTAGCATTCTAGCATCACAAGTCAATGCATCATTGTGTTTCCTAAACTTTTCACACTTTTTCTTAAGTTCGTGTATGTAAGATTCATATCTTGAATGTCTATTTTTTTATTTTAACATACTTTTGAGCTAGATTATTGTGTTCTTCTACAAGTTCATTAAAAGTATTATATAGATCACAATAAGATAAGGCTCTAGCAATACTAACATCATTGTTTGAACTATCTAATATTTGTGTAGTGTTATTAATTGGACCAAGGATACTTAAAGTGTTTTTCTTCTCCTTATTTTCTCTTTTTACTAAAATTTTACTTTTTCATTTTCTTCTTACAAATCTAAGGCTATTTACTGTAGAGGTCAACTAGATTTAGCATAGGATCGAAATATGAATTTGAAACTCTAATTTCTAGACAAATGTCATCACTAAGTGCATGAAATGATATATATTCATTACCTTTAACATTTAATATCATAATACCCACTAAATTTATATTGTGACCAAATATATTATATGCAAGAATTTTGTATGATATCTCAAATAAATACATAAAGGAAAATCACAATTTTGTATGAAGGATTTAAATGCACTCCTAAAATAAAATCCTTTCCTTTAAACAAAGGAAGACAATCCATAATTAAAATGAATTTTGTAAGATCAAATATAATGCTTTTCAAAAACTAGGTTTTGGAAAAATAAAAATAATTTTATTGATGTAATTAGTTTTAATAATTAAATTTGAAAAATTAACACATAAACGTATTGTAATTTCAAAAAGAAACAATACTTTTTTAATACAAACATTTACAAGATCAATAATGCAAGGAAATAGGATCTACTCTATATTATTAGACCAAAAGTTTAATCAAGATTTTACAATTCCTTGACTTGATTCACCATATGAGATATCAAGTATAATTCTAGATATCTCTAATAAGAACATGTTGAAATAAGAAAATTTGAACTAAATTTTTGTATCTACCAATTCAGATCTTGGCTATGATGCCATGTGTTATGTGGTAAAATGTTTTAAAAGCTTAATCTCATTTGGTTCCATAGGATGTAGCTGATTAGATTTCGACAAAGAGCAATTTAAATACTTTATCACCATAAAAATCACATATGGAAGTTTTTCTCATGGAGTCTAACATATTTACAATTAAATAGATTTTTATTAGTTGCTAAACATGTCTTGACATGAATTTAGCTAGAAAAATTTAGTCACCATGTGTATTATAATTGGAATCCACTAGGTGATATACCTAATAAAAAGCTAATTAAGGAATAAATGGATTAGGCAATGCTTTTAGTACCACACTAGGTTCACCTTTAATGAGTAACATGCTAGCACCATAACTCTTAAAGTAGATAACATATTTAGTAAAAACTTCTGTCCAAATGTTTTATCTAGTTTCTTTTTTACATCGATTTTGTGATGCTTGAAAATTGTCAAGATTTTTACATTAAGTAGATTTGCATCATTTTATCAATTCTATCCCTATTATATAATATTCTAGCAGGTGTAGTCGTCATGTTCACTACCATTTGTTCAAATTATGCAAAAATTAAGAAAAATTGTTTTTAGCTATTACATTAACATTTAAGAATAATATTAGGCATTTTAAGATGTGGCATATTCTAGGAGCATTTAATACACTCCTAGTAAAATTCATTATGCATCATCTTACAATTCAAATTTCATAAATACCTATTACTATTAAAATGTTCATTCATATTTAAATTTAGTTATTGTGCACCTAATTTCTAGGTTACTACACAATCCTCTCCTTTTTAAGGATAATGTCAACACACACAAACTATGCTCTAATACCCTTTATGTTGACCCTAAAATCTTAAACATTCTTTTATTCAATAAAATTTATTACTTACCATTAATTACTTATCACTACTAAACTAATGACATAAAAGATTGATATATACTACCAAAAATATTTTGTTAACTAAATGAAGAGTTTACAATTTAAAAGATACCTTATCGCTTAAATTTCTTTTAAAACATTTATTCTCTCCCACTTTTCACTCATACTGTTCATGATCACTTATGCCCTTAACATGTGCTCTTAAAATATGATAAATAATAAGTGGTGAGTTTACTATATGCCAATAAGCATATTATTCTGGCATGTTATTGTTCATATTTCACTTTAAATAACTTCAATAATTCATGCCAATCTAATGAATAAGTTATACAAGTGTATTATATCAAGATATCATGTTTCATATGAACTAGCAAGAATTAAGAATATGGTTAGGTCAATTATCAAAACAAAAATGGCATGATATACGAATGTGTGTATTTATTCAAGGATTTCATGTGATATTGCTTTGTAGGATCACTTTCCTTGATAAACAAGTTCAATACCAATGGAGACCAATTAGTCCCACTATGTAGTTGCCTAATATAGTTGCGGACTTGATGAGCAAAAACTCTAATTTTACCAACATTTTTAAGCCTACATATAAAGATTAATGCATGGCACATTTTTGTGATTTCTTTGAAATAACTTTGTTAGCCTAATTTTTATTTAACCAAGTTAAACCCTTAATGATGAGCAATCAAAAAAGTTTGCCCTATTTGATTATCTCAAATAATAATTGGTGCTTAACTAAAAGATATTTTTCATACTAATCTATGCCAAAAATCTCACTCATTTCATCATATCAACATAAACTAATCAACATCATTACTAGATTGTTAATATTAAGATACTTGATTATAATAAAAACTCTTTATATGACTAATAAACAATTTATGTATAGTACTTTTTATTCATTTAATTTTTTTTCAAACAAAATTTTCATTATTCCTTATTGTTTAAGCTATAAAACATTTTTTAGTTCTAACATGAATTAATTGAAATACACTAAAGACTCGTGAATGAAGAATATCACTCATGCTTGTATAAGTTAATTGAAAAATGTTAATGTATGCAATCCTAAGTGCTATGTGACTTAAGTGAAATGTTTTAACATTCTAACTATTAAAATAATAGACGATGAGCTCTAAATTGGCCACTCCATCAAAAACTAACATAGTTCCTACTTCTGAAGTTGAGCTACCATTTTTTAGCAATGTCACTAACAAACTTGTGCAACTTCTTGCATGCAAATTATTATTATCTTCTTGAATGCAAATTACTATTATCTTCTTGAATGCAAATTATTATTATCTTCTTGAAATTCATATGTACAACAAAACTCACACAATAAAATAATCCTCAAACACTCGTTTTGTTATCATCAAAACTTTTAAGACATGAGTGTAATAGATTATACCAATTACTTAAATCATAAATATCCAAAGCATGTGAAATATGCCATGATAAATTGAATGAAGTCTAAGCAGCTCCAAAAAAAACTTACGGATACCATTTAGTATATTAAGAAATGCATACTGAGAGGTAATAAACCACATGGAGCTACCATGAAAGTTTGCCAAACACTACTCAAACATGATAAAACTAACCAAATTCCAAGAGTTGCCAATTACATGCACCACTTGAATAGTAAAAAAAAGTAGTTATCTATTTAGTCAAACTAATTCTAATATCTTGTTAAGATAGTTACATTAAAGGAGATCTCAAATTAAATCCAATATGTACTTAAATAACACAATAACATAAAAACTTAAGACAATGAATAAAAGTCACACTAATTATATATTAAGATTTCAATTTTAAGCTAAACTAAGGATGCATCAATATGAGATGTTAAATACTGCTTCTTTGCAACCACGTAGTGATAACATAGGCAGGATTTCTGAAGCATTCTAACACAATAACATAGTATTTCAAGGATGTAGCATTGGCTGAAAACCATGCTTTATAGCTGCAAGCCAGATCTTTTCCAATTCCATGGTCACATCTTCATGATCATCAGCCTCCCACCCTTCCAAAGCATGAATTACTCCAGCTGCTCTCCATGCACTCATAGCCCTCCTCGGCAACCAGTTCTAACAAAATCAACAATGTAAATTTGCTATGCAACAAAGAACTCTCAAAACATTGCAATAAAGAAAAGATAGCAATAAATTGTTCTTTGCAGCTTGCTTTGATAAAATCTTGCAATAAAATTGCTTAAATCATAAAATCTGCAAAAAACTAAACCAATATATATATTGCCCGGTTTGAAACACTTTTTTAGTCATACCTCGCATGAATGCTGGTTTTCATATGCTTTTGGAGCCATGAGAGCTGGAGTGTAGTAATAAGTACAGTCTCTCCTGATTGCTTTTGGTGGGAATTGAGAAAATGGAATGAATTTTGAATCCTTTAATGCCATTCTTTGCACCTCATCCCTTAGTCCATCACCCACTAAAACCACCTATTCCATTCAAGCAATATTACTTCCATTTAAATGTTATTTTTAAAATAAAAACCAGTATTTATAATTTTAAAATAATATAAAATAATAAATAATGACGAGCCCTATGCATTTTGGGCGAAAATGTAGTTTACAAATGCAAACAGCTAATTAACTGTTGAGGTTGTTAACCCAACCGCAACCTAAGTAAAGCAGCGAAGAGTTTACCTTGCAATGGTAGCTATGTGAGAGTTCTAAATGTTGTTGCAGTTCCTCGGGTAGTGCTGCTTTTAAAAGCTTATATTCTTCTCTCTGTACCATTAACTGTTGAAATTGTTGATTTTTCAGTCATAAACAAAACACAGTTTTATTTGTAATTTTTTGTTGAATAATAGTATGTTTGAAAATAGAATGTACCTGTACTCCTTTACTACACAAAGCATGAGCTACAACACAAGACATCTTGGAAAAGCTTCCCAAAAGGAGAGCTTGCTTTGTCCCTTTGGGGATGCTGTTGAGAACCACTGCAGCAGCCAAGCTTGTGCCATCAACTATTTTTATCTTCAATTGTGGGTTATTCTGAATGTAAAGTTTGCCATAGGCATTCAATTCATCCCCCTGTTTTCAACCAAAGAAATTTGAAACCAAGTTGATATAATGGTAAATTCTTGAAACATGAAAGGTGTAAAGCTTATAAGCACAGCAAAGTGAGAAACCAATGTTATTTTCTCAGCTTTTTTCCTTGATTTAACAATGCTTCTTTTTGTCCACTCACACACGTAAAGAAAAGCAATGGTATTTTAAACAACTATGAAGTAAACAAATTAGGGAAATTAAGGAACAAGTTGTGCTTGGTCGAACAAATTAGTTTATAGCCATTGTAAACTTGATTACGGAAACTTACTTGATTGAGAAGACCAAATGTGATCATCTTAGCTCCTGCTTTTTCAGCATCCAAAACTGCTTTCTCAATGAAACCGTTGATTACTACTCTTTGTGATGGTCTCTTATACTGCAAAAAAATGCAGCAAACACCTATTTAGTTTATAACAATTAAAAAAAACTTCAACTTTTTCTAAAACTAAAGAACATGACAGCATATTTTTAAAGCACAACTGTTACAGTTCACCGGTGTCATCAAACTATAAAGTTTGAACAACTTTTTGTCAAACGCAAGTTTGAATTTTCTTGAAAATACTCCCAACCAGTTGAGCAAAAGAAACTTAAAAATTTAAGCTTTTTCGGGTATAGCCAATGTTTTTCTTCATCAAGACAAACCACAAATCAACAATATGGACTGAAGCTTGTGAGCATAACAACCTGAAAGCTGAAACGTGGTATAGCCCATGTTTCCACAACTAGTTTCTTCATCCTATTTTTCTCCACAATGAATATTGATCCACAAAGCAAAGTTACTAGCAAAGATGCCAACGTTAATGGCCATAAAAGCCACATATACCATTTTGGAGAGTATGGTTTCGAAGACAATGAAGCAGAACCCATCCTCAGATGATATATGGATTCCAAATTGGTCATATGGGTCAGGTGCACCACATCAGGTGCCTCTTCAATCCCCACAATGCAGCTCTGATATAGCTTCTTCGAGGACTTATCCACAGTTCCATATATAAAATCATAGAGCGGCATAAACAAGCAGTAATTTGTCCTGAACTGCGTGTGGTGAAGGGAATGGAAACTGCACAAAGCATCAAATCAGCCAAACTTTGTAACGAATTAAATCAATTGTATAATTAAATAAAATTATTCGATTAAGGCGAGGTTAACGTCATGTGTTTCGGAAAGCAGTGGACAGCCTCAAATAATGACTTAATAAATGAAATATAAAAAATATCATCATGCATGCATATATATCCATAATAAGTCCTTGACAATTAAACTTGACGTGACGCCCAATATCTCAGTTATGTTTCGCCAACATACCAATATTCTTAATCTAATATTAGAATTTAATATAAAATCATAAATTTATAATTTACAACATCATCAATTTAATTCACTTAGAATTTCTAAATTTTTAAATTATACCCAAATCAATCCAAAATTGTGAACTTCATTGGTTCACGTATTTTTTTTTAATAAAACGATGAATTAGCATTTATTTATTTTTTTTAAATATCATGTTGATGTTTACCTAAGACAATGGAGATAAAAAAGCCACATGATGATATGCATTACAGAGCTTTGGCAATGGAATGAACAAATAATTTTTTGTCCAAATGTAAAATGAAGTCAATAACATTTTGACCTAATATATAAAAATATATTAAGTTGGACACTGCCTTAATTTGTCAAAACATATCATATGTTGCATATTAACCGATAATTATTCAATGCATTCACAAATACTTTAGTTTTATTGTAAAAATAAAAAAATAAATAATTACCATTTAGAGTTGAATTGGCTCAAAATTGTTGGCCTTAATCTAATGCAAGTTCATGGAGCTAGATTAGTCTTGTGATCAAGTTAGCCCATCAATGATTTAGCATAATAACCAACGGTTACCATCCAAATTACGACATAAACAAGCAGTAATTTGTCCTGAACTGCGTGTGGAGAAGGGAATGAAAACTGCACAAAGTATCAAATCAGCCAAAGTTTGTAACGAAGTAGATTCATGAGAGATCATGAAGACACTTACGATGGAGTATACATGAGGTACTTGAGAAGGGGAAAGACATCAAAGAGCCAGTTTGGAACCACTTCGAAGTTGCAGTGCCCCAAGTAGTTCATAAAATCAATAAACATCAAGTAACCGGCCATGGCTGTAACGGAACCAGTACCAGTAACAGCTATTGTGATCAAAGGAATACTGAAGAGGACGAAGTAGGCTAATTCCTCCGCAAACGGATGGATTACCGCTGCCAAGTTGCAGACAAGCAAAGCTGTAAGGTTTACGAGGAGCAGACGAAAAACACAAGTTCAAAAATTTAATTCAAACTGCATAAATAGGTATTCGCCCGTGTCACGAACTGGAATGAAATCCGATGACACGAGACTTGACAAGAATATTTAATGGATACCCAACTTGGACCTAGTTTTGTTTTTTAACTGAACGTACAGGTGATGGGTTGGGTGACAACGGAAGCATGGTGATGAGAATGGTAGCGAGAGTAGAGCAGATGGTGATGCAGAGCTCTGTGAAACCAGTAATAGATGAACTCCACCGGACCCATGTGGATCAGTGCCAAGAGTACAACACCCTTCGTGTTCCACCACGGCAAGTGCGACGCCCAGGGAAAAATAGCGTTCATGGTGTAGAATATCAGCGTCGTGAGCAGTATCTGGTCATCCCTGTACCCAAAACAAGCGTCTATCTCATCGAGGAAACAGAGGATGATGAAAAAGACAGGAAGACATAGAGAGTAGACCAGTTGCATTCTCGATCGACTTGTTCAAAATCTAGGGGCTTCCGTGTAATAGTGTGGCGGCCGCTGGCCGTGGCAATGCGGGAGACGGTGATCCAAAGCTGCGCATGGAAAAGCCTCAGGAGAAGGATAGGCATGATGCTGAGGTTGATGAGGTCGACCATCTGCTCTCCCTCTGCGTTCCAGCCCTTGGCCACATTGCAAGCACTGTGAGCTACCCACGGAAGCAATAGTCCGTACTGCGATACGATTACTCTTCACGAACACGTGGAAATAGAGAGGTTAAGGCAGAAGAAGAAAGGAAAGAAAATGTAATGACCTTGAGGTTTCCTAGCTTTTGCCATGGCCAATGGGTGAGGGGACCTGGATGGGATGCCATTCGTGGTTCTCGCCTTTTGCACTCCAAATTGCTTCTCCGGGTAGAGGGCTTGATTGGCTTTCATGAAGAAACCTATATATAGGCAAGCAAGGGTAAGCCTTTTAGGTAGCAGAAGTTAACGTACTGATATTTTTCTAGCGCAGATTTAAAAACAGTTGTATAAAAACTAATTAAATCAATTGTATAATTAAATAAAATTATTCGATTAAGGCGAGGTTGGCGTCTTGTGTTTCGGAAAGCACTGGACAGTCTCAAATAATGAATTAATAAATGAAATATAAAAAATATCATCATGCATGCATATGTATACATAATAAAGATCTCAATTATGTTGCGCCAACATACAAAAAACGTGTTTTTGAGAATTTAAATTTTAAATACAATTTTAATTTATGGCTACTAATGTTCACAATCTAATATTATAATTTAATATAAAATCATAAATTTATTATTTACAATACATCAATTTAATTCACTCAGAATTTCTAAATTGTTCAAATTACACCCCAATCAATCCATAATTGTGAACTTCGTTTGTTTTCATATTTGTTTAATAAAACGATGAATTAATGAATTATTATTTTTTAAAAAAAAAACTACGTTGACATTTACTAAGACAATGGAGAAAAACAGCCATACGATGGCATGCATTGCATAACTTTGGCAATAAAGAAAATAAATTTTTTTTTGTCCAAACGTAAAATAAAGTCAATAACATATATAAGGTTTTGTATGCAAAAAAGCTCATCAATGATTTAGCTTAAAAACCAAGAGTTACCATTCAAATTCATTTACCCGTCTTAACAAAACACTTTACTTTCAAAGACTAATTTTCACATTGTATTGATTGAGGCATAGTTTCATGTTGTTGCATTCTCATATTTCACAAATCTTAATTCAAGTTTTTTAATTGAAAATTCTAGCAATATCATCTCAAACAAACAACTTGTCATGGACATCTTAATCCTATTTAAGCAATCCAATTTGTTCTTTATAACCAAAATACTAGTATGTTTATTAGTTTAGATCATTTGTCAAGTATCAAATTTGGCCACCTATCTTGACCCATCATAATAATTTACCCATTATTATAAAAACCCTATTTCAAGTCCACCAAAATATTCTCCTTACCCCTCTCTCTCACTCTCTCTTACTGTCTCGCTCTTCTCTATCTCATTCTTTGGCTCCAAAAATTTTTTTCAAGTTTGGCCTTTTTTAAGCAAACTTATAATCTTCTTTTTTTCTTCTTTTTGTATTTGTTAGAATTGCTAACTTTATGATCTTTATGATAGCTTTATAATATCAAAATCATGTATTGTGTTATTAATAATTTGTTTAAGTTGACATTTTAAGAAGAGATAATATCAAGGGAAATTACTAATAAGATGAAGTAGAGTTTAATTCATATTCTTATAAGAACTTAAAGTTTAAGAGCTTTGAATGAGGAATATCCTATAGAGGTCTCTACTCTTAATGATGTGGCAATTATCATGGGTAATTTTTTTACTTCTTTTCTATGATTTAGAATGTTAAAACCTACAATCTTTACTTGTGGCATAATAGGTTGGCATCTTATTCTTGAATATGTATTTACTTAAGAAAAAATCTTTAGTTCTTAAGCCATTCTTCATTTACAGATAGCATTGGAACTTGAATAACATTTAGTTCGACCTATTTAGATGATATTTTAGGAGTTTCATGTTGAAGAAATTAAGTTTTAAAAAACTTAATTTTTCACTATTTTAAGATCATAAAACACGATGGCTAATATTGTATTTGTATGATCTGCTTTCAAGCTCAGAGCATCAATTGATTTTGAAGTTGTCATAACATCATCTAAGTATAATGGTTTTATCATACAAATGCAATAGTTATCTAGATAAAGTTAATGGATTGTAAACATTGTAATATAAGATATTAGCTTTGTACATGTCTTATCCATATTTTGAGAGTTAATTAATCACTAATATAGTAAGAGTATGAAGCTTATTTTATATAAGTACGATACCCATTTCCTTTTAAACAATGTCATAGGTAAAAATTGATGTGATCCAATATGTGCAATGTATTCGTTATACCAATATGACCAATTTCTTAAATAAGGATGTTTGTTCTATATGGATCTTCATCCATATATGATGATCAAGGTTTGTTCTATATGACTCATGTATGCTATATTGTAGAATACGAAATGAATTATCGTACCTATAAGCTTTATTTCATTATATAAATAATTTAAAAAATTTAAAATAAAATGGGTGAAACTTTATCACGCAACTATGATAACTATATTGTATATGTACAATCATGTGATAAGATTGCTATAATATAATGTGCAACACTTTGATCTTATAAGTATAGAAAATTCTCAAAAACTTAATTTTGAGCAAAATAAATTATCGTATGATGGTGATCCATTATCAGACTTGTGTGATTAACTTAAATATAAGAAATAAATTACATATACTAGTATGATCTTAGTAATCGTTTGATGTAATGGTTTAACAATTCAAGCTTATATATTGGAGACTATTACCATGCTGCATGATGTCAATCCCCATACATTTATGATAATTCCATAATTACTATATTGTGCTAATCATATTGTGGTATTCTTAGGGTGATCTTAGTCTTTTGCATATGTCACAATACAATCCTAGTGTTGCACTAATACATTTAGTTGCTAGAGCTTATAATGGTTTGTTTTAGCACTTTGAGAAAGTAAATAATTTTGTTGAACCTACCCAAAATGGAATAAGACTAATCAAGAGTATAAGTAAGAGAGTGTTAAGCTTAGAATTGACTAATGATTTTATTGTTATATCTTCATAAGCTTTTTATGCATGACTTATAAATGTGTTTCTAAAAGCTTTGTTGGATTTTTTGATGCATTGCATTCTCATCATTCATTTTCTTTTATTGATTTTTATATTGGTGACATCCTTACTAATATTTTAGATGTCATGTTACTTGTGAATTGTTTAGTTGTAGGTTTATTGTATAAATTCTTATTGTTATTACACTATATAAATTTTGCCATCTATTGTGGAGTTGGTTATTGTTGTGTGGCCTCGGTTGTCCTATTATTGTAAGCTCTATGGAGTTATTTTTTGATAAAAAATGATTAAAGTATTGTGTGGGCCTACCTGTAGGTTAGCAAAAGGTGTTTGTTAATAAAGCCTAGTTTGGTTACCCAATGGTAGATGTAGGCCAAGTTTTTAGGTCAAACACATATTTTCCTCATTGAATAATAATGTCATTCACTCATTTTAGATATGCTAGTTTAATTAGTTGTTCGATTACACAATTTTGCAATCACATGAACCAAAATATGTATGTTAGATTTAAATCTATCTGTCCAATCATGATCGAGAATAGATAGTGCAAAATTAACCTAAGCATAAAATTTAAAATCAGCATTTTGATCGCATAGTTTTTGTGATCAAACTATCCAGCTACTTTTCAATTGCGCGACTCCTATTTTCATCGATCTAAATCAGAGGATCTTGATGACATCCGATGGATCGTTTGTATAATAGCTATTTTAGTTTTTATTTTTGAGCTATTCACATTATTATAAAAATATTATTTCTTAAGTTTTTAATTAAAACCAATGCTAACTCATTTTAATTAAAATGAGTGATAACAACTAAATGGTTTATTTTGTAACTACTTTTAGCCATTAAAAATCTCTACAAATAGGAGTTGTTTTAAACCTAATTGATTGATAAATATTTCTTAAAACTTTTGTTAAAATTAGAAGAAAATGTTAAGCCTTTCAAACCAAAAGTAGTCGATGGTCATCGTCGCGTTTATTTATTATGTTTTTTACTCATCAAACTCCATATTCTCCTTTCTTTATCTAAGTTGTTAATTTTCTTTATTCCTAATTGATTCAACTAAAACATTTATGTCTTGTCAAGCTTTTCATCAAGCATAAGATTTTTGTTTATATTAAGTTTGATTTGGTGTTTATGAATTCTTTTCTTTTATTATTAATTTTATTTGATTGTAATGCCATTATAACATCTCTCTTTTGTTTTATTGTTGTGAGGGCTTAGTTTTTCTATCTTTTGATAAGACTTATTATAGTGGTTATTTTATTTTAGCATAATGTTTTCTAAGGATAGACATTGGCTTGTTTTTGAGTTGAAACATCTAAAAATTATTAGTATACATGTTACTATTTGTTAATTTTTTTATTTTATAATTTTTATAAAAATTATTATTTGAAGAAAATTAAATTATTTTAAAATAAAATTAAAATTTGTAAAAATCTATTATAAAGACTTGTTCAAACTTATTAAAAATATATTTAAAATATTTTTAAAATAGTTTTATAGAAATTAAAATTTTTTTTCCAAGTAATTCATCTCTCATGTTAAACTATACTTCAATAGCAAGCTAAATAGATATCATGTTTATTATTTGTTTATGTTCAAGTTTCATTCTTGTTTGAAAGAATCTCATTTGTAAGTAATCAAACTCGTCTTTAGGTATCTTCTTATGACATCATCATTAAGAGTATGATACCCTAAGAATGAGCTAAGAATTTATCTCATTTCAAAAAGTATATTGAGTCCCTTTAGCCATTCCTTGAATGTAAAATAGGAAGCTCAGTCCAACATGAAGAGTTCATTGTAATATGAGTCAAGTAACACTCTTCATCATGATCTACCCAATCCTTCGTAATACTTTCTTATTAATCTTATAATAGCTCCTTATCTATGTCTCTCTAGTAGCAAAGGTCTGTTAGTGCAAATACTAGTCGTGATGTCCTTAGCTCTAACATTTGTCATTAATGTCGCAACACCTCCAGTCCAAGTATAGCTCACTAATATGCATGCATGACCTTCTTGTGTTTCACCACTTCTATGGCCAAACCTCTTAGTTGCTACTTCCTTAATCTCCTATTGTCACACATACATAGATTTCAGAGAGATGCTTTCTTCTAAAGACATCTTCATTTGTTTCTTTAAGGTCTTTAACAACTACAATTTGCATAATGTTGCTTCCAATCTAGGTGTACTATAATATGCATTTGCCCCCTTCTTGTGCTATCCATATTTTTGGTTAGTTGCATTATAGTTTCATTGTTAGGTTGTTCAAACAATACTCACATTGGTTGGTGAGAGTTTCTCCTTTTCAATGTTATCTCCACTTGTCTCTCTATACTTCCTAAGATAATCTTCTTTTCTAAAGAATTAAGGTTATTTGACCTCATTACTAGTCTTAAGGATATTTTACCCCTTATTCTTATTGTTATTGCTTTACAATGGATTAAGTTGACTAAGGCTTTAGCTAAAATTTCCACCAAATCTATTATCCATCTTTTTTGTTTCAAGGGTTTCAAATCACTCATCACCATACTAATTACAATTTGCTAACCATGTAGATATTTGATGACTCCATCTATCTTATGGACCTTCATAGGGTTTTGAGGGGTCATTTTGACCTATTGCACCTTTATAAAGGAATCTAATGAAGATTATTCACCTCCAAACTAAACAATATTCTACATGACTAGTTTATTTGCATATTGAATCTATAGAATCCTTTACTCAATTCAAGCATGAGTCACTCAGTAATTTGGCTATCATTGATTGTTTTCATCAACTAAAGAATGAGAGATTCAATGTGTTACATGAAGGGGGTGAAACTTCAAAAACTTTATTAAAAGGTTTTGTGGTACAATGGTGCAAATACATTCATGTGATCACTATGTGGTGTATATTGTCTTGAGTTTAAGACAATTGCTAGATCCTTTTAGGAATCGCCTTACTTGAATTCCTTTATTATTTGTAATAAAAAAATGGAACATGCTTAAGAGTACACTAATGATAAGAAAGATTCTTAGGCAACCTAGGTATAAATTGCTACCAAACTCAACATCCAAAAATTACTAAAATAATGTTATTACCATGATAAAAATCATTAATAATACACTAGGTAGGACATTATTACTATCCGAAAAGGATGAAGGTAAAACCCATTTTTTCATTCATTCAATAAGCAATCCAAACTAAATAAAAATGTATAAATAAGAAGTATGTCCACCATGTACATAATTCATTGTAATAATATATGCCTATACCCTTTATGATACATCAATAAAATATAATACAAATACATATATACAATACATCAAGTCACACCACATTTTTGAATCAATTTTTTTCACACTTTTTTTAAGATGTAACTAGTCTTATACAAGAGTTGATGTATTTGACTTTAACATTCGAATTGGGAGTTGTGATCCCACAATCTAATCATTAAGCTCATGACATGTCACCCAAAATAAGCATCGTTGTTACTTTAGCTAAGATTTTAATTGAGTTAAGAATTGGTCTCCCTCAAGTTAAGTAACTTGTCTAGTACACTAGCATGTGCATTATATGAAAGAAATTGTTACTTATAAATAATCATATCAATATAATCCATAACATGTATAAGTGACTATAGGATCAAAAACATGACTATCATAAGTAAATAAATTAAAGAAATTACATCCAAATAAAACAATCTTGTATTCTTCAGATTCAACAATAAAAAATCCTCTAAAGTTGGAGACTATGATTTTAAATTTAACTTGCCTTAGCATAGTTGGAGATTGCATTGAAGTGGTATTATTAAAAGAATTGCTAAAAAAAGGATTATGCAAAATGGCAATATCTTTAATGTGTGGCAAAGAATCTAATATGATTATTTGCATAGTTATTGCTGACTTTGTTGTATGAAGTCTCATTCTTCAGTCCAATGTAAACACAATATAATGAACTCAAAAGCACAAGCCCTCATAGAAGTTGCTAAAGCTCCAATTAAATAGAATATGATGGTTACTACTGATGTTGAGCTTGGGATAGATATAATTAGAACATTATTAGAACTCATTAGTCCTCTATATTACACATTAAAGGAAGATAAATAGATAAATTTGATTGCCCAAACTCTCATCCAAGCTTATAATTCTAATATTTGTGATGCATCACATGACTCCCAAATGGACATTAAATCAAGGATAAAGGTACGCTTAGCTTGATAAAAAAGCAAAGCAAACTTTAAACAAGATTTTGGATGACAATGTAGCACTTCAAAAAGATTTGAGACATGAGAAACAAGGAAGCTCCATGTCTAGTTTAGAAGTTACTTAGAAAAGAAACCAAAGAAATCTTGATCTCCAAGAACACAAGGAATTTAGTAATGATTTACATGAATAAGAAATAAACTCTAAAATAATATAACCTAATCTAGATGATTTCATCATTGTGAACATAAAGAGATCTAAAAGAAGAGCTAAAAGAGGCTTGAAGAATCAGATGAATCCAAAAGAGACACATAGAAGTTCAAAATCCTTACAAATTATGAATCAAATAATCATCAGTGGATAACACCCTATTCTAGAACATAAGAGGGGCTATGAATAAGTTGTCAAACTCTTATCTAAAACATTTAACAATATCCAACAATATCACATTAGTTTTCTTCTTAAGTCCAATGTCAAATGTTAATAATCTACCCATCCGCTCATGTCTTTGGCTTTTGAATACCATGTAGAAAACTCTTCCAATAAGATCTAGATTCCTTGGAAATGAAACTTACATTATTGAACATTATATGATGAACAATAGCTCATTCATTTATTTATTGGTAAACTAAGAAGTCAAATGAATAGTACTTTTGTCTTTGCTAAGTGTGTAATGGTAGAGAGAAGGATAGTGTGACACAAATTAACTCAAATTGTGATACATCCCAATGGTCCATGAATTCTTTAGGGAAAATTTAATGTTATTGCCTTTGTGAAGGAGTAAAATAAAGAAAAGGTAAAGAAAAGGAAAAAGTTTAATGACTACACAAACCACGTAGCATAAAACACATCCCTTACTAAGGTTTTATTTTCATTTGGGTAAGGTAAAGAAAAAGAAAAAGTTAGAAAAGGTCAGATTTAGTATTAGTAAATAAATATTGGATGGAAACCTTCTCCATAGCAATCGTGGGACACTTATGTAGAATGGGTTTTGATCACTCTCCACTACTTTATTCAATTCCTCAAATCTCATGATTTTGGACTAAAACCATTCAAATATTAAAATAGGTGGTCAAATTATCCAATAGTTTATACCTTGGTAGAAAGTAATTAGTCCACACCCAAACTCCTTTTCAGCATAACATCCTTAGCATTTAAATGGGGAAGGACAAAAAATTATCATAAATTAGTGAAATAAATCTATATTTAAGAATATTCTTCAAGTGATTAGGATGGCTAAAGAAGTGGTCCACAATAGAGAATAAAAATTTCAAGAAAGCTAATTAGAGGAGGATAGTGCCAAACAAATTAAGGAAAATGATCAACTAATGGAGGAACTAAGTAAAGAAGTGATGTTTTAACACCAAAACACTCGAGCTTGATGGCTTAAAGAGTGTGATTAGAATACAAAATGTTTTCATGCTTTTGTTAAGGATGTAATGACTAAGCTCAACTTTAGTTGCATTAAAGGCACAAATGGGAAAATATTAACAAAATAAGAGGACATTCAAGATGGGACTAGATAACATCTTCAAACACTTTTCTTCTTAAAAAATGTTACATTGGATGTTGAATTATTTAACAACATACTAGCATTGGTATTAAGGAAGACAACAATTAGCTAGTGAAGGATGTCACAATAGAGGAGATCAAAGCAATTATATTTCAATTTGATAAAGATATTGCTCTTTGGTTGAATGGTTTCAATACCTAGTTTTTTTTTACAAAATATTGGGACATTATTGCTTGAGACATGCTTGAAGTTTCCAAGGATTTCATTACAAGAATTCTATTACTAAAGGTATTACAAGTGCAAATCTATTGTTGAGTTTTAAGATTGGTACTCCCAAAACGCTAAAAGACTTCATGCCAATTTGGTTATGCAACTTTATCAAAAAAATTTTGATGAGTTATTAGTGATTTGGCTATACATGTTTCTACATATAATTATATCTCCTGAACTTGTTAATTTTGTTAAAGGTAGAGAGAGTATGGATAATAACTTTCTTGCTTAAGAATTGATGAGATGCCTTAACATAAAAGCTAGATGCATTAATTGCATTCTCAAGTTAGACTTAAAAAGTGCATTTGGTACCTAGTCATGGGAATTTCTAAATAAAATACTAGACAAATTCAATTTCTTGGTACAATTAACTTGACTGATTATGAACATAATAGGCAACTCCTAGTATCCATTATGATTATTGGCATTCCTAACAAATATGCTCTATTATCAAGGGGACTTAAACAAGACAATCTCATATCTTCTTTGTTGTTTATACTATACATGAAGGATTTTAACTAGGCACTAAATTTGTTCATCATTGGCAAAATGATGTATTATGCACTACCTAAAGGAGACCAATTGATCGCACATTTTAGTTATGCAAATGATATAATTATATTTAATAGAGGTCACTTAAGATTGATTTCCAACATCAAAAAATTTTTAATGAAGTTCCAAGTCATATTAATTCTTTAATTAAATGCATAAAAGAGAAAATATGTATTATTAGAAAAATAAAGATAACATCAATTAAAGAGATAAGCATGGTCATAGGTTTTTAGTATGGATCATTTACTATAACATACTTGAGTTGCCATTTATTTACTAGTAGGATGAGAGCAATGCACTTTCAACAAATCCTACATAAATTAACCAATAAGATGGAAAGAGCAATGCACTTTCAACAAATCCTATATAAATTAACCAATAAGATGGAAAGTGATGATGTTCAGGGTGATGGTGATAGTGTAAATAAATTTGAATCACAATTTTGGTATTAGGTCATAACTTGAAAACTTAAATTACTACCTAGGGATATTCATACATGCATGAGAAGAAATAATAATTTCTGAGAGATGTTAATCTAAAAAGATCTTTCTTCTCATTCTATGAGAAGGCTTCAAATAGATTATAATATTAAACCTAGAATAACATCTCATAATTTTATTTGGCCTAATATATTGTAAACCTTAAGAATTAGATAGTTTGGTTGTGATTATGTATATTTTAAGGTAGCAAAGTCAATTTTTTGAAATAAGATGGTTGTGGATTAAAGTAATAATAAATAATTGTGATCTTAAGAAGCATGATGATAGTTCATATGAAGTTAGATATTTTATTTGAGCATACTTATAAATAAAGATTTTCAAATAGAATTCAATACCATTAAGTTTGTAATTTTGGAAACCTAGATAATTAATTATAAATTTTTTAAACAAAAGATGTAAATATAATTTCTTAAGTTATTAATGATGTATTTTCATTTCTTGCAAAGTTTGTTACGCTATCATAGTTGGAATGGGATTAATGAGGAGGTTTGGCTATGTTAAATAAGCAGGGGAGGTGAATTAAGTAAGAACGGGAGAAAGCTTGAGTTGATAGAGTGAGAGAGCTCTATTTAGAGAAAGGAGAAAAGAGTAAGGCTCAGGTTGTAGAAATAAGGAAGAAAAAGGAAAGGAAGACAAGTAGAGAATTTTTACAAAAACATGTTATGACTCATGGAGTTAGAAATCATTAGGAAAGATGAGAGGAGTTATTAGAATTTGGTTTTAGTAAAAGAAAACTTAGGATCAACATTTTCTAAGAAGAGGTAAGAGTTTGAAGTTGTTTTATTGAATTTAAATTTTGTTATATGCAAATTCTTTTTGGTTTTAATAAGAGTTATCAACAATGTTAGCATGTATGCTTCTAATTATTTTTGCTTAGGGGTTTGTGTGGGTGTTATTCTAGTGTATAAAAATCATGTGTAATGTATTTATGTGGTAGATACATATATTGAATTGTAATAACTCAATTGTTTAACAAGGTTTGCAAAGGTTTGGTGTGGGTTCCTTATCTATAAAAAGCTTGTTTGGCTTGCAATCTAATCTAATTATTATTTGAAGCTCTTGTTGGAATTATAATCTTTCCAAGTTTGATGAGTTAGAAGGTTTATGACTTGGATGCTATTTTTATATAGCTATTAGCTAGGTTTTTCAAAGAGGTGTGAAGTGAAAATGGAAACATAGAAAATAGAAATTTAATTATTATAAATATTGCTTATTATGTTATTTTATAGTTAACGATGCATTGAGCTAGATGCAAATTATGGCTATTGAGGGAATAAGGATGAATAATAAGAATTTTGTTAGTAGAGTTTGAATTATTTTGGTATATGAATGACAAAGAAAGAAGAGATAAAAAGAAGTCTAATCATAAGAAAGACAAGTAATTAAAGATAAATATAAGAATGAAGGAAAAAGTTATGAAAGTATTATCTCAAGAATAATAGGTACATAAGCAAAATAATTATGATGTAAGTAGAAATCTTTACAAAACTTCATAGTTATTATTATGGAATGCATGTTGATATGGACATTTCCATGGTATAGCATCACTAGCATATATTTTGATATCATGATAACACTTTAATATATATATATATATATATATATATATATATATATATATATGCATTTATATGTGTATATATGAGACTACAAATAAAAACATATAAAAAGATAAAAAAAAATAATGAAAAGAAAAGAAAGAGAAGGACGAAGGTTTTTATTTATTACTGATCTAGTAAATCATGAGAAAGAACAAAAGTCAAGAAAGAGATTATTCTAAGACCCTATCTTATAATGACTTAATGAAAAGATGCACTTCACTTTTTAATGTCATGATACTTATAGATGTAGATCACAACTTGTTAGAGGTCATGGCTACAAGATGATGAGAAGTACTTTACCACCATGTGTGCTTTGTACTTAGAAGTGAGGCCATAATTGGTATGTGGTCTCATCCTCATCAACATAGGTTGGCAACAAGGGATGGTGGCTATGTGATTATGTGATACTTCACTCCTGGGTGTTATGATACTCAAAGGTGGGGTCATTACTTGTTAAAGGACCTTCGCTCTATGATGTTGAGATTTGTTATGAGATCTTTTAAGAGGAAGGATAAAGGTTCTAGAAGAAAATCTGACTCAAAAAAATGAATATGAAAAAGAGAATAAATAAATAAATATTTATCTAAATTTAATATGAAAATAAAAAAACATATAACATACTATGTGTATCATATTATATTAGTATTGTACAATAATTATGTAGATTATGAGTTCGATGCACATGTGCATAGATGCATCAATAGTATATTTCTTTTTGCTGATTATCATGCATAGTGCTTCTCCATTTTCTTTATTAGCTACATTACTATATTTTAATATTATTTTATTATTTATAGCCAGTAGTCTGTCTGTCAAGCAATTCTTGCTCATATTTTACTTAGATTATAAGGTAAAATACAAATATCCATAAAGCTAGAGTTCCAAAGGTTTTAGCATTTCTATAAGTGCGAGAGTATGTCGAGAGCTTTGAAAAAACTTTCTATGAGAGAAACTTAGGTTTTATCTATATGACTATTTCTATATGAGATCACTTCTTCAGCTTCGATGTTACTATATTAATTATGATTTCTAGATACTTCTATTCTGCTTTATCTGGATATAAGATATGTTTAGCTTTTTTGTGCAAGTTTCATCTAGTATGCAAAATTGTCATTGTAATAATGTGGATCTTGTGATATCAGTAAGGTTTGGGTTGTAGTTGTTTCACTTGTACTTATACTATGATTTTGGATATTATGATTATTAATTTGAAATAAAAAATATAATGTAATAAACTAAGATGGATGTGGATATGTAAATATTTATATAAGAAAAATAGATATTTTTAAGAATGATTCTATTCGTTTGAATTCTAAAATCATTAATTAGTTTGGTTAATCTTATAATGGAATTAGTAGCATAAAAAAGTGTTATTAGTTTTTTTAGCATCACCTTTACCTGAATGAGTGATTGTGTCCTCCGTTTGATTATTTACTCTGATATTTAACCCATTATAATAATGTCAAATGTATTATTAGGTTGGTATTCAGATGTGGGGTGTGACAATTTCATTCATATACAAATAATACAAATATTTCATCCTTTTTTCATCTCTAAGATTTTATTAAGTCATACAATACAATGAAAATTATTGTACTTGTATGAGGATTTTCTTAGCTATCACCCTCTCTATACATAACAAATCAAACCACTCATTGTCTAAGTCTCAAACTATATCACTTTAGAGAAAAGATATTGTGCTAATATGAGTGGGACATTGCACTAATAAGATAAGAATTAGCTCACTCATAGCTTAAGTTCTCAATTGTCAGCACTCTGTCAAAGCTATCATACATGTATGAAATTATGATCGTGCATGAATGAATCACAAATTACAAACCATGCTAACATCACCCAAAACAATCGCCATGTTCAATCTATTAAAAATTATATTGTATGAGTATGATAACTATTATTATATTATATGAAAAGCATAAATTTAAAACCTCAATTAACACTTTTTTATATTTTCCTTAATTATTATAATTTATTGTCTAACTTGATCTAATCTTATTCAACTACTATGCTTGAAGTGGTATAGACTTACTTGTTTTAGTTGAGGCACTCGCAGTTACCTATTAAACGTGTCATAATTGTCCAATAATGTGAGTTGTAGAGGAAAACTAGTACAATATCATCGTTGATGTGTTCAAGGTGCATCGCATTTGTCTAATTTGGTAATAAGAGGTTGAATTGTAGAAAGATGAAGTCTAACTCTAAACAGAATTGATGCACATGCATTGTACTTATTTAATGCAATAATTAAAATGTATAGTAACTTATCAATGCACAACTACCCAAGTGATCTATTATATTAGCTTAATCTTGTGGGATGTATGATAATGACAGTAGGTTTATATTGACTTTATATTCTTTGAGCATATATATTTGATGTAGAGTTGGGAAGCATCATTATAATATGAAGATGTTTAGATATAAACAATACAAACATCTAATAAATGTGTATTTGTCTATTTGTACATCATGTTCTAAATTAGTTTTAATTTTTTATATTCACAAAAGCTCTAATTTTATTTATATAAAAGATCATTTTAAATATTTATTTTAAAATTTCTCTATAAAATTTCATTTTTAAATTTATAAATTATTTTCTGGTAGACTTAGATTAACAAATTGTTTGGTAACGAATGTGCTATTGTTTTTTGAAATATAATTAACTATTTTTCAAGAATGCATTCCAACATAAAAAAATTTAAGAGAAACTAAAAAGAGTTTCATTCTAAACTAATATTAAGAAATATAACTTTTTATATTAAAAAAATTTCCTATACCTCTATTAATTATATTTAATAATACTACTTTTTAAACTCATGTATTTATCAATAAACGTTTTTCCACAAGGCAATCCCATTTCCCAACTCCCAACTCTCAACTCTCAACTCTCGACAACCAACACCCTCATTAAATGAGAATTTCGACATAAACATTAATTGTAAAATTGTAAATTGAACCACAATAATTGGGAGTTGTAGAACGCTATTTTAAATTTTTGCAATATTTTGTTTATTGTTTTTTAAATAGTTTTATTTTCTGTTATTATTGAAATGATCAATATTTAGATATTATTAAGCTGTCATTTTTAATTGACAAATAAATTTTTTGGCGTTATTATTTTACTATATCATTGAGCTAAAATTATATATTTAAATATAGTTCATTCTTGATGTATAAACATAAATTGCCAACAGATTGGAGCATTTATTTCAAGAAAACGTTGTGGTGCCAAAAATATAAATGATGTACAAAATGTCTGAAAAACGTTTGGCATCTGTCTCCTTAAGTGCTTTTCATAAATAATTGTAGGTAATTGTAGAAAAATATATATATATAATTAGATAAAAATTAATATAAAAGTTATAATAACCAAAACTTTTGAAATATTCCTAGGAACTTTTCAAAGTTTTGATTAAGGAAGATGGTGTGACATATTCTTAAACCTCTATTTTAATAAAATATTTTTATTTAAAAAATCATAAATATTTCTCTAACTAAAACAATTTTATTTTAATATACAAATCTCCTATGACATAAAAAATGATTCCTTTAAAATTCTTAAACAAATCAAATTATTTTTTAATTTAGTAGTCTAAAATTAATATTCAATCATACCCACATTAGAATATAAAATTAACTATTCTTTTCTAATCATAAAAAATTTTATAGTTTTTTAACATTAGACAATAGTTGACTTATGTGTGACTCCTTTCTTTTTGGATTTGGCAAACAATTGCCTTAGATTGAGTTAGCATGGATTACTTAATATGTTTAGGAAGACTGGCAAGATTTTTATAATCACCTTGCTTGACCCTTAATTTTATCCAAACCTTGAGTTCGATTATAAGTTTCATGAATCCCATTATGATGTCTTGGGTTAAGATTTTGAAAATTAAATACCCGTCATGAAATGAAATCAAAGCATGGGATAATATGCTTTAAACCCCAACAAAGACATGGTTTCTTCTTATTTCCTTTGTTAGGTCATGCTATGTTTGTGATTCAAATCATAAATATTTAGCATTTTATTTTAATAAAATTGTTTATTATGAATCAGATTTAGTTATGAGAAATAAACTAAACACTTTTGAAGATGATCAATTTGTGGTCTTCAAAACATCTTGAAATGTTTAACATACTTAAAAAATTAAAAATATCCATACCAAATTTGAAAAGATTTTTTTTGTAAAATATAAAGTTAAATTTTTTTTATTATTAATCATAACACACATCTTTTTGTTTGTATCACTTTCAAATCATACTTAAACATTTTAATTATTCAATCTTTTCTTGATTTAGAAACATCTAAGATTTTATTTTTTAATCACTTACTCATTTTCCTGGTAAAATCTTACTTATGTATTATTACCAAATTTTATAACAAGACTATTACTAAATTTTGGTTAAATTAAAAAAATAAAATGAATAAAAAATAATTCTATTAAATTTTTATAATTAAAAAAGAAAAAATATATCCTAAACCACAACCCCAAACATGTGAAAAGTAGTTGGGTCAACAAAACCTAAGAGAGGCATGGGAAGCCATAGATGAGGGGACCAATTGAAACCAAGTCTGGTTGGGCTCAAACTTGGTTTGGGTGCTATCTCAAACCCAATTATAAAGGGTTATGTATTTTTTCTTAGTTTTTATTCTATTCATCAATAAGCATAAAAGGTTATGTAATTTTTCTCAAGACGTTTTTCTTATTATATTTTTCTATTCTTTTAGGTTGGATGGCTCAACATTTGTGAAAACTTGAGTTTGATTTGATCTCATAAAAAACTAAGCTAAAGTTGAGCAATAAAAACATAAAGTATAGTTAAACTTATAAAAGTTAGTAGTTAGAGGTGAATCATAAAAAAATATCTTATGTAGATTGAAAAGTAAACTATAAAGAAAAACTTCAAGCTATAATATTCCTAATAATGATAGTTTTTGACCTTGGATGAGGGTACACATAGTTCTAATTTGAATTGACCACCTAAAAATTTCATTTATCATTTTTAATTTTTTATTTATTTTTTAGCTTAAAAATAAAAAATAATATATATATACATACACACACACACGCACGCACACACACACACACACACACAGACATATATATATATATATATATATATATATATATATATATATATATATATATATATCTTAAGATTTTCTAATAATGTAAAATTATTTTTATAATTAAACTTGAAGAATAAAAACTATCCAAAAATAACAAAAGTATTTTAAACCCCATAATTTACTTCTCCTTTTTGTTGGATTTCATACTCATTTTACTTCAATTCATATTAGAGTAAGTTCCCTGCATAAAGTGAATCAAATCACTTGGAAGATTTCTCGTGTGTGTTTTAATTATTTTGTTAAGTTTACTGAATTATTATTTTGGTTATACATTAAATTTAATTTCTATATTATGATTTTGTGTTCTTACAAAAATACTTGCATTTTTTAATTTATTTCTCAAATTAAGTTTTTAATATATTTTCTCATGGTTGATATTGGTGTAACACTAGATCAAAAATCTTCTTCAATTCATCTCCATAATTTAAGCCTAAATTTTATTTATATTAAAAAATAGATTTAGAATTTTTATCCAGTCAATTGACTTAGAACTAGAAGAAGTGCTTACTAAACCATGTGATTTACCTAGAGATTCATATACTAATGAGATCATGTTAAGAGACTTAGAAGTGGCCAAAGGAGAATAACATAATTAAATATTAAAGAACTCAGTTATCTTCATTGTGACATATGTCTTAGTAAATTTAATCAAATTATGAATTTGTACACCACACATTAAGTTTGGAAGAAGGTAGAAGTAACTCTTGAAGGCACTTCATAAGTTAGTGAAACAAAAATAAATATTCTTACACCTGAATATGAGCTCTTTAAGATGAATTAAAGAGAAACTATAAGAAAAATATTTATATGATTTACAAATATTACTAATGGATTAACAAATCTTGAAAAGGTGTTTTATAATGCATATCTTATAAAAAAAGTATAAAAGATTCTATCCAAGGAGTATAATCCTCTTGTCATGATAATAAAGGTGGCCAAATTCAAACAACCTCACATTGGAAGAGCTACTTAGAGAATTGTTGATGGCTAAGATTTAGATAAATATAATACTTGAAGAGTAGGCTTTCATAAGCAAGCTAAGGCATAAAGTAAGAAAAGAAAAACCATTGTCATTCAAAGCAAGCAAAGGTGATTCAGACATGGCTTCCATCTCTTCTATAAATTTGGAGGAAGAGATAAATTTTCATACTAAAGATTTAGCTAAAAGTTTGGCAAAAAGTTGTATAAATAAGAATTAGAAAAAGAAGAAAAGAAAGGACAAGATGAAGGAACTAAGTTGCTATGAATGTGCTCAAATACACCATGTTAAACTAGAATGTGCATAATTTAAAGACATGAAAGGAAGGAAGACAAAAAGATTAGAATGAAGAAGAAGAAAGCTTTTCAAGCTTCTTGGATTGCATATAAAAATGCAGACTCTACAACATCAAGTAGTAAGGAAAAATGAATGATATGCTTCATGATAAAGGATGACGAATCTAGTACATCTAGTGAGAAAAAAGAGAATGAGATAAGTTATTAGTCATGTGAAGTTCTTGAAATAATTACACATGAGTTATTAGTACTTTAACTTCTTTAATGTCTATGTATAAAAATTTAAAAAAGTTTTATAAAGAAAAGAATTGTACTATTAGATTTTGTTATAGAAGAAGATGAGAAAATGATAGAAATATTTCAAATTTGTGATAAAAAAGCTTCCATGATTATTGAGAATGCTTCTTTGAAAAAGGAAATTATTAGTTTAAAAAGAAAATTTTATTCACTTGGGCATACAAAAATTTGTAATGCTTGACATAGTGCTTATCTTCTTATGCAAAACTATGACTTCTTTAAACATATGCATAATAGTTTAAATATGACATGTTTTTGTTGTTGTATAATAAGTCATAACATTAAGGATTGTCAAAACATTTCTAATTCAAAACCTTGTTTCAAATGGGTAATTAAGAATGAAATTATGAATACTCTTATAAAGAATATTAGGGATAAACCCATGTTGGCTTGGTTTCCTAAGACTATGAATAAAGAATTTAATATAAGATGTCTTTAAAATCATGATATAGAGATATAATGCATGAGAGACATTCATAAATTAGAAAAAATATACTTAAAAATTATGTATATAAGTAAGCATACAAATTTGACAAATGAAAGTTATATTTTATGGTTACAATGTTAAAATTTTATCATTTATACAGCCATACATAGAGAAAACAAATTAAAATCTAGCTCTTGGGTGTCAGATAATGGATGCTCAAGACATATGACTAAAGACCAATTAAAATTTATATCAATATGATGCGGTCAAAAATAGATATGTAGTATTAGAAAACAACTTAAAGGAAAAGATAATTAGAATTGGTAATGTAGGTTCATATAATTTCACACTTTTAAATGTCTTTTTAGTTGGTGGATTAGAATTTAATTCAATTAGTATTAGTCAATTATGCAATAATAACTATTTTATTAAGTTTTGAAACTCAATATTATAAAATATTAAAAGATTATCAACTGTTATAGTTGGCTAGAAAAAATGTAAGACTTATGCGATTAAGTTTGATCAATTAAAAGTTACCATAATAGAATGTTTAGTTACACATTCAAGCGAGAATACTTTATGGCATAAAAGACTAGGTCACATAGGTTATTCTACTTTAAGAAAAATAAGCAATCTAGATATAGTTAGAGGTTTTCCTAAGCTAAGCCATCATACAATCTATTCAGTTTTGTTGAGTTGGAAGTGAGTCATTAGATAATTCAATTAAGGGATCAAACAATCTAATAAGTGATGATTCAAGGATTTATTAGTGAGCAATAAATTAAGAATATAGTAAAATTAATTACAAGGTGATGCATTAAATGTACTTATCTATGATGATATATGTGTGATAGTATCAAGTAGTTGCATGAAACTATTCCTACAAATATGATATATATGTAAGGATATTTATGATTGTATAGGACAATATGTGAAACCATAACTAGATTGTACAATAATGATAAGAAAATTTTGTACACGATACTTGAGTTTGTTGTTTGACATCACGCCTTAGATGGCATGTGTTTATATTTTTTTTAATATTATAATATTGTGTTATGTTAACATGATATAATGTGAGGTGCATGGCTTTGTTGGCATAGAGTAGATGTTATTGTATCTCGATGCAACATGGAGTAATGTTATAATGGTTTTTTCTTAAGATGTTATCTTCCTTCGATATTGAGATGAGATTGGCATGTGTGCTATGATATACTTGTGGGGCATCAGACCTCTTGTGATTATCAAAAGATTACCTCAATAAGTTGTTAGAGAGATTGAGTGAGGGTGTAGCCTACATGAAGTAGGGGCATATGATTCACAAGGTGGACCGCACTAAATATGATGAGAACTTCCAATCATTAATCTGATGGAGGTCTATGAGGGAAGGTCAACCCCTTGAAAGTTTTTTGTTTTGGGTTATTTTGTGGATACTTGTGTCATATGATGGTGAAAAGGGGTGAGTGGTTAATAGTCATAATGTAAAATAGAGCTTAATATTGAAAATAATGTGATAAAATGATAATGGAAAGAAAGGAAAGTAAATAAAGATTGAGATTGAACTGTATTACATTAGTTTATGTTATTATTATTAATGCAATGTAGAGCATGATTAGTTTTATTGAGATATTTCCATTATAGATCACTTGAATAGTTTTTGTTGTATATAAGATTGATATTACTTGCTTATGTGTTATATTGTTTATCTATTAAGCTATTCATAAGCTCACATTATACTTACATCATAGTGTATAAAGAGACATTACATTGAGATGAGAGGCAAAAGGAGCATTGAGCTACAAGGAGATATTTATTTCTTCAACATTATCTTTAAGAGTTGAGAGTAGATGCTATCTTTGTTTATGTAAAAAATTAAGTGGCATAATTTTGATAATTGGCTTTCAGGAGTGGTATGCTAATTCCTTTATTAGTTCTTATTTTTTTAAGCATGTTGGTATTATAGAGACTTATGTTAATTTTTGTAGAACATTTATATTGTTGGCATGAGTATATGTGTATTTTTTAATAATATGATGAGCATTTATGTGTATATGGTTATGAGTTTATGTTCTTGGCATCACCTCAATTAGGTCAATATTTTCAAGTGATAATTTCTATTTTTAATAGGATGGCACTTTAGGTTTAACTAATATACACACATAAATTTATGTTGTGGTTCAATCCCTAGGTTGGACTTGGTGGGACATGAAAATTACTATTAATGAAATCCTCCTCCTCTTAGGGCACATGTTGCTTTCAAATGCATGTGTATACTTTCCAACTAGTCTTTCATGACATTAATTCAATGACATCTAAGAAATATAAGGCTATCATCTTGTAGAAATGTTCCCCTAGATTATCTAGCTGATAACCCTCAACTTGTCTACATGAAGGAGTTGGGAGTTTTTCCTTTTTGGATACAATTATATCTATTAGAACATTAAGTAACAAATTTGTCATAGTTTTAGGCTACTCTTCTTATCTCATCTCTATTTATGTTATCTACCTCTTCACTTTGTATTTAGAGGATCTATTCCATTTAGAACTTTAATAAAATATAATTGTATTTCTTTTACTATATAGAAGCTAAGAAAAATTCAAGGAACATTACATAGCATAGTAATAGTAAATGTGCATGCACTTTCTCACTCTAGCTATCTATCCTACTCACATCATCCTAACACATGTATGTGACCTACTTTGATATTCAAGCTGTGATGATCCAAAGCCACAAACAAGAATCACAACTTAATCATGCACTCTAAAAGTTTTTCTTTTCTTTTATTCATGAGTTTAATATAATCATGCGATATATCAAAGTCTCAACGTAATAATCAAAGCTTAAAATATAAACAATGAAAGTAAAAATAGTCATTATAGCCATTTCTTTGAAAAATACTAGATCCTATTTAGTTTTCCAAAAACATTAGTACTGTTAATAACACAACATTTTGATTGGTTCCCAACATATTACATGTTCATTCATTACACATGCCTAGCCTCAACTCATTGTTCCCTTGGTGCTCCTTGGTGAACGTCCATCACATTTTAAATTTGTCAACCAACATTACTTAAGCTATTACCACATACTTAATAAAGAATAACTAACACCAAAATCACACATAAATATCATTAAAATTTGGTTCATAGAACATGTAAGGTCTATATCATATTAATTTCTCATTGACATGCTATATATTCACTTTACATAAAGTAACATTCACATTCAATTATATATGATTTTTCATCATATTTGTGTGACTTATTAGTCCCTCTTATTTCTTTTCTAATAATCTACTCTTTCTAAAATTTACTTGGTGTAGTAATATAATATTTGAAGAGGATAAAAATGATCACTAGGTGATATCATAAGGGGAGAAATCATAAGATAAGGGTGAGACTCCCACCAAATTCTTTTAGGGTTACAATGATGAATTATCTCATAATGGTTATGAATATAACATTTTGGACTCTATTTTGGATACAACAGTATTGAGATATCGATGTGCCTTTTGAGAATTAAACTTGCTTGGTTTGGAATGAGATGACTTTAAAAAAAGCAAAAGATAAGCTAGGTTGTCCTTAAAATGGTACAAGAGCATCACCTTCTATAATTCAACATAAGTTGAGGATGAGGCTAGCGAAAGTTGGTAGATTTATGACACATGAATAAGACATGGAGTGAATATTAGTTGATACCTTAGGGAAAGAATCATCAAACAAGATGTGGCTCTTTCTTAAGACTTTTAAGGTGTTAAGAATGGCGTGTTAGGATGACCACATAAGAGAAGAGCAAATTATAACTTTTTTAAGGATAATAAACTGAGAGTAAGAATATAAATTTAATAATAGCTTTCTTTTTAAATACTCTTAAAGTGTTCTATAAACCTCTTATTATGCTTTGTAGATAGGAACTGGTGTGAACCCAAACACTGGATCTACATCTACCCTTAGCTACCAAAGCACATTCTTACAATCTTAATGCCTTTTAAAAAAAGAAGGTAGGTTAAACCATTACTCGTGTTCAAAAATCCTTATAACTATCAGGCCAAAATTCTCTACAATTCATAAGACTAAAAGACCTTTAGAATTTAGCCAAAAGACCCCACAATATCGTGCTAAAACATATGTTGGACCAAAAGAACAAACAATATGGGGCCAAATGACCAAGAAAAACAATCTTAAAAGATCAAGTATGAGAACTTATAGGGTAAAAAAATAGACTATAGTCTTAAATATGAATTTGGTTAAGAAGGATATTAACACATAGCTGAATGAGAAATATTTCTTAGAGACCAAGAAATTATGTATAAAACTTGCATCCTAATTTTAATGTGGTGATGATATTTAAGGGTAAATGCTCCTAAATAATTTTCCAAACATTATTAATATTTCACAATATTTGTAGCTAAGTTTATTGGCATTTATTCCTATGTAATGGCTCCAAACATCCTCAGGGCTCTCTAATGGCTATAAAACATTCTCAAATATGGTCAAACTAGCAACTGCAACTTCCATATATTAGATGTACCATATATCCATCATGTAATACTATATATCATGCCTTAATGTACCATATGTCCAAATAGATGTATTATATGTAACTCTTTATATTCTACATAACAAACATTTTTGACCTAGATGGGCCATAAGTTAAACCTAATGTATCATATTATATTCTAAACTCATCTACCACATTTCAAAAGTGATGTGTCATAAGTAATCCTCTCTCATGTTGTACCTTAGGCAGCACTACTTTAAGGTACTATATGTAAGCTTTCACATATCATGCATGGGAGTTATGTCCATACATGAAGGCTCATGTATCATATGTTGAGTTCATTTTCAAAGAAGCTTTAGAAGATGCATTTTAATTATGATGAAAATGTTTTGTGAATGCAATGTGAATATCTATATTACTTCAAAGTTGTTAAATTCCAACTAAATCTAATGCAAACAATTGGTAGATATGCTTTAAAGATTCTAAACTAATTTCTTTATGATAGTTTATTAGTTTGAAGACAAGTTTATAAACAAATATAACTAATAATCCTAAGCATGACAAATCTTTTGATGTGTGAAGTATTATTTTATAAGTCTTTTAATATGAACTTCACACACACACTCTTGACACACATTTAGTTCCTAATACCTTATAATTTTTGTAATAGATTCATGAAAAAAACTAAATAAAGATGACTCCACAAAGTGCACTTGACAAACCACTATGTCTTCCAAATTAATTTGATAAATTTACTCAAATTTCATGTATTTGCAAATTTATTTTAATAAATTCTTTTTCTCTATTCATTTTGGTCTCTCTTACTATTAAATCTTTGTCCTTGTGCCGTTAGTCAACGGTAATAAAGTTGATGATAGAAGGCAAGAGGAGAACTCCAGTAAAGGGATAAAAATTTAAGATAAGTTCTACTCTTCTATGTAGGGTTATGCCCTTTTAGGCACTGGTGTGTGCTCTTCTAAGCATAGGAGCTCTTCAAGGAATCATTTGTTTCACAAAAAAATAACAATTTTCATTTATTAAAACTTATTTTTAGAAGTATAAAGAAAAACCTTGACCAAAAAGAAAAATGCAAAAACTTCCTTTCCAATAAAAAATACAAAAACTAATAAAAACAATGCAATCAAAATCTTATATATGTGAGCCATTAACACCAAAAGTGAATTAAAAATACATTAACAAAAGAAAAAATTAAAACATTATTAGATTAGCTCAATCATCAACTTAATGCAGGCTATCGATCTTCAAAAATAGGAAGGAGATAAGAAGTTGGTGGTGTTAATGGCATACAACCACAATTTCTAGTAAGAGTGGAGTGATGAAGACCCTTAGAGTTGAGTTTCTACACTGGATCACATTTTTATTTCACTAGACCAATCAACCTATAAGTTTTCATGGCAGTTTCTCTCCTCCCTTAACCATTCTTTTGCCAAGGTTCTAAGTAAGATAGTTGTGCTTTCACCCATTCGCATCAAACCATTAATAAGTTTCAAAGGCAAACTCTAAATTATTTTTGATGAAGAAAAAATAGGTAAAATGGTAGCAACATTCATGCTTACATTAATCAAGAAATTTTTTCATGGCCAACCCAATATGGAAATGATCTTATTAGCATTTAAGAAAGTTGGATTTTAAGTGACTTGAAGGTAGGATCTCTAGATAACTAACATGTACTAATTAAATTTGAAAAGGAAGAAAATTATTTGCAATGTTGGCTTCATAGGGCATGGAATGCAACATAATTTAGATAAGGAACTTTAAGTGGCATCTCGAGTTTTACTTGAATATTGAACTGGTGTTTGCTTTCATTTGGGCTTCATTTAAGTATCCACTAATATAACTTTACAATAAGATAGCTTGTACTTCTTAGTGTTAATAATTAGTAATCCTCTAAAAATAGATGTGGGTATTATAAATCTAACTAGAACAAGAGTAGCTAAGGTGTGTGTTGAAATGGATATAGTAATGGAATTACCTTAGTCACATCAAGAAAACAAAAAAGGGAGGAAACTCAAATGGATTATAACGATGAATTTAGTTTGATAGTACAGGGTTACTGCATTGGCTACTATAAGTAACATCACACCTCTCTTTAGTGCAAACATAATAAAATGACACTTAATGTGTAAATTACAACTAAGGTTCTTAAAGCAAAAACAAATGTGGAGGAATAAAATCTCACTGAGCCATTTTCTATGAATGGTAATAAAATGTTAACTAAAAATTCATTAAAATTTGATACTTTCATGATAGACAATAATGATGCATGTAAAATCAATAAGGCTCATCCACATTGTTCCAACCCAAGGTAGGAATATAGGAAACTCACATATAGTTTGACCAACAAAGATAACATAATTAAGCACATGCTCAAGGAAAAGCAAGGTTACCAAGTAATTAACATCGAATAACATGCAATTTAGAATCAAATGATTGATCATTACATTGCACTTATAAAAGCCAAAAGGAAGGATAAACAAGTATGTTTAATTTTTAATTTAGAAGCCTATCAGGATAGAGAACATCACCAATATGACTTAACAATAATTTAAATATCTCAACATCAACTAACTTAAAAGAGATGCAAACTCTAACCTAATGTAATCTAAAGAGAAATAATTCATCCAAGTTTAGAATAGGCGCTCAAAAAGAAAGGTTAGTGAAGGTCAAGAGAAATAGCTAAGTCTAAAAGGATTTACAAAAGTGCCCAACACCTTTCCAATGACCTATCTAGGATGCCCTCCATATATAAGCAAGAAACATTTTCATAGTTCCAACACATTCTAGACAAAATGGAACAAAAAATGGTTGGATGAAAAAAAAAAGCTTCTCACAATGAGAGAAAGACCTATTCTTGTAAGACATTTTTTTTCTTTAATACTAATTTTTACACTAAAGATAGCCAATCCACTAATGTTGATCTTAGATAGAGCAAAGAAAATCATAAATAGGATTTGCACTCCAATTAAGGAAAATGGTTTAGGTCTAAAGATGCTCAAAGACATAATGGTTGCTTTTTGTGCAAAGTTGAATTTGAAACTATGCTTGAGAAATCACTTTGGTCAAAATACATGAAAAATAAATACTTAAACAGGTAAAGAAAGGGTCACAAATCTAATATTTGGAAACAAATTGAAGGCACAATGAATCTAGTTACTAATAATTCTACGTTTCGTAAAAAATAGAAAAATTCATCTGAACTCTTATTATGGATAGTAATTTTAGCTTACAATCTACTTGAAATGATATTAAGTACAAATATCATTCCAATTTAGAATAATCAATCAATGACATCCAATTAAGTTATTTACATGATCAATTCTCCTATAAAACTAGCTTCATTTATTCTATTTGAAATAGATTAATCTACAATATTTCTTTTATACGAACAATGCATAGATTTAGGCTTGTGAAAATTTCATTTTGTTTGATTAAACTAACAATATTCAAATTAATTGATTCTTAGTTAAGCTCTAGGATAACTTCTTTAACCAATGCATGAGAGATGTGTGCATATGTGCAATTGTTTATGCTATGTAGCTCTTAATCAAGTAGATAAGGTTATTCTTCGTAAAAGATCTTTGAAGTTTTTCACTTGTCTTGATCATGTGCTTATGCTTATGTCATTCTTAGAATTCCAAAGCACATGTTCCACTTCTTTAAAATAGTTGTTGCCAACATTTTGAATGTGTGCTTCATCTTTAACTCCATAGGATGCAGATTATCGTCTTCTACCTATCTTAGTTTCAAACTAAATCCAATCACTAGGTTGATAATTAGATCACCACAAAGTGACTTTAATTACTTTGTTAGAATAAAAATCACAAATAGATAGTTCACTGTTATCCTTAATTTTAATTAATACTTAATATTTATGTGTGAGAAAATATTAATCAACAAAAATTTGATCCAAAAAAAGTTTCCCCAAAATAATTTTCACACATGAAACTTTTGATATCACATAAGAAAACAATCATGAATGCATAAATCATTACTTAAACTTTGTCAAATTGTTCTTTTATCATAGTAATTTCATAAACTTGATATTGTACTCATATGCTCTCTTTATTTGTTATCATAAAAGTCAGAGATCATAAAACTTGAAACATTTCCTTATTGGGATCATTAAAGAGGGAAATATATACTCTCCTCCTTTTGAGATTATTAAACTAATACCAAATGATAAAAGATTAAAAATACCACTTGTTAAAGGGATACCAATTGTTAAACAAAATATGTATGTCTAGTGGCAATTAGTGATGGTCAATAATTAATTATGGATAAATTGATATCAATTATTTGATACATATATATACAAATACTTAATGAGTCAATGTGGCTTGGCCCACTTTAACACTCCATGTAATAATTCAACAAGGAGATCCTAATATAAGAATAGCTTTAGACATGCCTATTATAATTTTAATTTTCCAATATTTGGCATTAAGATAAGAAATAATTATTTGCACCACAAAATGTTGTCAATATAGCCAAAACCATCGTCACACCCTTTTTAAACCCCTCCCCCCGCCATGTTAGATACACATCAAACAAGTGCAAGGTTCTCACTAAAATCATCATGCATACTAACCATCAATGAATTGATCGAATTAACCAACCAAAGTTTACTTTAGTCATTATCTATTAAATAAGGGAAAAAGCTTCTATCATGATAGGATGAAACCAAAATGTCATAAAAAAATATGCAATTACCTATATTAAAAAACAAGTGTAATCTCTCAAACAATAAATATGTTGACATCCAAGAAAGACATTCTTTGAAAGTCAATTATGACAATATCTATCTCTTGAAATGTTTTTTCTTTTGTTTGGTTAATTTACGCTTTGTTTCCTTAGTACCAATAAGAGACTTAAATTAATTTTTTCCAATTTTTTCAACATTAGTTTGATAACTCGAACTATAACCCCTTTGAGTTTTTTTTTTCTGAGTTCTAAAAAATTTCGTTTTTTCCTTCAAAAGTTTTAGAACTTGTAATAGGTTTTTTTTTAACCTTTCTATTTCTTTTTTATGAGATCATTATAAATATTTTAAAACAAATGTCATTTTTTAGGACTACCAAAGGAAAGATTTACTTCCCTTTAACAAGTTCTTAAAAGATTAAAATCATTTCATTTTTATCTTTTCCTTTTCATTAGATCTCTATGATCATATTTCACCTAGAGTTTTGCCAAGTTTCTCAATGGAAGGGATATAGAATCCTTATTTATATACCTTTTATTAAAAGCATGGGGATATTTTATTTTTGATAATAAAATACCATCATAGGTGCATTTAATATATATTGATGTCTTCTATTATTTTTAATCATTCTACCACTCAGGTAATTAGAATAACAAAATATGAAAAAATATTTTTAGCTATTATGAATCAAGTGTAGAAAATGTATTTTTTAATAAAAGATCGGGTTTATAATAGCAAACCTTTTATGTGTTGAGCATATTCCTAAGCTTGTACTACTTTAGCTTGGCATCTATCTGATGTTCATCCTTTTTATGTTTCTCCATTTCTTTTTTTATCCCATTATTTTTGAAATAAAAAATTCTCAATTTTTATTCCCATTTCTCCCCCATACAATTCTTGAAATAAAGACTCTTCATTTAATTGGATTCAAAAAAGTAGATTTTTGCCTATCAGAACCTAAGAATAGAAGCAATGTATATTGACCTGAAACATGCCCCAAATAATAATTTTATATTATTGATAGTGCATGGATTTTTTGAATAGATTGTGACAAACATCTAGTTATTAGAGTAATTTATCAAACTCACCACTTTCATTTCCATTTGATAAAATTTGAAATCCATTTTTTTTAACAATGTAATAATAAAATACCACATGGTTGGGTGTTCTTGAATAAACCTCAATATCTTCTTTTATCAAATCTTCTTCATTTTCTTCTTCCTCTTATTGCCCAAAATCATCAATTAATTTGGTATAGTCATTACGAATCCTCTAATTAGGCATTCATCCCAAATTTTTATTATTCAGCTATTGGATAACATGCAAAACCCTAAGGCCTTCTAAAACCACTTGTTATAATTGACAACAAAATCCTTTCAACTTAAGAATTGTGTATTTATACTACTTGTTAGGAAACAACAAATACTTAAGTTGATCATAATACTAATTTATAATTAAAGTATCTTTGAAATAGAGAATCTTACCTCTAGTAATCTTATTCTCCCTTAATTTTTTTTGTAAATATCTCTTGCAACTTGGTTAAAGAATATATACAAATTTTTACTTTCCTAAGAGCACGTTAGTTTTTGGTTTCATAACAACATGCTTATCAATGTTCTATAAAGAAAAATTAAATGAGAGGAATTTTTATTCTTTCATTAGCCACTATCCTCCCCTTCAAAATCTTTAGGATTAAGTTATTTGCTATATAATATTGAGCTTACTACCACTTGTTAGAGTTCAAAATTAGGACTAATAGAACCCTTTTTATTTTAAGCTAGATAAAAGTTTCAAATAAGATCAGCTTCATGGTGATCCAATTATTTGAAACTTGGAGTAATATAAGGATTGGTCACATCGAATTCATCTTTGTGCAATATATATCATCAAAATTACATATGAATTAAAGTGATTTTGCTTAAGGGTATGATGTGTTACAAAATGAAATGTTAAACTGAAGGCATATATCCTAAATGCATTGAAATAATCCATTAGGATAAGACTTTAGTGAACACATTCATTCAAAAAAAAATGTATAACAAGAATTAAGCATAAGTATTCTACTTCAACCAAGGATGACATATGAAATCTTTAATTAACTTTAAAGATTATCGTGAAGATGATACCAAATAATAAGAAAATTTAAACTGGTTCTAGACTTTTGAAATCTAATGTAAACAAGAATCAATATTTTTATTTTGATAACTAGCCTTGAGATATTTTTGGCCTAAAATTGAAGTTATATGTTTTAAGTCATAAACTTTTTAATTCAAACAAAAATTAGCTTCTTCTAATCTTGAATGATTAAATAAATTTCAAAATTCATGAATTAGGAATTTATAAGTATCTACATAACAAACTCCTAAATCTTTAACAAGTTCTATCAAAATCTATAATTTAAAGTTCACTTAGGTAATGTTTTTGGAAATAGCATTTTGTTATATTTGCCTAATTGAAACAACTAAATCAATGAATACTAAATCTTGAAATGTTTTCTCAATTTTAGGCTCCAAAAAAGAAGTTGCTACATGTTTATATACTATCAATAAGAATTCTTTAGAACTTTTTAGAAATAAATTTGTGATGAATTCTATATAGCAAAACTCAAACATGCCATTTAAACAAGTATAAATTTTACTATCATTTTTAATCTTGAGAATCGAGGATTAATTAGAAGCAACTTACCCTCAAAGTAGACTACTAAATCATCAAAAAACAAATTGTGACTAAGTGAGGAAAAAAAGAGTCTCAAGGACACTACATTTCCTTATTAGTTCTTTACATCAAGATGTATCAACCAACATCCCCAAGTTTATTTTTGGTAACGACCATAATTTTTTATTGCAAGAGGAAGTGTATGCAATGTGTAATGTTTTGATAAAATATGGTCTATAAAATCTTCATTTTGGTATCCACACATATTTATGTTCTTTAAAACAAATAATCTCTTTAGCATGTAATCTAAAGTTGTCTGAACTAGTTGCACGTAATAGTCGTAAGAAATTCTTGAAAAAGTAATATCATGACTTGAAGATGTATGTAAAGCATTATCATGACATATTGTAGGAAACTTTAATGTAATATCATGTGTATGTTAAGTGATATAATAGCATTGTTTTCACAAAAAGATAAGGTGCAACCACAATCTTTTTGTTTTGATTACCAACAAGACTTTGAATAGAAGCATGAGAATTAAAGAATAAATTTTTTTGAAGTTTTTTAACTCATCTTCAAAACATGCGAAGTCATCTACTCTATTATGCAACTCAAAATTCTCATCCATAAGCATGTTATTTTCTAAAATAAAGGTATTAAGTTAAAAAAAACATGCTACAAAGAGTTCTTAGCACAATCATAAAACTTCTCTTGCAAATTGTTATGGAATGTAGCATTCTAGCATCACAAGTCAATGCATCATTGTGTTTCCTAAACTTTTCACACTTTTTCTTAAGTTCATGTATGCAAGATTCATACCTTGAATGTCTATTTTTTTATTTTAACATACTTTTGAGCTAGATTATTATGTTCTTCTACAAGTTCATTAAAAGTATTATATAGATCACAATAAGATAAGGCTCTAGCGATACTAACATCATTGTTTGAACTATCTAATGTTTGTGTAGTGTTATTAATTGGACCAAGGATACTTGAAGTGTTTTTCTTCTCCTTATTTTCTCTTTTTACTAAAATTTTACTTTTTCATTTTCTTCTTACAAATCTAAGGCTATTTACTGTAGAGGTCAACTAGATTTAGCATAGGATCGAAATATGAATTTGAAACTCTAATTTCTAGACAAATGTCATCACTAAGTGCATGAAATGATATATATTCATTACCTTTAACATTTAATATCATAATACCCACTAAATTTATATTGTGACCAAATATATTATATGCAAGAATTTTGTATGATATCTCAAATAAATACATAAAGGAAAATCACAATTTTGTATGAAGGATTTAAATGCACTCCTAAAATAAAATCCTTTCCTTTAAACAAAGGAAGACAATCCATAATTAAAATGAATTTTGTAAGATCAAATATAATGCTTTTCAAAAACTAGGTTTTGGAAAAATAAAAATAATTTTATTGATGTAATTAGTTTTAATAATTAAATTTGAAAAATTAACACATAAACGTATTGTAATTTCAAAAAGAAACAATACTTTTTTAATACAAACATTTACAAGATCAATAATGCAAGGAAATAGGATCTACTCTATATTATTAGACCAAAAGTTTAATCAAGATTTTACAATTCCTTGACTTGATTCACCATATGAGATATCAAGTATAATTCTAGATATCTCTAATAAGAACATGTTGAAATAAGAAAATTTGAACTAAATTTTTGTATCTACCAATTCAGATCTTGGCTATGATGCCATGTGTTATGTGGTAAAATGTTTTAAAAGCTTAATCTCATTTGGTTCCATAGGATGTAGCTGATTAGATTTCGACAAAGAGCAATTTAAATACTTTATCACCATAAAAATCACATATGGAAGTTTTTCTCATGGAGTCTAACATATTTACAATTAAATAGATTTTTATTAGTTGCTAAACATGTCTTGACATGAATTTAGCTAGAAAAATTTAGTCACCATGTGTATTATAATTGGAATCCACTAGGTGATATACCTAATAAAAAGCTAATTAAGGAATAAATGGATTAGGCAATGCTTTTAGTACCACACTAGGTTCACCTTTAATGAGTAACATGCTAGCACCATAACTCTTAAAGTAGATAACATATTTAGTAAAAACTTCTGTCCAAATGTTTTATCTAGTTTCTTTTTTACATCGATTTTGTGATGCTTGAAAATTGTCAAGATTTTTACATTAAGTAGATTTGCATCATTTTATCAATTCTATCCCTATTATATAATATTCTAGCAGGTGTAGTCGTCATGTTCACTACCATTTGTTCAAATTATGCAAAAATTAAGAAAAATTGTTTTTAGCTATTACATTAACATTTAAGAATAATATTAGGCATTTTAAGATGTGGCATATTCTAGGAGCATTTAATACACTCCTAGTAAAATTCATTATGCATCATCTTACAATTCAAATTTCATAAATACCTATTACTATTAAAATGTTCATTCATATTTAAATTTAGTTATTGTGCACCTAATTTCTAGGTTACTACACAATCCTCTCCTTTTTAAGGATAATGTCAACACACACAAACTATGCTCTAATACCCTTTATGTTGACCCTAAAATCTTAAACATTCTTTTATTCAATAAAATTTATTACTTACCATTAATTACTTATCACTACTAAACTAATGACATAAAAGATTGATATATACTACCAAAAATATTTTGTTAACTAAATGAAGAGTTTACAATTTAAAAGATACCTTATCGCTTAAATTTCTTTTAAAACATTTATTCTCTCCCACTTTTCACTCATACTGTTCATGATCACTTATGCCCTTAACATGTGCTCTTAAAATATGATAAATAATAAGTGGTGAGTTTACTATATGCCAATAAGCATATTATTCTGGCATGTTATTGTTCATATTTCACTTTAAATAACTTCAATAATTCATGCCAATCTAATGAATAAGTTATACAAGTGTATTATATCAAGATATCATGTTTCATATGAACTAGCAAGAATTAAGAATATGGTTAGGTCAATTATCAAAACAAAAATGGCATGATATACGAATGTGTGTATTTATTCAAGGATTTCATGTGATATTGCTTTGTAGGATCACTTTCCTTGATAAACAAGTTCAATACCAATGGAGACCAATTAGTCCCACTATGTAGTTGCCTAATATAGTTGCGGACTTGATGAGCGAAAACTCTAATTTTACCAACATTTTTAAGCCTACATATAAAGATTAATGCATGGCACATTTTTGTGATTTCTTTGAAATAACTTTATTAGCCTAATTTTTATTTAACCAAGTTAAACCCTTAATGATGAGCAATCAAAAAAGTTTGCCCTATTTGATTATCTCAAATAATAATTGGTGCTTAACTAAAAGATATTTTTCATACTAATCTATGCCAAAAATCTCACTCATTCCATCATATCAACATAAACTAATCAACATCATTACTAGATTGTTAATATTAAAGTACTTGATTATAATAAAAACTCTTTATATGACTAGTAAACAATTTATGTCTAGTACTTTTTATTCATTTAATTTTTTTTCAAACAAAATTTTCATTATTCCTTATTGTTTAAGCTATAAAACATTTTTTAGTTCTAACATGAATTAATTGAAATACACTAAAGACTCGTGAATGAAGAATGTCACTCATGCTTGTATAAGTTAATTGAAAAATGTTAATGTATGCAATCCTAAGTGCTATGTGACTTAAGTGATTTACATTCTAACTATTAAAATAGTAGATGATGACCTCTAAATTGGCCACTCCATCAAAAACTAACATAGTTCCAACTTCTGAAGTTGAGCTACCATTTTTGAGCAATGTCACTAACAAACTTGTGCAACTTCTTGAATGCAAATTATTATTATCTTCTTGAATGCAAATTACTATTATCTTCTTGAAGGCAAATTATTATTATCTTCTTGAATTTCATATGTACAACAAAACTCACATAATAAATTAATCCTCAAACACTCATTTTGTTATCATCAAAACTTTTAAGACATGAGTGTAATAGATAATACCAATTACTTAATCATAAATATCCAAAGCATGTGAAATATGCCACGATAAATTGAATGAAGTCTAAGCAACTCAAAAAAAAACTTATGGATACCATTTAGTATATTAAGAAAAGCATAATGAAAGGTAATAAACCACATGGAGCTACCATGAAAGTTTGCCAAACACTACTCAAACATGATAAAACTAACCAAATTCCAAGAGTTGCCAATTACATGTACCACTTGAATAGTAACCAAAAGTAGTTATCTATTTAGTCAAACTAATTCTAATATCTTGTTAAGATAGTTACATTAAAGGAGATCTCAAATTAAATCCAATATGTACTTAAATAACACAATAACATAAAAACTTAAGACAATGAATAAAAGTCACACTAATTATATATTAAGATTTCAATTTTAAGCTAAACTAAGGATGCATCAATATGAGATGTTAAATACTGCTTCTTTGCAACCACGTAGTGATAACATAGGCAGGATTTCTGAAGCATTCTAACACAATAACATAGTATTTCAAGGATGTAGCATTGGCTGAAAACCATGCCTTATAGCTGCAAGCCAGATCTTTCCCAATTCCATGGTCACATCTTCATGATCATCAACCTCCCACCCTTCCAAAGCATGAATTACTCCAGCTGCTCTCCATGCACTCATAGCCCTCCTCGGCAACCAGTTCTAACAAAATCAACAATGTAAATTTGCTATGCAACAAAGAACTCTCAAAACATTGCAATAAAGAAAAGATAGCAATAAATTGTTCTTTGCAGCTTGCTTTGATAAAATCTTGCAATAAAATTGCTTAAATCATAAAATCTGCAAAAAACTAAACCAATATATATATTGCCCGGTTTGAAACACTTTTTTAGTCATACCTCGCATGAATGCTGGTTTTCATATGCTTTTGGAGCCATGAGAGCTGGGGTGTAGTAATAAGTACAGTCTCTCCTGATTGCTTTTGGTGGGAATTGAGAAAATGGAATGAATTTTGAATCCTTTAATGCCATTCTTTGCACCTCATCCCTTAGTCCATCACCCACTAAAACCACCTATTCCATTCAAGCAATATTACTTCCATTTAAATGTTATTAAAAAATAAGAATGTTCATTACATTAAATTGCTATGTAAAGTTCAAACGATCCTTTGATAAACATGATATTTTTAAAATAAAAACTAGTATTTATAATTTTAAAGTAATATAAAATAATAAATAATGACGAGCCCTATGCATTTTGGGCAAAAATGTAGTTTACAAATGCAAACAGCTAATTAACTATTGAGGTTGTTAACCCAACCGCAACCTAACTAAAGCAGCGAAGAGTTTACCTTGCAATGGTAGCTATGTGAGAGTTCTAAATGTTGTTGCAGTTCCTCGGGTAGTGCTGCTTTTAAAAGCTTATATTCTTCTGTGTGTACCATTAACTGTTGCAATTGTTGATTTTTCACGCATAAACAAAACACAATTTTATTTGTAATTTTTTGTTGAATAATAGGATGTTTGAAAATAGAATGTACCTGAACTCCCTTACGACACAAAGCATGAGCTAAAACACAAGACATCTTGGAAAAGCTTCCCATAAGGAGAGCTTGCTTTGTCCCTTTGGGGATGCTGTTGAGAACCACTGCAGCAGCCAAGCTTGTGCCATCAACTATTTTTATCTTCAATTGTGGGTTATTCTGAATGTAAAGTTTGCCATAGGCATTCAATTCATCCCCCTGTTTTCAACCAAAGAAATTTGAAACCAAGTTGATATAATGGTAAATTCTTGAAACATGAAAGGTGTAAAGCTTATAAGCACAGCAAAGTGAGAAACCAATGTTATTTTCTCAGCTTTTTTCCTTGATTTAACAATGCTTCTTTTTGTCCACTCACACACGTAAAGAAAAGCAATGGTATTTTAAACAACTATGAAGTAAACAAATTAGGGAAATTAAGGAACAAGTTGTGCTTGGTCGAACAAATTAGTTTATAGCCATTGTAAACTTGATTACGGAAACTTACTTGATTGAGAAGACCAAATGTGATCATCTTAGCTCCTGCTTTTTCAGCATCCAAAACTGCTTTCTCAATGAAACCGTTGATTACTACTCTTTGTGATGGTCTCTTATACTGCAAAAAAATGCAGCAAACACCTATTTAGTTTATAACAATTAAAAAAAACTTCAACTTTTTCTAAAACTAAAGAACATGACAGCATATTTTTAAAGCACAACTGTTACAGTTCACCGGTGTCATCAAACTATAAAGTTTGAACAACTTTTTGTCAAACGCAAGTTTGAATTTTCTTGAAAATACTCCCAACCAGTTGAGCAAAAGAAACTTAAAAATTTAAGCTTTTTCGGGTATAGCCAATGTTTTTCTTCATCAAGACAAACCACAAATCAACAATATGGACTGAAGCTTGTGAGCATAACAACCTGAAAGCTGAAACGTGGTATAGCCCATGTTTCCACAACTAGTTTCTTCATCCTATTTTTCTCCACAATGAATATTGATCCACAAAGCAAAGTTACTAGCAAAGATGCCAACGTTAATGGCCATAAAAGCCACATATACCATTTTGGAGAGTATGGTTTCGAAGACAATGAAGCAGAACCCATCCTCAGATGATATATGGATTCCAAATTGGTCATATGGGTCAGGTGCACCACATCAGGTGCCTCTTCAATCCCCACAATGCAGCTCTGATATAGCTTCTTCGAGGACTTATCCACAGTTCCATATATAAAATCATAGAGCGGCATAAACAAGCAGTAATTTGTCCTGAACTGCGTGTGGTGAAGGGAATGGAAACTGCACAAAGCATCAAATCAGCCAAACTTTGCAACGAAGTAGATTCAAGAGAGATTATGAAGACACTTACGATGGAGTATACATGAGGTACTTGAGAAGGGGAAAGACTTCAAAGAGCCAGTTTGGAACCACTTCGAAGTTGCAGTGCCCCATGTAGTTCATAAAATCAATAAACATCAAGTAGCCGACGGCGGCTGCAACAGAACCAGTACCAGTAACAGCTATTGTGATCAAAGGAATACTGAAGAGGACGAAGTAGGCTAATTCCTCCGCAAACGGATGGATTACCGCTGCCAAGTTGCAGACAAGCAAAGCTGTAAGGTTCACGAGGAACAGACGAAAAACTTGTTAAAAAATTTAATTGAAACTGCATAAATAGGTATTCGCCCGTGTCACGAACTGGAATGAAAGCGATGACACGATACTTGACAAGAACATTTAATGGATACCCAACTTGGACCTAACATTGTTTTTTAACTGAACGTACAGGTGATGGGTTGGGTGACAACGGAAGCATGGTGATGAGAATGGTAGCGAGAGTAGAGCAGATGGTGATGCAGAGCTCTGTGAAACCAGTAATAGATGAACTCCACCGGACCCATGTGGATCAGTGCCAAGAGTACAACACCCTTCGTGTTCCACCACGGCAAGTGCGACGCCCAGGGAAAAATAGCGTTCATGGTGTAGAATATCAGCGTCGTGAGCAGTATCTGGTCATCCCTGTACCGAAAACAAGATCTATCTCATCGAGGAAACAGAGGATGTTGAAAAAGACAGGAAGACATAGAGAGTAGACCAGTTGCTTTCTCGATCGACTTGTTCAAAATCTAGGGGCTTCCGTGTAATAGTGTGGCGGCCGCTGGCCGTGGCAATGCGGGAGACGGTGATCCAAACCTGCGCATGGAAAAGCCTCAGGAGAAGGGTAGGGATGATGCTGAGGTTCGTGAGGTCGACCATCTGCTCTCCCTCTGCGTTCCAGCCCTTGGCCACATTGCGAGCACTGTGAGCTACCCACGGAAGCAATAGTCCGTACTGCGATACGATAACTCTTTACGAACTCGTGGAAATAGAGAGGTGAAGGCAGAGGAAGCAAGGAAAGAGAATGTAAAGACCTTGAGGTTTCCAAGCTTTTGCCATGGCCAGTGGGTTAGGGGACCTGGATGGGATGCCATGTCTTGCTGCTTCTCGCCTGCTGCACTCCAATGGGCTGGGGAGTTGGCTTAATCGGCTTAACGTGAGGCGAAAGCGATATATAGGCAAGCTGGGTTAAGCCTATGAGGTAGCAAAAGTTATTACTGATATTTTGACATTTAAAAAAACATTTGAATAAAACATAATTAGATCAATTGGATAATTGAATAACTTATTTGAAAAAGGAATTTATTTTGACATTTTTGGACATACGAACATGTCCTTTTGACGTCTACGTCCTTCGTTAAAATATAAAAAACATAAAAATTGATTAATCGATCCATCATATATAATATTTAAAATATGTAACATAAAAAATGCATTAACTTGTGGCATACAATATTAATTACATATTATTTTAAAAAAGACAACGATATAATTTTGATCAAAATATTTATTTAAAATTGAGTTTGAAAAATATATTTTTACAATTGAAATTCCATAAAATAATTTCGTTTATTAAAAAATATTCTGATATAACTTTATTTTTATTTTTGTGTATTAAGACCTAACTTTGCATTGTTCTTTCTGAACTGAAAAAAGTAAGCCATAAAACTGTTAAAGAATATTACATTAATAAATAAAAATAAATTAAAAACTATTAGTATTAGAAGACTAAATAATAATGTATTTGATGATTAAATTAGTTATTGAATTTTTGTAAATAACTTAAAATAAAAAAAAGTAATTATGAATTTTTAAGAGACATTTATCTTCTATAATGCTTAAATATTAAAATTAAAAAAATAATATGGTAATATTTGCATGGGACTTCAGCGCCCGCATGCGACTTCAGTCCTCGGTGCTTAAATGTTTGCCGAAAGAAGGCTGACCGCTGCTACCTGAAGCCATTAATGGAAGGCAAGCAGTGTACGATAGCCACAGCAATGGAGAACAGAAAGGACAGCCATGCCATGGCCGTTGATTTGGAGCACCTTTCGCCGTCGTTTCGGGAGGCGGAGCTCCTTGTTTTCTCTCAAAAGCACAACAATTGACCTATCATCTTTAGCATTCATTGTTCTCTGCAGCCTAACTCACGACAGTTCAGAGTGGAGAAGTAGGGGACGAAGCAATTGCTTCATTTTCCCTTTTGTATGCAAAACAAGCTATTGTGCATTAAATAATCGTTCACTTAGGGCATGTTTGCCCTCAAGAAGTTAAAGATTTGAAACGATGTGTTTGAAAATTGGAAGAGCACAGGTTGTGTTGATAAGTTTTCGGTATCACATGAGTTCTGAAAATTGTTACAATATGGGAATTTAATGTATTTTCATAGTTTAAATTGCATTTTTTAAATTGCAATATTTCTTGAACTTATAGCAATTTTTTAAATTATTACTATAGTTTCGTATCACACAATGTTACAACAATGATTTAAATGGCTTTAAAAGTTTCCTTAACAATTGCTATGGATACCAAACGCAACTGTTTAGTAACTATTGCTTGTATTTAAAATACATTGATACTATAATGAGGTCATTAGGTGTATTTTTTGTGAATGATAAGAATGCTTTTAGTTTGTTATGTGTCATGTTTATCAAGTACGAAACTTAAACATAACATCTCTAAACCCTAATGACATTGTCTTAGTTGTGTAATAATATATGGTTACCATAGATTAGGGGCCCTCATGAACGAATGGTGCACTAGCATACAAGTTCTATTGGCACTTACCAAAATATAATGTTTGGGCATTGTGATACTTATAGACCTCATGATACATGATACTACTATAACTATTAAATACTATCTAGTATATCTCATTTATTGTGTATGCTTGGTTTCTATCTAACAAAACTTATATAGAATCATATGTTACAAGCAAAAATTGAGATTAGATAAACAATTATAATAAAGGAAATAATCAATGCACATCTATAAGGACAAAAATAAAATGAACATGACATCTAATACATAATAGCACCCCTCATTGGCATTTATTGTTCATTGAAGCCTAAATTAGCTTATGACATAAAAAAGAAGTGGTAGAAAGAACAATTACTTCATTCTTTTGTATGAAATTCAATGTCACGTTTAACCTTTTTGAAAATTAAATCATTTTTATTTAAAATTCTCATGTGTAATATTACTAATGCACCAAACAATCACTTGGCTAGCCACTTTCCACTCCTTATACTTAGTGTTCAAATTGGGAGTCACGATCCTCTAATTTGGTCATCATACTTATAATGTAGCACCTTGAATGAATCACATCTCTTTATCAAATTGGTCACCCATCTAATTTAGAAACTAGTTTATTTTAGATTGGGATAACCTACTAACATGTATTGACAGGCATATGTACTTACAAAGCAACCTATTATTAACTTGCATGCCACCCACATATAATCCACATGCTACATATACCAAATAAAACAATACAATAAATTGATAATAAAGTCTAATAAATGTCTAATATAGTCCCTGATAACCAAAAAATATAATGTCTTTAACAAAAAAAAGAACATGTACATTATTGACTAAAAACAAAAGGAAAAGAAATACTATATGCCAAAGTTGTTATGAATCACTTACTTTGCCACCCCAACTCTAACTCTAATGTAAGTAACTCCTAAGGCCTACATGTAATGGATGTGGTGAATCAAAAAGCTCAGAAGAGAATCCTCAAGATATGCTATAAAACTAAGTAGTAGTCATAAGTATATAATTATTTGACATGCATGAAATATCACTAAGAAGTATGTAAAGTAATTTATATTGCCAAAAAAAGAGGCCTCAGCTTGGTGCCTCAGCTTACCAAGCTGAGCCAAACATAAACTAGGATACCAGATAGTAAAGATACACTAGTCACCTATCTCTTTGTATAATCCAAACATTGTAGCTTATTATATAACTATCGAACACCTCCAATCCTTATAACACATGATTTAGTGATAAAATTACTCTGGTGACTAATATCCAATATAACATCCTAAAAGTAATGAAGTGTTATTCACCCAACTCATTTGAGAAGAAGCTCTTTAAGATTCTTGATCTTAAGGAATAAGTATTACTAAAGTGCATTATTCTAATGGCTAAGGTTTTATGAAAAAGTCATAAAGCACATGAATTAGTTAAGAGATAGAAGAAGAAATGAAGAGAAAAATATCCACCATTTTTTAAGTAAATTTGAAAGGATCAATCCTTTTAAATAAAAAAGGATACAAAAACCAACTTAAGAAATATTTTAATAATTAAAGTTAGTTAATAAATAATAATAATAATGAAATAATAATAATAATAAATATTTAAATTAAGATCATATTGATTTAACATTAGATCTCTAAGATCATTAATAATAATAAATAAATAAATTCTTATACTTCTTTTATTTTATCAATTTCTTTCATCCCAAAATTATACAGATGTCTAAACCATATCCACCACTTTCTCCATTTTCTTCTTCCTCTTCACCATAGCATCAATGAGTCTTAATTAAACTTGGCAATATGAGTTTGATTCATTGCGATGATTAAGATAGCTACATTGGTTACAATGAGTTTAAGGTAAGTAAACTACTAACAAAACCAATAAAAAAGTTGACATTTGCCTCTGTATTTTAATATAGAGATAGTTTGATTGGCCCACTTAGACTAGTATTGAAAAAATAACTTTCAAGAGTTTGTAATAATCACTTAAGCCATATAACACTTTCAATACCAAGAGTGATTATTTATGTTGAATTGTGTATAATGTTGGTCTAGAACTATCCTAAAGAATACTAATAATGAAAGCTTTTGGATGTGGTGGGTATAGAAGAAAATTGATAATATGAAAAAATTTGTCCCAATATTGCATTAGTATTGGGAGAACCAAATACAATAAAAGAGAAGTAATTTCAAAAGGTATTAAATATCAAATTTTCTTCCTTATATTGAAAGAAAGTCTATAAAATTTTTTTAAGTAATCTATATTAATTTGGTAGAGTTCTAGCATTGATAAATTAGCACTTAAAGTTCAAAGCTTGATTTCTAATAACAATGGAATAGAGTTAAAAAAAACTCTCACGTAACAATTCAAAAAAAAAAAGTATGCTCAACATTAAAATCATTTAGAATATCATGAATTACTTTCAAAATTTCATTACATTTTGAATTAAGTTGTAACAAATTTTAGGAGATAGATAATTTTCTCAAAATTTAACAAATTTAATGATTTTTTTCAAATAGTATACAAAAATATATAAAAGATTATGCAAAAATATTAAGGGATTATGCATTTGTTTTTTTTATAATAGCAAACTAAGTGTGTAAGTAATGGCTTAAAGTGGTCAAGTGGAGATGGAAATATGTGAAAGAACCTACGAAATAACACAAGAGTGGGGGGAGGGAGTCATCAACGACATCGTAAATATATGACTCAAGTTTGGATCTCCTCTTAAGAAGCCTTGAGTTGATGAGGAATCACTTCAACACCATTTAACCCTACCAATTCTAAGCAAAGTGCAACGCAAGCTTTCATTACATTCATAAAAAGATTATATGCTCCCAATTTGAGCCTTTAAGCAAGTTTTTACGATACTTGGGTGGGAAGAAAGTTATTAAAACCACCAACTCATAGAGGTTCAAATGGGGCCAATTGTCCCATACAACTCATTGAAATGCATTATGAAGTTTATTAGGATTTGTTAGCATTAATCTAATGATTATCAAAGGAGTTTGTTTGACTCAACTACAAAACTTTTAATGCTTTAGATAAGTATATATAATCTAAATTTATTTCAAATATAATATTATATATAAATATCGTATGTACATATCATCAATATTATAAAATTAATAGCAAAATTGCATGACTTTGTGAGGATCAAATTTAATATTTAAAATTATTGACTAACTATAATAGTTAATCGAAATTGTTGCATCAAATACTCTTATTAATATTAGTTGATAAAGATTTATGCTTTATAAAATTTTCTTTTAATATAAACAAATTTTCTTTTTAGAGGCATCTTTTTGTAAAATTTTGAAAAATGATAAAACCTGTTTATTTATATTAATTATTTTTTTATAAAAGATTTTAAAAAATTATTAAAATAATTTTTTTAATAGTAGTCATGTGAATTGAACACTAAGCGTGTACAATCTCTTTTAAGGAGCTCTTTTCATCAATTTTCATGAAAAAAATTTTCTTAAATATTAAGCTAATTATTTTTTTTTTTATTTTTCTTAACATTTTTTTTTAATAAAAGTTCATTTTTAAGATAAATGAATTTTTCAAGAGCTCTGGACAGAATAATCGTAATTAAGTAATAATTAGGTGGCTGGTCGGGGACTCGTTCTAAGGGGCGGTGGCTTTTTAAGTTTCCATGTATCGGCGGCCGGAGTGGTTACGCCATGGATTGATCTTTTTACTGGATTAGGGTTTTCGTTTTCCAACGTCACCATGGATAGTCGCAGCAAGCGCAAACGAGACGAGAATCCGTCGGATCTTCCTTCTATTTCCGAGAACGGTACATTCAATGGAGAAGGCGGCGCTGGAGGCATCGATCTTTCCCTTCTCGAGGCGGTGGAGAGCTCCCACGACGGTGGCGTGGAGGTCCTTGACCTCAGAGCCATGAAAAAGCTTGTTCTCGCCTTCGAGCGTCGCCTCCGTGACAATCTCGAGGCCCGCATGAAGTACCCTGAGCAGCCGGAGAAGTTCGCGGACTCCGAAGTGGAGCTTCACGAGGAGATAGAGAGGCTCAACATTCTTGCTGGCGCCCCCGAGCTTTACCCCGAATTAGTCGCCCTCAACACCGTGCCCTCCGTGGTTGGCCTACTTGGCCACGAGAATATTGACATCGCCATCGATGTGGTCGGCCTCCTCAAGGATCTCACTGACGAGGATGTGCTTGATGACAATGACGAGCCAGCTCGCATCCTCGTTGATGCCCTTATCGAGAACAACGCTCTCGAGCTGCTCGTGCAGAATATTGGTCGGCTTTCGGAGGCTGATCCTGATGAGACGGCAGCCATCTTTAACACTCTGGGTACGATAGAAAACATGATCGAGGTGATGCCTGCTGTTGCGGAGCTGGTCTGTGAGAGGACAAAGCTGCTGAGATGGCTCCTAGGAAGGATCAAGGTCAGGGAGTTCGATGGCAACAAGCAGTATGCGTCCGAGATCTTGGCCATTCTGCTGCAGAGCAGCTCTGCAAACCAGAAGAGACTTGGACAGATGAACGGTGTGGATGGGGTGCTGCAAGCCGTGGCCATGTACAAATCTAGGGACCCAAAGAGTTCGGATGAGGAGGAGATGTTGGAGAATTTGTTTGATTGCTTATGCTGTTTGTTGCTGCCCATTGAGAACAAGGAGAGGTTTATAAAATCCGAAGGAGTGGAACTGATGATCATCATTATGAAGCAGAAAAAATCTGCATATGGTTCCGCAATCAGGGCCCTTGATTTTGCAATGACCAAGTACCCTCCAACCTGTGAGCGTTTTGTTGATGTACTGGGCCTGAAGACAGCATTTGCTGCTTTCATGGGTAAGGCAAGTCCTCACATACTGCTTTACTGCTTTATTTTTTATAGCAATGATTCATTCTTTAGTTTGCTGATTACTCATTTTTTTATGAAAGTTTAATGAAAAAATGTGTAAACGAAATGTGCATTTAAGGAAATAAAATGGATAATATGGAGTTTTAGCTTTATCATGTTTGAATTTCTTACTTTTTTCTTGATGTAGCATCTATGGCCTCGGTGTTTAACATACAAAATATTATTGACAAACTTTCCTTCCAACATTTTTATTAGACGAGGCAGTTGACTTTGGGCAAAGCCATGGTTAATGTTCAAAATATGATGCATTTGTCATGTCATGCATGATGCTTTCTTCATGATATCTTATGGGTAAGATAGGAATTTGAAATTCAAGTGATCATTATATGAGAAGACCTTGACTAGAAGAGCAGGAATTTGAAATTCAAGTGATCATTATGAGAGAAGACCTTGACTGGAATAGCAGGATTGTTGTCTACTTTATCAAGCTCTTGATGGAATGGTGTCCCCTTTGTGGCTAATTGCTTTTGTTGGGTTTTCCTTTGATTCTTTTCTTCTTATTGATCTGTGTAATTGAAGGTGCTAGACATTATATCATTTATCTTTTGCATATTCGTTCTATTTCTCCTGTCTCATGGATCTTGCTCTCAAGAGTTTGCCTTCCCAATCCAAACAGACTTAGTTTTGTCAATTTGGATATGCCTTGTGCTGCAGGAAGGGGGAAATGCATTCGTATGTTTGCATGATAATTGATATCATAACAGTGCTTATGGTATCGTAACCAAGGGTCTTTAACATGCATGAGCTGGAGGTGTTGAAAACAAGCTGGTTGATTTATTTGAGTAAGATTTCTGCTATTTTGCACACTGTATTACACAATTGCATTGTGAAGAGCTAATTTCTCATTAATTTCTGATCATTTATTGTAGATTGGTTTTCAAGTGCTTTCATAATGGAGTTGTTGGCCACTTTTTTCCTTGTTAAGTCCATTTTTGAAGTGAAGGAAGATGATATTTCTTGTGGCCTAATGTTATGGCTATCAATTAGGGTTCTATGCATCTCTTGTTTTGAAAACAATGGAAAGACCTTTTCATTGACTTTATGTTTCTTTTTTTAATAGGTTTGGAGGAGTTTTCTTCTTATTTGTTGATCTCCTTTGCCATTGTGTCATGGCCTATGAAATACCATTGATTGCACATGCATCTCAATTTTCTCTTCTTTTCTTGGATGGCATTGGATGTGGGCTCTATTCAATAGATGTAGTTGTAGTTGAATTGTCACTTTTGAAAAGATATTTTTAAAAGAATTTTAGAATAAGATATTTTATGTAAGTGAAAAGGAAAAGTTATAAAAGAGTTATGAAATAATGAGTAAATATGAATATAGGCTTCTTCTTAATACTTTTCATTTTTATAGATCATCTTGTAGAAGTGGTTATTTAGTAATCACCTAGTTGCCATAATTGTGATCTTGCTTAATTTTACATTTTAATGAATTTGCATATAATCATTCCATTAATACTTTTATGAAGATGATAACATATAAATACATTGAACAAATGCATTTTATAATCTTCTAATCTATCTTCATGGTAAAAGACATCCATTCTATGCTTTGCCCAACATGTATGTTGGGGGATCTTTTCTTTTTTAAATAAGGATGGTGTGGAGTAAGGATAAAATGCCAAAATTATTGCAATGTTGTATTAAGAAATAACCCCTTCATTTTTAAGAATGTTGGGAAGGTGATATGTTTATGTTTTGAATTGAAGGGACCATATTTTTCATGGATTGAAAGAGAATGGAACTAACTTGTTATTAGTTGCTTTTGGATGGTGGGTAATAGGGTGGGACGGGTGTGTGGGGTGCACTTGTCTTGGACCGTAGTATGATATGTGGTGGCACAAGAAGTAGGGGATTATGCAAGTGATGGGTGCATTACAAATGGATGGGTTCTTTAGTGTAAATAATTTATGATTTACCACGAACAAAATCTCCTATGTAAGGCTTCACTTTGTTCTCTTTATGTCTTCAAATGGGTTAGTTCGTTTCATGACATTAAGGATTAGTGTTTAATGGTAATCAAGTTGCATTCATGATAGTAGCTAATAATTAGTGATTCTAATTCCCTTATCACTTTAATTAACATTTATAGGGGCTTCAATAAGAGAATGCAAGCAATGACCTTGACCAATATCTAATAAAGAATATGAAGGAATTTGAAATTCTAAAAGGAGAATGTTGTAACCCAAAGGAAGCTGTCTCTAAACTTCTAATAGTGTAGAATGAAAGCAATAACTAGACATTGTAATATGTGAATGATCTACTTACATTCCAAAGTGGTTTTAAAGTTTTCCTTGATTTCAAATTTTCAATGAAACTAAGTTGTCCCACTTTTTCTTCATCCATTTGTGGTTATATATATTTATATAAGAGCATCATAATTTTTTTCATTTGTGATTTATTATTGTTAGAATACTAGATCTTTTCATATATAAAAAGAGAGTTATCCTAAAATATGAATCTAAGAGAAAATAGAAAAATGCTTTGTAATTATAACTATGGGTAACAAATAAATAAGTTAATACCAAGTTTTTCGAGATTAAGTCAAGAAAGAGTGTGCATCCATGGATCAAGTAGAAATCTAGGGTGTATATTTATAATTCAATGAACTTTAAAAACCACAATGCAAACAAGAAACATTTTGCCAAGGATGACTGTTTTGTTTGACACTCAAGTCCAATCCAAATCATTGAACAATAGCCTTATTTACCTTTCACTTCTATCTATAAGTGGAAACATGATATACCACATAGTTAACCAAAATAAAACATTTTAATTTTCTAAATACAAGGGGGGACACTCATATCACAACCTTCACAACAATGATTGCCAACTCATCCATAAAGATGTAGTTACGATTAGATAGGTATATTTTTTTTTTAATTTTTCTTTCTTTCCTAAATTCACAGAGAGGTTATAAAACATTAATCCGAAACAAATTCATTAAAATCCTCATTAGTTTTTCTAATGTTGCTTTTGGTTAGACAAATTATTGATAATGGGTTTTACATGCCAACATAACTAATTTTCCTAATTTCTAATTTCATGACAGTACCAAGAGTTATGCTTATTACGTTTAGATTTGAGAGGGGGATTAGGCCTTTGATGATTCCTTTTGCTAGGATTCACTGAAGAAATCCTTGGTTTAAATTTGATCATTATTTTGGATTTTTTCCTGTGTCAAATGCCATATCCTTGGACCAAAGAGAAGATCATCAATCAATAGACCAATGCCATTTGGTGGAAGGGAATAATTTGTATTTTCACTTGCCAAGTATATTCAAGGAGAAAACTTCCCTTCTAATGAAACTACATGAGTCTAACCTTTCATCTACATCACAAGAGGAGGGCATTTAGGTGGCTGATTTTGTTTGGATTGGTATTTTTTTCTTTTAGTAAAATACCCCAAATTTTGACAGTTTTGGTTTTCATTTTGCTTTAATTTAATTGATAATTCATAAAAATTGAAGAATGTTCAATTTTTTTAAATGATTTCTATGTAGTTCTTTTATAAGAACTATTTTAAATATAATTTTTGAAAGCTATTTTATTAAAAGTATGCACTTTAGAATAGAAAGTTTCTTAAATAACCACCAACATTGATCTATAACCAATTGATTGATCACAATTTATGTATCGTTGATCAATTGCTAATAATCAATCAATTTGCTAACTTAATTATAGTTTACTGGTTTATTTGAAAATCAACTAACCAACCTCACCCTATGGCTGTGTACTATCTAATTTCAGGTTGAGCCATGCTCTCCTCAATAAAATCAAACACTTAATGTATTGGCTGGCTTAGAGCTCGAGCTCATTGCTCAGCTTGAAAAATATTGATATAAAATTTAAAATACATTTAAACATATATATTAAAATGGCAATATTATAGAAATTATGTTTTAGTATGTATGCATATTATGTAAAATGTAAATGTATATTTGATGATTTTGCTTATATTATACTATTATATATACTTTATATCATGTAAATTGTAGATATTTTAAAGTGGATCATTATTTGATTGATTCAAACCAAAATTAACTTATGATCATACCAAATTTGATATTCAATAAAAAATATATCTAGTTGTTCCATTTGGTTTGGCTTTATTTGAACCTTAATTCACTTTGATTTTGAGTGATCATTGAATCTATACCTCATGCCTACTTTACATTTGTAGGTTGGACAATTTTTATTGCTCGAATAGAGAATTTTGCCAAGGTTGCTCAAAACTTCTGATTGTTGGTTGGCTCTGTTGAGATTGGTTGAAGCACAGGCTTTCAGCCAAGTTGTGATCTATTGTGCTGAAAGGCGATCTGAAACTACTGAAATATTAAAAATTTGATCAGAAATCAAAACTAAGTTTCAGGCAGCAGTACTTTTTTGTAGCTATTTGAAAGTGTTTGATAACCATTTATTGCTTCTTTTCCTTCGATTATCCATTCTATCTTGTTTTCCTGCTGAACTCATAACTGCTTAATTTAATTTCACCTCATAATATGTGCCGTTGTCTTGTGATTCATTTGTGTGGATTTTGCTGCCATATAACTTAGGGCAAATGAAAGATTGGCCTGCTAAATATCTCTGCAATTGTGACATTCTATGGAATTATATTGGTTAAGTTGACTTTGCAAAACGTGCCAGTAGCCACATGTATTGTGCCTGCCTAAATTTTTAATAACAGAAATGAATATTTGCATCACAAATATGTATAATTAGTTCTTATTTTTGTTAACTTTTATTAATTTTTGTTATTTAATGAATTAATGGATGGGTAAATTTGTACAATTCAGATTCCTGTTAGCAAGAAAAACAAGAAGGAGAGTTACCAAGAGGAACTAGAAGAGCGCATCATTTCGCTTATTGCATCATTATTTGGTAAGAAGGCAAGTGGAAAGAAAGTAGATTTTATGCAGCTCACACTATTCAATAGATAAGGTTATACACAGTTTAGTTTTTTCTGATACACCCGTACCTTTCTTTTGCTTAATGTGCCTATGACAATATCTATAAAAATATTACTTGTATAAGCAAGAGAATCAACTGCATAACAAAAAACTTACTTGAGATGCTAGCTTTCCTGAACATATGCAATGAGTTTTATCTAGTTTTATGAACAATTTTTTTCATATCTGTTTTTTGTTTTTTGATTAATTTATTTGTGTTATTTTTTCAATTTTCATTGTTTATGTTGTAAATTTAACTTCTGATTTTTCTATCATTTCTTATGATAATGTTTGCTTTGTTAGTAGCATGTTGCTGTTCATGCTATTTGAAAAACATCAATGATATGGTAAATGATGTTCAATTTTGTATATGAAGACATCAATGATATGTTAAATGATGTTCAATTACTTAAGTCTTTTGTGGGATTTAATATCTTTAACATACTTAGGAAAGGCAATGCCATTGTTGATTGGATAGCAAACTTTGTTACATCTTGTGATTGTACTTGGATGAAGACGATGTCCTTGTTTGCTGTTTTTGGCTCTAATTTGTTTGATGATTACTTGTTTGAATCATCTTAAAACTTTTTAATATAATGTTTTGGCCATTCTTTTAGAAAATATTTCTCTTTTCATGCCATCCTTAGTTTGTCTGTTTTATATTCTGAATGGGTTAAGGGTGAATAGGATCATTTAAAAGAGCAAATTATAGTAATTGTTTTAAAGCCCAAATGGGCCAACTTAATTCAAACTTGTTTGGAAGTTAAATGGTCAAATACTGCTGCGACCTATCATGGTATCAACTATCTGTTTATTGCTAGCTTAATATGCTATTGCTACCCAATTTTTTACATGTAAGCTTAAATTTTTGATATGATGTTATGCTTATGAAAATCTTTTCTTATCTCATAGTTGGAAGAATTTGGGTTTCTAGCGCATTTGTATGTAGTTGTTTCTTGTAAGCTGTGATGAGAAATACCCAAGAGTTTGCGAGTCATGAACACATTAGGTTAAGCTTGAATTGATATGCCAATAATTGAGAAAATGTTCATCCTTCATTTAAGATTTGAAATGCTATCTAACAGTTTGGGATATGACCTTGGAAATTGGGATAATTAGTTGATATATCTATGCTAAATGTCTTATATGGTGCATGAAAACAAATTTCCCAATAAAGAAATAACGGTTTATTATAGATAACTATCCATTGTTTGTCTCTTTGTGCAATTAGGCCCTTTAAATTTCAGTAATAATCATATAGATCCTTGTAATTTAATAATGTAGTGATTATGTCTTTAACATTGTTTTGTTTTTAATTTATCCTTAAAAAATAGTCTTAAGTCTTTACTATTTGCATAATTGTCTGAGTAGATCCTATGAAGATGTTGTTTAGAGGAAAAAATAGTTAAAGAACTACTCATTACATTTATGAAACTTGGGGAAATATTTAATTATTGTTGAAACTGGAGATACCTGCTTGCACAAAGAGAAAATATGAGAGTTCTATTTGTAATTAACAAAAAAATGTTAAATCAATGCAAAAAATTGTATGCTATTGCATTAGATGTTATACTTGATGATAACGTTTTGAATGTTGAAATGTTGAGGTGAATAAAACCATCTATGAGGAAATTTCTGCTAAGGTATATTGTGAATGTGATGAAATATTGTTAGTTCTTATATGCTTAACATGGTTGAATAGAAGAAGCTTGGATAGTCAGCTTAGGGTTATGGATATATGTGCTTTGGAACGAGAAACTGGATAATGGACCGATAGGCTAAGGGTTTTGCAAAAAGATGTTGTCAGGAGGGTCAAAAATGACCTAAGTTTTATAAAATAAGAAGTAATCAATTATTGCAGCTAACTTATGAAGAACTTTTTTTGTAGCTAAATTTGGTGGTAGAAATGATAACTTTAAGCTGATTTTTGTCAAAACAATGAAGGATACATTGCACGAGCTATGGGGAATGCATTAGGATTAGAATCCCTAGAAATAATTGTTGGCAAATAAACTGAGACAGTTAATTTTTGGTATACGATGGTGGATATATGTTGCAGCACAAATAAATAAGCCAAAAAGACAACAATCCATTGTTTGGTAAAGCCATGTTGCTAATGCATTGTGACAAAAATAAGAAGGGTAGTGTGCAAAATGATTAATAGACAAATTAAAGGATTAGCATCTGATGGTGATTATTGGATAAAGCACTTAGCTGGTCCATTCCTTAGATAAGTTATAGGGTACAAGAAGCTGCGCCAATGTGCTAGCTTTAGGAACTCTCCATTGTTTGGTAATGCTTTATTGCTCCTCTGTTCAGATATACTTCATAAATAGTAGTAATCACAGCTATTCTCATGTTATTGAATGGGGACCAGTTAGAAAATATGCGTTGAATATTGATCAATGAGCTTCCTGCATAAGCAGAATAATCTTTGCATATAACAGATTATATGCAGAAAGAAATGTATTGTTACTGGGTTTGCCAGGAAAGTAAAAATTTCATAAATGACTAGCATTGATCTTTTTTGTGGAGTGCATAGGAGAAAAATGGTATAAGTTCCTTTATATGATTAGATGCTAAGCAATAGGTGCACTAGTCAATTTATTTCTTTGTGTGACATTTAATAGGATGAAAAGAAAACGAGGATTTGTATCTACTATGAATATTTTGGATGTGAAATGGTGAATACGAAAACATTTATTAAGATGATATTTAGTATTTCTATGCTATAAAACTAACAGAAAACATTATACCACGTATGGACCTTGAATATGGTTTCATAATCGTAGGTGATGCGCCTACTGCTAGTTCAACATTTTGGTAGTATTTGATGAGTGTTTTGTATGCTAGAATGCATCAACTCAATGGCGAATAAAATTTATTCCCCTTTGAAAGTGAACGTGCTATATTGAAAACCGTTCTAATCTTTTTTTTTTTTTTTTGTTACTTGCAAAGATTGTAGTCATGATGGACAATTTTGATTACAGCATATTTGGTATCACAAATATGCTTTTCAAACATGACATAAATTCCAAGAAAAGCTATTGTATGTTGATACAAATAGGGTGAGGAGTTACAAAAGGTTATCATAGGATTGATATCCTTTAAATGAAAAGGTAGACTAGAAAATATGAAGTTAGGGACCTTGTAATTGTTGCGAGGAACAGCAATTGTTATTTGCAAAAGGAAACTGTGCTTTGTGAGATTGTTAAAAGGAAAATTCTAGTTGCAGTAATTATTAAGAAGCTTTAAGATTTGCAAAAAAGAAAAAAAATAAGGGCACTGCCACTATATTGTTAAGGATTACTGGTGTAGGTCAACTATCATAGTAGTGATATGTGACAAGAATTAGCTAAGGCTAGAGAAAAGTAGAAGTTGTTTGTCATGAATTTAAGAAGGAGAAAGCACATTAGCAGCCTGATCAGCAAACAGAACAATAATCTTTTTTTTATTTATTTGAAAGATTTTGCGTGACACCCACAGTTTCATTTCTCATTTGTGCATTCTATAAACAAGCAATGCCTTTGTTTTTTTGAAGAAGATGCACGAGGTAGAACTTTAGGTGTATACTCTTCTAGATCCATAGAGCTGCCTAGGTTATGGGTACCATCATTAGCATGTTGACCCAAATGAAAAATTTAATCTTTGATATTGAATGATTGAAGAAGTTTTTTGAACCAAGATTATTCAGGATTGGATGAAACAAATTTGTATAGTTTTTTATAATTAATTGAAATTGATGTGAGTAAATAAGTTCCAAAATTGGGATAAATTGGTCGATTTTGATAAAGCCATCTAAAAGTATCAATATTGGCTATTCCTTGTGTTCAATAGCCCTTTAATACAATACTAATAAGATAATAATGCTTCCGGTTGCCATAGATGAAGGTCATTGCGGATTGAAACCATTGCAAATAATCATGTTCTTGAATTTTATGATCGATGTTAGAGAATGGTTTTTGAAATTAAAATTTTAAGGAGTTATTAAATGCAAATTATGGATAAGCTATTCTAAGAAATGAGTTAATATAGAATAATTTTACAATGTAGAATAATTTTAATATCTTTTTGTATTTGTAATAATTTTGAAACTCTCTTAACATTGTCTTTGTATATTACATATTATGATGTATATTATGAGTGTTTTTATATCTAATTTTTTATTTTTTGGTTTTAAATTGATCTAGTTTGAGAACTTGTGTCAACTAAAATTTGACCAATAATAGGTTCTAACCTTCCATGGATGTTGCACATATGTGGCAAATAGCAAATCAAAGGGATGCAACATGAGGAGATTGGAACAAAATAAGTTTCATTAAAACCAAGACATAAAGATGGTAGGATAAGAAAATAAAAATGATTATAATTACATAAAAAATGCAAAAGTAATAATTTATAAATATAATAAGTATAATGTATGAAGATTTATTAGATTAGATCAACTATGTAAAAAAGCATTGTGGATAAAATGGACTTGACCAAGTGGGTCATTGAAAGAGATTTTCATATAATAAGTATAATGTATAGATCAAGAATCCAAAACATGTCCATTGTTTGCAAATCATCAATAAGCTAAATATACCTACTTCAACATTGTCATAACTAGTTCAAATAAAATGTTATGCTAAGGAATTACCATATTGAATCTTAAATTTAGAACATTGCCCACCACTTCTAAGTCGCATGCATCTAACCCAAAGAAAATAATTTGTAGAAGTAATCCTCCTAGAGAACTTCACTACTAAGGCTTATTGTTAGAACTAAAGGTCAAGAACCTTAAGACCCTTAGCATGTCTAGGTTTACAAACCTCCTCCCAATTAACCTAATGAATGACTCGAGAAGATTAATCTTGACTTGTTATAAATGAACATATAAAGTTACTTGTACTATCAATAATGTCTAGCAACACATAAGAATGAAGGATAGACACTAGCATGGTAGTCAATGCATTGTTGACTCAAACTACTACCAATGAGAAAGAGGATATGGACCCTAGTCAAATATACGATTTCAAAAGGTAGAGAGAAGAAAATAAAAATCTGAAGCAATATGTGACCTCTTAAAAAGAAGAATACTAAAATATTACAATCTTTCTAAAAGCTCAAAGAAGAACTCAATGTTGTCTCTATCTTCCTTGAAATACACTTAATAGAAATAACATTGGACTTAGTTTGGTTCACTCATTGAGCAAACCAAGAACAATATTCTTTAAGCACATCTACAATATACATAGTAATAGCACATGAGGCATGTGCAGATAACAAGTTGTCATTTTTGTACATTAGATATGAACAAGTTGGTTAGAAGATATTTTTATCTTTAGTGTTGCACTCTAGAAGATGATGTTGAATGAGCAAAAGTAGCAACTTTATACAAATAATAAAAAGATATAAGGTGACAAGGGGTACCCTTGTTAAAATCCACATGAAGTCTTAGCCCAATTTGTCTATCTCCAATTAACAAGAACAACATGATGGGGATAAGTACCTTAGGTCATCAATTCACCCACTCAAGTTCAAAAATCCAAGGTGATGGTATAGCCAGGAGGTCTCATCTTATTCGATTTTATGTTTGTCCTATCAATTTTGACCCCTATCTCGTACCACTAATGGAAGTGAAACAATGCATGTGCATTATAATCTTTTTAGCAACAAAACAATTGTCAAATATATGCCTATTGATAACAATGGTGTTTGCTTTTCAGATATCAAATGTTTTAAACACTCCTTCATTCTCGAAGTTCAAAATATTTAAAATAGTACAAAGGCTAATTGGTGGGTTGAGGAGCTTCCTTCTCCTTAAAGGATGAAGACCATAAGTGTATCCTTCCATCATCAATACGTAACACCAACGTGAAAGTACTTAAGGGTACCAAAGGTAAGGGTTGCACTTATAAAGTTCCAATGCCTCTCAAACGAGGATGCAATGATACAAGAGCCTATTTTGTTTTTATTTCATCCTTTGATATTGGTAAAAAGAGTAATTCTACAATGACAAAATCAATCTAAGCTCAAATAGTAATAAGAGGAAGATCAAGGAGTAGGTGTTCTGCCACCTTCCACTTGCCCCAAAGTAGTCATATAGAGTGGAAGGAATCTGATAAGCTATTGACACAACTCCCAAGATCATATATCATAGTATCCTAACTACCATCCTGCTAATGGTAGACCTCTAAAAGTAGGTAGTATTTTTGTCTCTATTAACCAACCATCCAATTTTCACCATTTGGTATTAGAAATACTGAATCTTGGCCAAAGTTGAAGTAAATGACCATCAACAAACAAAGCAGAACCAATTACTCCATCAATAGCCTATTAACATCAAACTCGCATGGCTTTATTGCACTAATCTTGCTCTTCATAATCTGGATGCAAGAATATAAATATGTTCCCACCTTTTGACTCCACATCTAAAGTGCTTGGACATTATGAATTCACCTATAGCTAAGAGAAGACATTCGAGAACCTTAGACAGGGTGACTAGAAGCCTCAACAATCACATGCCAAGTATTATCAAACGTCAATTAGATATCCTAAAAACTAGCAATTTACTGTGGGGTCCAAAATCAAGTCCAACAAATAGTAGTAGACAATGATCAGAATCAACTTGGGCCAAATGAATGATTATAGTCAAGAAAAGTCATAAGAGAAGAAGAGGAAATGAAGATATGATCAAGACTAACCCACATCATCCTGTGCCATAAATGCAAGAACTAGCTATTAGCAACACCAGCAACAAATGACTTCCACCATTCTCGTCCTTGCTAATAATACAATTAAAATTTCCTCAACCAACAACGAAGACATCACCATCAAGAAGAGGAAGACCAACATTCCATACATTCTTCATGGAGGATTGGATGTAGAAGAATGGATGGCATGCAACATGCCATTGCAGAATCGTCCTAATGTCATTTTGGTAGGGGAGGAAGGAATTCCATTTGACAGTTGTGAAAGCCACTTTAAAAGATGAGAAAGGATTCACCACTAGATCCGTAGGGGCATCATAAGCTCCACGATCAGCACTAGAGGAAGCCTCAACTCCTGTATTTGAGTGAGGGAGAGCCTGATCAAGTGTTCAAACGTTATCAAAGCTGTATGCCTGGGAAGGCAAGTCACCATTATGCTACTAAGCATCCTTTGACTGCATCGGCTCTTTTCATCTCTAATGCATGACCAAGGTCAATGGACAACTGAAGTAGCGGTATGGATGGAATGCCAGAGGGACATTGTAGTTGCTTGGCATTTGCACTTCAGGAATTGTTGTGCATGCTGAGAAGATAGCAACCTACCTGTATGCAGCGAAGAATTAGAGCAGAGCTATTGTGCACACTCTTGTGTAGCTGCATGTGCCTGCATGGAGCCAGCAGCATCTTCTGGTTTGTGAACCACGATAAAGGCGATAATTCAAGTCTCAGTGCAGAGCCATGTTACAGTGGAAACAAAAGTACAAATGATCGCTCATATTCCTTTCTCTTATTGAACATCCGATATTTTTGCTCAGCCCAAATACAAGCACACAAAGGTTTATTCAAATCAATTTTCACACAAAACCCCTTACATAAGTAGCACAACATAAAGAAGTGAAAGGATCATTCCAAAGAGTTGGGCTGATGGACGCAAGGATATGCATCAAATTTTGTTTATCCCAACAATACAATTGAAGATTGCAGAAACCAAACCAATTGGGAGCTGAGGAGTAAGCATAAGATGATAGCAAGACCTTCCAAGATCACATATCAAGCCCCACTACTTGATTTGCCACAATTCATGGTCCATTGCGAATTATCACATTTTTATCCTTGCCATGATCAAGTTTATAGATAAAGCAGTCATTGGCAATTTACATTAGTTTAAATCTAGGTAAATGACCCCTTTGCTTTAGCAAGAAAAAGATATGATATACAATGACTTAAAAACCACCCCACATGACCATTCACAAACTTCATTTTATATGTCTTAGTCTCTTTCATCATCCAGAATGTCAATTCCACTAGTAGAACATTCCACACCACAAAAATTCTTTATATTGAAACTAACGTGTTTATTCTTTCTCCAAACAAAGGCGGAACTATCTGCACCATAAGAATTGAGACAACTTAAGCCACCCTCAATATCCATGATAGGAACATGCTACCCTCCCCCCAACACGAAGCACCTTCATGCACCAATTGTTTAGTCAAAGCAAATGAAGCTATTGCGGCATTTCATCGAATATCCAGAGTGCATAAGCTTTTGACACATTTGTTGTTTTCTTAGTTTGGTAATGTTCATGCAACTTATCGACCTCATACAACCCCATGTTAACCTTTCTGATCTCCTTGAGCTATCTACTGTAAAGGCTGTTGAAATGATGATGGGACATAGAAGGCAATGATCTCATTCAGGATGGGGAAAATCTGCATTGTGAAGTTGCAGGAGTGAGGAAGGGCTCGTGATAAGGAGGCCTACAATAAGCTACAAAGGATACCCAATTGTGAGGAGTAAGGAAGACCCATAGAAATGAAAATGAAGCACACAAAATAGCATGTGACTTCTACATGTAAAGGGCTATTTTCACAACTCAGACCTACAGCTTACAAATCTTATGACAATAACTTATGACAATATTCAGTCAAATCTTGGCATCATCAAGAGGCCTCTTAAAATATCAAGTCTATGAATTCATTGATAACCATTTTGCAACTACCATGAAAAACGTGTTCATTAAAATTGTTTATTTTGTCTTAATGTTGTTGTAATATGCTCTTATATGGTGTTCTCCTCAATAAATGCCTGCAATTTGTTTTAGAATCTCAATCGTAGGTATAAAATAATATTCTTTTCCATCAAACAAATCAATCTTCTCAAAGATAATGGAAAACCTTGTCTTAACATCTGTTCTCATATTCAAATTCCTCATATATGTAAATGATACAACTGACGTCAAATAGATGCAGGATGAGCTTGTTGTTGATTATATGGAATAAATATGGCTTTTGTTTCATATCAGTATGGTTTTGTGTGGTTCTTTAAATGGCTTAAATTCAGTGCAGCCAAACTTTTCAATTTTAACTTTTTTGTTGCCATCCATAAAAGCTCTAATCCAATTTTAGAGTTCAAGCACAAAAAAACGTCAAGATTCACGTAGTTTGTCTTCTGATCTATCTCCATGGGAGAGGAGGATGATAATTTACCAACAAAAAATTATGATATTGTGTGGAAAATATAGACAATAATTATTCTTCTTTAAATCTCTAAGCACTTTCAAATCCTCACCAAACAAAGAATTATTCTATTACATCTAATCAAGAATGCTTAAGGTCGCAATGAAGGCTTCAAAGTCATCTCCTTTCTGATGTGATCCTGTAAGCTTTTGATTGACTAATACATATTTGTTTACGAGTCTTTTTGTCTTTTTGGCTTGTTTGATCAGCTGGCATAACGAGGGGTTCAAGAAGGGAAAGACTACTGAGCAAATTTGTTGAAAATGAATGCGAGAAGATCGACAGGCTTATGGAATTATATGTGCGGTTGGTTCTCATTCTTGAGCTTATATTTTTACGGTTCTAATGTGTGGTTCTAAGTATCTGAAAGTAACAATAATCTTGCAGGTATTCTAACAAAGTTAAGGTCGAAACAAAGAGATTGAACAATCTTGAATTAGACGATTTAGAGGTCATCCTTTGATCCTTTATACTGTTTCCTTTCTTTTTTTTTGTTATTAAATATGCTTATCTTTTATATTTGTTATCGTTTTTCAGATGGATGACGAGGAACGTTATAATCGTAAGTTAGATGCTGGATTATATACGGTTCAAGTGAGTATACATTACTCATCTTCTGTTAATCTGGTTTTTTATTTTGTTTTTTTTTTTTTTTCTGCACGATTTAGTCTTTTCATGGTTACGTTTTCAAGCCAATGTTAACCTATTTGTGTATTTGCAGTTGCTCGCTGTTATTGTGGGTCATCTATGGTCTTCTGAGTAAGTCATCATTTGTCTTATATTATTAAATCAAAGTATTTGGTGGTCCTCTGTTGATTTGTGGTTGTGTTATCCAGGCATCAGCACATGAGGGCAAGAATAGAGCTACTGCTTCGTCAACATAAACTAACAAAGGACGACGTGAAGGATGTGCTTCAGGTATTTCATTGCTCTTTCTTAGAAGGTTGTTCTGTTGCTTTGGGTTTGCGGTTTAAAACAATATATGAAATTTTTTCTTAAGAGAGATCTTTTCAAATAGATTTTGCTATAGAATCATTGAGCTGTTTCTGTTGTTACATAAACCGCCAATATTCTTTGAATTCTAATGTTCTGATGCAGTAGGTGTCATTGATTTCCGAAGCACTGTTCAATCAGGTCTTCTATGTTGGCAATATTTTTTTTTTACATTAATTAATATATTAAAGATTTCTCTCTTTTTTTTTTTTGAAGATTGTAATTGTTAATAATATTATTTAAATTTTTTATTGAATTAAATGTTTAATATATTATTTAATGATATTATTAAATCCAGTTTAAATATTGGTAGCTCTTTTCTGTGTTGTGTTGTTCATTAGTGCCTTAGTATGTGTTAAGTCTTGCAGGAGTATCATGACAACATTGGTGATGTGGATGGACCAGAAGAGAAGGAACGGTCACAAGTGAGGATTCAGGCTTTCATTACAGCGCTATCGGATTAGTTTGTATCGGATTCCAATGGTTACATAAAGATGGTATATCTCGAACAAGCCTTATAATTAATTGATTAGCTTTAAGGTTTTTTATGTAATTATTTAGCATCATGTAAACTGCTAGTTGTCTTTTAACATTCGAGTGCTGAACGTTTAAATGGATCAGTTTTGTATTTTATCTTAAATTATGGAATTCTTATCAATTAATCACTAAATTAATGCTAAGCAAAGAATATGAAAGAACTGAACTAAATTATTAAAATCAAGAAGAATCTTTGTCAAATTGAGCTAAAAGATTGTAGGCATATTTTACTGCTCTTCCAATTTGCAGGAACTGAACTGGATGCTTACTTGGTTATACTTACAAAGATAAGCATTCAAAGTGGATAGGCGAAAGCTAAGTTCCCAACCTTTTAGTACCGCATTCAGAACAGAACTTGGATGTTTCCCTCACGTATGGTGCTCCACATTCGTCACAGAACTTGGCCGGGCTTGTTGGCTGAAAAAGGTAGAGAAAAAAATGAAAAGAAAAAAAAAAAAATAGAACACGATAACGGTAAATTGCTTACGTTTATCTAAGTAAAGATAACTTGAGGGAATATTATTTAGTGCAAGAAAGATCGTATCAAACAATACACCAATCTCAAATTCAATCTCTTTCAAATTAACTGAATGATTGAACAAGAATCTATAAGCCCTGAGCTTTGCAGTAAACTTCAACACCATCTGCTCCAACGTGCTTAAGGAATTCGTAGACAGACTAATATGGAACCTTCTATTGTTTTGGATTCTGCTTCTCTTTAATTCCCATGGCTTTTTTTAACTTAGTCTATTGATGTTCATTTCTTTGTTTGCTTCACATATGCATCGAATCCCAAACCGTGGGCTCTTTATCATTAAATTCCATCTGTTGCAACTTCGCTTTTTGGCCAAAAGCATCATGAGAAGAATTGAGCCACTTATAACTTAGTGTAAGCTATTAGAAGTCACAAGAATGTAGGTCTTCAGTGTTTGCCAAAGACTCTACCCTTATGTGGTTCATGAGAATTCAAACATCTCCATATCCACAACTACAAGGATCTGCAAAAGAATTTCATCGGCCGAGGATATCGGCTTTGCTTTGAGACATTCAATGCTTGAAGTATCTCATGATTATAAGAGTCAAGTATTTGTAACGAACACTCAAGATCCATATGATTAAAATTCTTGGCAAGATTCAGATCGAAGGAGAAATGATGTAAACAACGAGGCATATCTTTGGCAATAGAATATTCAATCATGACAAGCTCGTTCAAAGCATTTTTCATCGCTCAGTAAGTCTTTAATGAAGAATTTGACTACAATCAAAGGGTAAGTGCTCTGTGAACCATCAAATATGACAAGAATAACCTCAATTGTCGTGATAAAAGCAATCAAAGAGTGTCGACACTGAAGAATCTAATAGAGAAAAACATCAACCTTCATAAGTCAAATTGCGAAAGCTTTAAGTCTAAAAGCCCAACATCATTTGAGAAACAATCAGATTTTGTTCCACCAAATTCACATGCTCAAATATCAATTAACGGAGAAAGGGTGAGGCAAATATAAAGTTGGGGTGACTAAAGATTCAATTGACCTGATTCCCAACTTCTTTTCATTCAACAATCTTCCATCATAAGATAATCCTTTTGATGATGCCAAAGTTGTAACTACTTTAATAATTATAAGATTTAATGGAGATAGAATGACACAAGGAGTTTAGTAGATGCCATTGGTTTTAGTGAATTCAAGAAAATGAGGATTAGCATGAGCCTCTTGTTGTAAATATAAGATCGTTGAAGTCCACAAAAGGGAGGAGGGGGTGAATTGTGAACATATAGATTTAATCCGATTTTGTAACTCAAATGCTTTCTCAAATTCAATTCTGATAACTTAACAATAGATAACAATAGAAATGTATAGCTTTCTCTAAACCCAATTCAATGATTCCAGTTATATCACAATTTGTCATTCAATTTCTGCATGAAGGTATTTCAAACAACTCAAATGATTTTGTAACAAGCATTTTTTGACTAACTTAATTGCTCTTAGGAATTGATATACACAAGTTTTAATAAAACTTGTATAGTCTAGTCAAACATTGTGTGAAAATGCAAGATAAATAAAAAATACAAAGCAATTTTAGATGGTATATTCCAAATTTGGATCTATATCTATCCCTAACTAGATGGTTAGGCTTCAACTACAAACCACTACCATTTTATCACAATAAGGTGTGATAAACCTAATTTAAATCCACTCCCTTTTTTTCTCGTAACCAAGGGGTCTACTTCATACAAATATTTAGTATAATGGCTTAACAAGAAATATAACTGATTATACAATACAATTGACATGTTTTACTTTACACTTGTAGAAATCAATATAACACTGAACTAAAACGATGTAAGATGTTACCAAATATAATTATAGTTTGATGCAACGTTGAAAGCTTAAACTAAAATTGCAATATATGTAACAACATGAAGATTTCATTCTCTGTTGAGTACAATTTATATGAAAATTCTTGTTTCCAACTCATGGTCAAAAGGTTTTGCAATTTTTTTTCATCACTATTTTCTTGTTTTTGCTTTACTTATATAGATTTATGAATAAAAGGAAAATAAAGAACTTACGACTATAAGGACATTTCTATGACAAACTAGATATTTTATGCTTCACAAACATATCATATTAGACGTTTAGGACATCGTATCAAAAAGGTAAGAATAGAACTAAAATCATCCCAATGATCCAACAATATTATTAGTATTTATTGAGTTAAAAGGACTTATCATACAAATCCAAGAAAGGTTCCCGTACTCAACACTTAACTTCTTACATATATAGTACCAAACGATCATATGCATCATACTAGTATCATATAATTTAATTATACAACTTAAATAGATCTTACATATCTGATTGAAGATTGCCACCATACAACATGTATTTTCACCAAGAGTCAAACTCTCAGAAAAAACGTTGTATGATGCGATTATATAAGGATAAACATTTGTACGATCATATAGTTGTTAGTTCATTAGACTTGAATACATCGTACTCATGCGATAACCCTATAATAGTAGTGCGAAAGCTATGTACCAAGATAAAGTGTTATGAAGAAGGTCAACTTACAAGTGTGCTACATGTACCATTGTTATACAACAATATAAACATTTCAAAATTTAGCCTTATTAGATAATTATAGTACTCATATGATAACTATTTATGCAACACCTATATAGTTGTTTTTGTTTTAAGTCTTATGACTAACAGTGAAGAGTATTGGATCGATGCATGGATTTAAGGACATCAATTATATCAGTTTATGTATTGATACAATACAAGTATCATATACTCGTACGACACAGTAAGTACATTACTATTCTAAGTTATTAACATTATCATTGAATTGAAATAAAATGTAAAACTACGATACTATACTTTGTATTGAACAATTATGTAAAGTTTGGCAATCGTATAATCACTATAGAGTAAACGATCAAGTACATAATAACAAGACTAAGTCATACTGGTACGATATAGTAATCGTCCATATCTAAACATTATTAAGCTTATAGAAATAACAAACTTTAAGAGAGAATTAACTTAGTAATCATACAAAAGAAGCTTCATACTCATACAATTTTGATGAAAACTTAATCCTCAAAGAATAGAAGACACATATACAAGGTTGATACCTTGTACGATTCTGTACATGCTTCGAATAATTTGTTTAGACGACAATTGCATCTATACAATGAAGCCATCATATCTATATAATGCATGATAATATCAAACATCAGTTGAGACGTTAAGCCAGAATACAGATCAACAACTACAATATGAGACCTCGTATTGTATAATCATTGGTTGTACAAGATATAGTTTGTTTTAAACCTTATTTCATTATCTTAAAATTTAACTTGACTCTAAAGCATGCAAGTAACGATATTACCATTTAACTAATGCAATGTTTTGATTAAGAAGATGTGTTTTAACAACACATGCATGAAATGATTATTCCCAAGTGCCATATAGTAAAACACGCAATGGAATTAACCATTCAAACTAGATTAATTATATATAGATAAACTCTTAATGGTCAGCCACTCCACTAAGAGTTAAAATCAATGCTCCATAATATGCCAATTGAACTAAAAAAATTAAACACGGGTCTTCTTCCTTCTCCAGTTCTAAGTACTTGAACCTTGCTTCTTTTCAAACATGTACTGCATCTATGCAACACTTCCAAGCATTCATTAATAACAAATAGCTAGGTTTTATGATCATCTTAAAGGTGCCTTGTCTATTTTCCAAAGAATTCATTTATCTAAAATGAAGTAACACCTTACTCTTTAAAGGATGAAGGAGGAATTCATCATACACATTACAAATTACTTTTTATTCAAGATAGTTAAATAACAATGGATGAACAAAATAATTAGAACATTTTGTTACTTAGTGGTTTGAAATATTAGAACAAACAAGTAGGGGATAAATTCACTAAAGTACACATTTGGAGCATCTTTGAATAAATTTCTTGTTTCATGGTTCAGAAATATAAGATAACACCTAATCTCGACAAAATTAAAGCCAAAATTAGCATGCCTTCACGAAAGCCACACCATGTAGTTCAGTGGTTGGTAGTCAAACAAATTTGTGTTAAGGCATTAAGAAAAAAAAAAATGTCTATATTTCTTAAGAGGTCTCAAGGATTAAGTTAAGATCAAATGCATAAAAGAGTATACCGATAGACAAAAAGGTAAGATGAAATCCTATAGCTAAATCTTGATATATTCTAATGCTAAATTGGTGGAGTCGAAACTTACAGCTAAATTTCAAACATCCTATAATACCAAAAATGGAGAATGAGAATAAAATCCTGGAATTAGATCTCGATTTGCTTTGATACTAAAATTAGTGAAGAGAGAAAAAGGGGAAGAAAAGGAGAAGAAAAGCCAACCTACACTTTCATCCTCATTTCAAATTGTGATTCAAGAGGTAAAGGAAAGCATATGCTGGCTTTTCTTCTCTATTTTTCTCTTTTTTCTCTCTTCACCAATTCTGACATAAGAATAGATTAAGATCCAATTACAGGATTTTATCCTCTATTATTTTTTTTATCAAAACATGGTTGAGATCTAATTGTAGAAGTTTTCACTCCTGCTTCTACTAATTTTGGTAACAAAGAAGACCAAGATCCAACAAATAAGATTTCATCTTGCATTTGCCATTTTTGATATGAAAACTCATTGCATAGTGTTCTAACCACCACCATGATCTGCTATTGAACAAGACATTGTGCTTTATTGTCATTTGACTTGCCATCAAGTTTGTTGAAAAAAAAATTGTGTTGGGTTTCATGTTGTCAGTCATAGCATTATTGTGCTTGCTTATGATAGCATCAACCTTAGCCAAGTTGCCTTACTGTGCACATGCACCCCCACCAACTCAGGTTACCATCCACATTGCCACCAACCACACCCGAACTAACCCTCATGGTTTTGTCACGACCAATTTTGCCCAAACTAATTGTGCAAAATCCTAGCCCTCCTCACAATTCCACCATTGCCACCTACATCAATCCCAAACCTTAGTCCACTAAACCGAGAAAACAATACGTCCAAACCTTAGTCCAGGCTGAACTAAGGCGGTGAACTTGATCCAATCTAGCACAACCCAACGAGCCTTCATGTGCAAAACCCAACGCCAACTGACTCTACTCAAACAAAGCAAAAGTTAAAGAACCACCCCCTACATTGAACGAAGACTGAAAAGGTCGACTTGACTAAACCAACCCGCCTATGAACAAGACCACATCAGCTTCTTTAAACTTTAGTTTTAGAACAACTTTCAGAAGTGCTTTTCAAACTACTTTTTAGGGGAATTTCTCCATATTTTAAAAAAAAATTCATGCCACTAGAGACTTACTTTGTACCATGTATATTTTTTAAAGTTTAGCTGTATTTTTATATTTATAAAATTACAATATCAACTTCATCTCTTTTATTATTATCTCATAACAAATTATTATACTTAAAACATGTAAACCCTACATTTAATGTCATAAACTTTAATATCATTAATGACATCATAAATACATGGGGTTTTAGTATACTTATTATAACTATAAGGTGATTTTAAAATTATATTTCTCATTTATAAATTATATTAATTCATCTTCTTTCAAAAGTCTATGTATGATGTATAATTTCTTTGTATGACTATTATGAAAATTTTTTTGAAAAAATGTGTACTTTATATTCATGAGAATTTTCAGATTAATTTTGTATCATTGAGATTTGTTGAATCTATAATTATTGATCCTAAATCACATCCAAGACTCTATTTCCTAACATTTGATGATGGTGGTCAAATTTAAGTCACTTAAATATGTATTTCTATCTACTATAAAGATTATTTAGATAATGTTTGATGTGATATGATTGATATGCATTATCATGATTTTATGCTTGGTCAAACTTAGTTGTATTAATAGATGCTTCACGTCAAGCCCAAGTAATTACTATCACTCCAAATAATAGGTGTTTAGCTTCTTGTTTTAATACGAACCTAAATCTCCTGAACCTTCTGAACTTGACCCACTTGAATCTACTCTCTATAAGATCCACCAAGTCTATTTCTCTTGAACTTAAACCAACAAAGCTACTAAAGAAAAATAAATTGAATATGCTCTCTCCACAAATTTTATTGTCCCCAATTTCAATTCATTATTAAACATAATGTTTTTTTATCTACATGTAGATTTTTCAATGGTTCTAATTTAATTTTGCATAAAGCAATTAATCTAATTTTCAAAAAGAAAATATGTTTGTCATTTATGATACATCGAGGCCACCCATTTCATTTATAAGCCAAAGAAACAAAAGATATACACCATTGGCTACATTGAAATTTATGAGGTTATACCATCAATTAGTTAGGCATAGGATAACCATAACTAGATTATCTGACCTTTCGTGTTATTTGACCACTTGATATCATTACTATTAAGGACCTACATAGGTTTATGATGTGCTTAATAAAGATTTATTTGGAGTACAATTTTGCAAGATGGAGTTTTTCTTAGATGAATTAATGCAGGACAGACTATCAAGAAAATTATTAAGCTAATGCAACGGGCCAATCTTAGTTTTTCTTTATTTTAATGATATTTTTATTTTATTTGGGTTATAATATGCCTCATATAAAACTTTTATGATATTTTTTGTTTTTATGCATTTTTTATTTTTATATTTTTTTATTAAGAATGCATTTTAATCATTTTTCTTTAAATATAAGTTTTGCACTGTACCTCTATAAATATGTTGTTAGCAAATACAAATAAATAAATATGTTATTTTGGTTGTGAATTAGATATTTTGATATTTCTTTTGGTGCATGGTTGACTAAGTAAGAGAGGCATAAATTTTTCTCTTCTTATCCTAACTTATAATTCAAGAGGTAGAGCAAAACTTAGGTTACATGAAATCCTATAATAGGACTTTGATGTGTTCTGATACCAAAATTTGTGGAAGAAGCAAAATAGAAAATTCTTATAGTTGGATATCAATTGTATCTGATACTAAAAATTAGAGAAGAAGGGAAAAGGAGAAAAAAAAAAGTTAACTTATGCTTTCCACTACCTCCCGTATTGCTATCCGAGATGAAGGGAGACCATCTTATGCCTCCCTCATGCCTAGGCATTTATGCACCAAAAGAAACCTCAAGGTCTCACATTTACAACCAAAAATGACATTTTTTTTATTTTTATTCAATAATAATATATTTATAAAATTACAATACAAAATCTAGACTTAAAAGAAAAAGGTTAATATATTCTTCCTAATAAAAAACATAAAAATAAGAAAATTGACATAAAAAAATAAACAAACTAAAAAAAATCAAATAAGGGCCAATTGGATCAACTTAATATTATCATTATAAAATAGTCCGACTTGCATCAATTAAGTCTTAGAAGAATTGAAGAATGGAGGCCACAAACATAATATAAATGCGTGTCCATGGGGTGTCCAAAGTACAAATTATAGAAATTAGTATTATTATTGCTAACAGCTTGGAAAGAGTCGCTCTAGAATATGCTTTTAAAATTTACTTCTACCAAATAATAACCCAATTGATGGAAACCCAATAAGTACTCAGTAATTATTTCTATGCTACAAAAAACATGAGCATAAAACGTATATATTTTAATATCAAACATTCGATCTCAAAATCATAATCTCATTCAGTGTAGTGCAGCAATAAAATTAAAAAACTGTAATGCAAACAATAAAAATTGAGTCTTCATTTAAAAAGCTTGACAAATGATTAAAACCTTAAGGGAATGAGAAATATAAGACCTCACCAGCAAATGCAAGCGGCTGCCTACAAGAGCTCCAGGTAGGGATTGCAAGCATGGCACATGTTGAGGCATAGCTGGAGGCAGACTTTGATGAGCAATATCCGTAACATGAGATGAATGTGTGCATTGGTGCATGTGAGGAAAGTGAGTAGGCTGCTGGTTTTGTACTGTTTGATGATGTCCTTGCGGAATAGAATGATATTGAGTTTGTTGTTGGAGATGTTGCATATAATGTTTGGCCGATGGATGATGTGGGATTTGCTGCAGACAAATGAAAAAGGTGCATGTTTAATTTTTGTTGACCAGAAAATATTACAAATATAATTAAGACAGATCCACATGGTACATCCCAAAGAGGATGAAGCAATTAAATTAAGAAATAGGAATTTAGGATAACAATGAAATTAAATGAAGTTGTCCATATCAAGGATATGCTTGCCAGCAAGCATTACAAATTACAGAAAGGGTGGGCAGCATCAAGTTATTTATCAAGCTGGTAAAAGCTTGGAGACTTGTCCTTGTAAATTAGGATGACAATTGAGACGGACTGATACCAAGAAAAGATTCATAAAAAAAAATAAAAACCTAAAAACTAACAAGAGTAAATATGACATTTTTAAATGTACAACGAACCAGATGCTTTTGGAAATGTACATATTATGATTATGGTGGAAAAATAACAATAGGGGGCAACCATTCGTGAGCCTTTGTATTCAAGTAACTCCCAAGCAAAAACATTCCAGCTGCATATGCAAACAGGCAATTGAACGCACGTTCAGTTGGAAAGGAGGAAGACAGGTCCTCTTCTTACACAAAAAAAGAGTTAAGGTACAGCTCATAAAGAAATTTCAATGAAAACAAGCCAGAATAGGTAATAATCACCTCAATTGAAGGTCGGAAGCCAGCAACATTAGTTAAAGTAGGGGAACTGTCGGTGCCTGAAAATGTCTAAATAGACAAAAACATTATGTATAACAATCTATGCCTTGAAGCAAGTTACAACCAAAACTATAGCATGCATACCCCAATAGCAATATTAGACACAGATTGTGACTGTACCCGTCTGTATTTGTGTCGTGGTGAGTAAAATTTATAATCTCTAGCTGAGATGGATACCTCATGCCTGCCAGTTAAACGTTTGAACCTAAATAGATAGGAAGTTTATCAATGAGAAAAGAAATGCAGCAAAAGTAAACAGCAATTTTGCACACAATTCTCTTAAGCAAGGTAGTCTAATAAAACATGTTGCACTGCAAAACCCTCATTGCATTAATGCTTCAACAATCATACACCTTTGTTTTATATTATTAATAGTTGGAAATGGACATACGGGCATGTGATGACCCCCACACTATAGACAAGGTAGTCTAATATTATCATCTTGTATAGTGACAATGACATGCAAAAATAAACAGCATTGGCTGCATAGCATGGCAAAGGGAAATAATCAACATCCGCGTTCGAGAGCACAATCAAATGAACAATACCATGTTAACAATGTTTTGAAACGAAAGCGGGGCATAATCATCCGAAGAACTAACGATTATTATATGAACGAAAAAGTTTGATTTTTGGAGCGAAGTGAATTGTCGCAATATGATCAAGTAAAATATGAATAGTGTTAGCCCCAACTCGTATGAGCTTAATGCAGTTTCATCGCAGTCAAAAGTGTCACATTTGAAAATAGTGTTGGGGAAGTCTCCTACGTCCAAAGACGATCTTTTGGCATAATAACCCGAGCTTATCAGTGATCCAATGAGGGTTGCCAAGATTTGAAATGACGCCTAGTACAATGATGAAATTTGTTTTGTACATTGAAGTAGTCCTCATTTTACTGTCATTTAATATAAGCATCATATTGATGTTCCCCTGTGATGATCAGATTATGTATCAGGTATGATTAGCAAGCAAATAAGACAATAAAACTTTTTTATGTTTATAAGAGCCCTACATTGAGATGAAATACTGTGGCCATCCCAAGTCAGTGTTTTCTTCATTTTCCCAACTATTTTTGCAAGACTTCGAACTACTTTGTTTCCCTCCTAACACGTCAATTTCCAATTCATAAAGAGTACTGCGACTGCCACCTTAGTTGTATAAGATCTACAATTTTCAAATGCATTTTTAAGCTTTCTAATATCATTGGTCTCTTTTGTTCTTAACTAGAGCACGAAAACGTTTGATATTGTTGACCTCAACTTTTAGCCATTTGATTTCAATGTTCTACCTAATTTGTCTGTGATATGTTTTCATTTTAAGTCCTCAACAGAAGACCTTTTTTAAATCACAATAGCAAAAGTTGAATAATGAGAATAATGACAAATTAAAAAAGAAAGAAAAAGGAAGCGAATTTTTGTCACAAGAATATGAAATTCTCCTCAAAAGTTTGAATTTATGAACTTCTGAATTCACAAAGTTTTGAATTACTTCATTTATCATTCACCCTTTTATAAAGATATTTAGATATAATATTTTATTACAAAACATATAATATTTTAATTTTTACAAGAGACAGTATTTTTTAACCAAAATATAAAATTTCGCAAATTCTAGGCTACAACAGACATGAACATGAACACGCATGCAACACACATGAAAAATTGCATGCACGTAAGTTTCTGTCCCAAGGCACTATTCACATGCACGAACCCTACCACATGCATGTTGACCCTGTAAACGTGGTAGGTGACCAACGAGAGCACGCGTGCAAAGTACCTGTGCGGTCCTACGCAGGTTCGTGTGGAGCACACCTTGCGCACTGCAACGCAAGCTCCCATACGCATGTAACAACTCGCACAGTTCTTGTTGCATAGTGTTACTGCGACGATTTTTGTCGCTTTATTGCTTCCCTTGATCTTTTTTACAATTTTTGGATTTAATGAATTTAGAATTGAGCTCCTAATCACTGATATCAATAGATTTCCTCATTCAATTCCTATATGAGCTAATGATTTGCTTGGTTTAATTCCATCATATCTTCCTTTAATAGGCTAATTTGAAATTTCTTTTCTTTATCCTTAACCACCCCTTTTGCCCTCTTCATCAGTTGGAAAATGTTAGTAAAGGTGTTTTTGTTTCACAGTTTTAGACATTTCTTCAATTTTCTCAATTTGAAAGCTAAACCTACTATACCAATAAGATGTGTCCAATTATTATCCACCACTCTATTAAAAGTTGGATGCATGTACCACATATTTTGAAACCTAAATCGCTTGAAAAATGTTAGTAAAGGTTTCCATAATTTTAGAAGTTTGAAAGCTAGATCTACCATACTAGTAAGATATGTTCAATTAGTCTCCACTTTATAAAAAAATTGGATGCATGTATCACATATTTTGAAACCTAAATTGTTTGGGTCCAAGTTCCTGTGCTTTAAGTTGTTGCAATAACAAAAGGTGGCATACATTTGCTATGGATTGGAGTATCATCCAATCCTAATTTACCAACATTTTGTCAAGTCTTTTCCAAACCCATTTAGAAAGGAAAGTTTATTACTAATCATTCAATCCTAATGCTCATAAGAAAGTTTATTCTAATCAATTATTAGCATGAGCAAAAAAATATTAGTGTACTGCTTTGACACGTCAATAGGTTTAGAACAAAATTCATAACCATTGTTCAAGAATCAATAAATTTTGTTATTCTCTTGAAGAATAAGACAAAATATTTGGCATATGGACTTCTGATGCTTGGTCATGCACTTGCTTGAAGAAAATCTTTCAAAAGAAATCACCTCAAAAAAGTTTATGGATAAGTTTATTTTGTAATTCAATCAAAGGCTAATTTCTATCCATGAACTCTCTTCTCTCAACCCTAGTCTATGATTCACTTATCCAATATCCTTTTTAACAATGATCCTTTTGTCCTGCTATATTCCAATAATGTCCTATATAAATATCATCAATCTCTATTATTTCATAATATAACAAATAGTTTTGGTTTATCACAACTTCTGTAATTGAAAAACTTTTTTCAAAAATTATCAAAAAAAAAAAGTTGAAAAACAAGTCAAATGGAGTTTGACAAGGTAAAAACAATGAAGTCATAAAAATGCATCTATCTCAAATTCAAATGCAAATATTGGAATATAAGCATTTAATTTTCACTTAAACACCAATCATTAAATTATCTTTAAATATTATCTCACATTGATTGACATATATTATCTGAAAAATATGTTCTCAAGTTCACTAAACATGTCCTTGAAGTTTTCTTCCAACATACGACTCAAGTCCTCAATCCAATATCGTCATCTAATAATATGACAACAAATAATACACATGTTATCTTACATTGAATATCTACTATAAGCACTTGCATCATCACAATAATATGAAACTATGATATCAATCCTTGATTAGAGATTAATTTAGATACATGACTCAAACATAAATATTGGATTGCCTATTAAAATCTAGTGCATGTATATTCTATCTTAAAATAAGAAAAAAAAATAGAGGTTTTTCAACGATTAAAAGAAATATTGCCTAACATTATAAATTTGTGAAGCTAAGAAAAATAATGCATTTATAGTTAGGTCAATTTCATCCAGCATATTTCATTATGACTTGTAAACTTGCATTAGCCACATAATCAAAATTGGAAAGTCTAAATGATTATACTATGATTAGATTATGAAAGAAGAGGTTGGGATAATATATTAACAATCTTTCAAGAATAGAATGAAATAAACCTAAATGTTAACACTACATTTAAGCACGACAAAAAAATAAAATAGAACTACACTTTTAAAACTTTATTTAACCTTAGATTTCTTTGATGCAAACTAAGTTTACTTTAAATTAAACAAATTGAATAAACTACATGAGTAGAGAATAAACATGATTATAAAGACAACATAAATTGGACAACTCTACCAGAAAACTACATATTTAGTGAAGTAACATTGATGGTTTTCCAGTTTTTCCATGATTGCTAAATGTTTCACTCTCCAAACGTACTAAGCGTTGTTTTTTGGTAGCGGCCTACAAGCAGCACAGCATCACTCTGTAGATAAGCTTATGAAATGAGTAAATATACATAATCCAATAAATAAATGCTTGTATGCTTATTAAAACATGTCATACATTCAATATAATAAAAAATAAACTAAGAAAGAAGAATAATTGTGAAAATTCTAAAGACATTAATAAATGCCAAAAGAAAAAATATTTTCAAAACCCCATTCCCCTTCAAATCTAAGTGCTTCCCTTCTCAGAACATCATTTAATCAAGGAAGAAATGTAGCACGGGTCTCCCTTCAAGTTTGCAAACAAAATCATAAAAGCTTTGTGCCTTCAAAGAAACTTAGCTTATGATAACATAAATAACTATGAGTTTGAACATTGCTTAAATGACATTTTTGTGAAACTGCAAACTGAACTTGTAAAAAAAAAATATTTTCTCAATTGAAACATTTGTGTTCAAAGCTTTTGGCATCAAGTTTTTACAAAAAAAATTCCTAAATCTAACAAAATTTATGTATTGCAACTTCTAAGTAGAACAAAAACAAAGGATACCAGGAAGCATTTGAATCTGCACATACCATTCTGCATCTTCAAGCGGCATATTGTTTGGCTTCTCGACTATCATCAAGCCATTTACTACAACAAAACGAACACGCTTTTCTTCCTGTACAACTAGCTCAGGAAATCTTGTCCTTGTCTCGAGAGAAGTAGCCAATTCTCTTCTCTTAAATGAGCAAGGTCCTGGAACCACAAACAAAAGAAGATACCAGTGTCTAATATGCCTAAAATTAGGTGTAAGGCAGCCATTGGTCATGCCTACCTTTTCTAGGGAATCTTTTAGCAAGTTTCCTATACAAGCCACCAGCTGCTTCAAGGGCAACCCCAATTGTCTTCTCACGGATCCCTACCAAAGAAGAGAGTCGGTTGTTCACGTCATGGACTAAGGTCTCATACAGATTTGCTACATACATCAAAGGCAAGACAAATCTTGGGTCTCCTTCACAATGGACTTCATGTAGCTTCCTTTTCTGTTTATCATGTCCATGACCATACTCAACATTAGGCAAGCCCGCCACTTCTATTACATTCTCCTTGATAAAATGATCCACAATAATTTGCAAGAACCTCACCCTTGCAGTCTCAATAGGTGAAACATCTGCCACAGAACAAAGGAAAATAGCATATTCAAACAAAGGAATTATCGAGGTTGGTAAACCACGCACAAGACATCACACTTTCTAACTACATTCCCAAGACATTCAATGCGTTTACCATCAACCGTGAGAATGCTGAAACTCGGACTGGAGAGTCTGCCAGCGTTTTCTAGTGCAGATTGTTCTTCTTCAACCTCAACACCATGAAGAGGCAACGAATTCCTATATGATTCATCTATGCAGTCCTGATGGATCAAACAAGGTAAATTAGAGGAAATTCAAATAGAAAAAAAAAATGAAAATATACACGGCCAGCCAAAGGTATTGAATTTAGTGAGGAAGAAGGAGTGAAGGGCCGCACCACGGAAGTGGACTCGTCGTCATTGTCGAGGCTGTCATCGGTGACGTCGTCGCGATCGACTCCACTTATGCCATCAATCTCTCCGTTGCGAGACTCCACAGTGTTGAGGTCGTGCAGGGATCCGCTGATGAATGAGCTAGCTGGTCTGAGGGTGTAGGAGTGAGTTACTGGAACCCTACTACCCATGACGAGAAGATAGGAATCCTATTCCTGCTCCACTTGGTGGTTTTTCTGCTTGATTTCGACCCCCGGAGAAGCGGAAGCACTGCAGACGAGAGCATGGAGGAGAAGTGTATCAGCTCCATAGCGTTGCAGAGCGTCGTTGATTGAATTGAAAAGGGAGGAATGGTGCCCCTGAGATAGAGAGAGAACGCGGAGACAGGAAGGGAGGGAGGGACGGAGGAAAAGAAGAAAGTTGCCAAGCTCCAAACCTGAGGTCAGGCATGCAAGCGAATCCGAGCCTCTTCCCGGAGCGTCGTTCGACTTCCTTACGATCCCCAACCCGGCGAATGCTAACGAAAACCTCGCGAGTTTGAGATGGTGGAGAATTGTTTGAAAGTTTTGAAGTTTTTTTTTTGAAGTTTTAAATTTATCAAAAATTTATTAAAAAAAATAAAATGTCTTTGTGTAAATTTATTTGAAGTCAAATAGGATTAAATTTGTTTTTGAAATTATTTTAACTTCATGTTTTTATCAAAGCATTTTTAGAAACTGAACTTGATTGCTTGTCTAACTAGAACACATATTTTCAATCTAAAATAAAAAAAAATTAATACTATAGAAAAAATTGATTTTGTTATGTTGGAATAATATTAAAAAAGTAATTTAAAATTTTAAATTTATAAAAACAAATACAAATTTTTAGTATCATTTTAATAATATTTTTAATTTTTAATATTCAATAAAAATTATATAAAACATAACTTAAATATTATGTCATAGATTTAAATTTTGTATGTTTTTTAATGTAGTTTTAAAAGATCATATCGCATTAGATCTGTTAGGCAATAATAATATTATAACAAATATTCTTATGTGTATGTTTTAGTTGATTAGAAAAATCTTTGAACTTCTTGACTCGTAATATCTATTTATCTTAGAAACTAAACTTAAATAATATAAATATAAATTAATATATATGTGCACAACAACCATTGTGAGGGCACATCAAATTAATATGTACATAATTCAATGCATTCCATGCTTATAAGAGAATGACACCTTCATAAAATCCCAATTTTATTATCATAATTATTTAACAAATTTATTATTTTGGGTTTTAAATTTTTGCACCTGTATCTTGTTAATGCTTTAAAAGAAAATTTATAAATTGAGTTATTTTGTAAGCTCATATGTTATTTTGTATAATTTTTTATGTTGAACTCAATTGATAAGTGAATTATTGTTAAAAGAGTGTATCAATGTAGAATTTATATTCAAAAGAATGTAACAAAAATATAGTTGAGTACAAGAGGAAGTTTACAGAGTTGGAGTAGAGATGAAGTTTAATTAGATGCTTATAAGCCATGGATAACTAATAGAGAAGAGAAAATCCAAAGAAGAATGCTAAGAAAATCTCAATATCATAAAGAAAATTGCTCCCCAAGTAGGAAGATGACCCATGTCCTTTGATTTGAACCACTTAAAATCCTATTTATAGTTGATAAAGTAAATGATATGTGCTAATATCATTCAATATGTGAAAGAGTTACAACTATTACATTTAAAATGGTTTAACTAAGCTAAGTGTATATCTTTGTGTCATATGTAGGTTAGTTATAATTGTTAAATAAAGTTCTCAATGGGAGGATATTGAGTTTAAAAATCATGTCCCACTTGATCTCAAGCAGTTGGGTTTAGAAGCACTTGACTATGAAAACTTATATCATACCTTGCTCTGTCATTACTTAAATAAAGCTTAACAAACATACTTATATTTGAAAACATCAAGTCACATCAGATTATACAATACAAACTAAGATTAACTAAAGGTGAAGGATAAATTCATTCAAAATTTACATTTTTTTAGTAAAATAATAAAACAAAATTAAATAACAGTGATGCACAAGCACAGTTTAAAAGCTATCATCATTCATTAAAACTTATATTAATGTCCATATGCAACATCAAATATATATAAGATATAACGTAAAAGAGCATCACATACAACTCATCATCAAACTCAACATAGTACCACTCACTTTTAAGGATCTATATCCTATGCTCTTAAGGATCTCTAGTTTTATGCAAATCTATGTCTTAACTTATAACATTAGTAGATAATAAGCATAAAAATACAGAATAAGCAAACTAATAGTTATAAGTAGTAAGAAAAAATTAAATGTAATAAGTAAAATATAGATAAAGAAGATAATAAAAAATATACATAACATCTAAGTAATGTTCAAATGAAATATGTTGTTGATGTACACATATATGTACACATGCCATTCTTATATATAGATGTATTTCTTTTATCATATAGTACATCTCCTTTCATCATTTCTTACTTTAATCATTTGTTATATTTTTACTCAAAAAAGATCTTAATTTTTTTTAATGATCATTATTCATATTCTACAAGATCCTATAACACCACATATCTCTATGATATTATCATATTTCTAAACCTCAATTATAGTTAGTTAGTCAGCAATCTCAATCATATTATTTTTATTTGTCATCACCCCATACAAAATACTAGCAATTTATTATTATACAAATCAATTCATTCCTCCATAAACCTCTCACACAATTCCTTAATTCCAAGCCTATATCCTCCATCAATTTGATCATAACAATGCCAAAATTAAAAAAATTACTAATATATCATTTCAAAACTAATAATGCTATATTTGCATATCTACTCTTCACCAAAATGGATTTGGCATGTGCCAAAATTTTAAAATTATAAATATGCTCTCAGAATAATCCAAAAAATTATAATTATATTTAATTCTTTAAAAATTCATAATTAATTATCTAAATCTCAAAAATTAAGGTTTTAAGTTATATGAAACAAGAAATTGTCATAATGTTTTAAGTTTAGGACTAGTAAGGTTGTTGCAAAAAGATTAGTCTCTGCCATTAATAAAACGGCTGGCACATATTGATGGGGCCTTCCAGTGGTTTAAGATACATGTGGTGGTTCTCCATTGCTTGGTTCATTTCTATAAAATAACCATAACAGCCGACCTTGCGACTGGGGCAGGCATCCAGGCCGAAAGAAGAAGGGAAAGCTGTACTTCAAATTAACAAATGCCATTGTGAAAATAGACTTCAATTGTAAAATAGTCCTTTTTATTTCCAAAATTAAGCTTTAAGATGATAATATATGATACATGTCGTATTCAGCACAAGTATAAAATTTGGACGTCGGTGTGCTTTGGATAAGGTAAAGTATCTTATAGTCATTTTGATTTCTAGCATGTCCGTCACACACATGGCACGCCATGCCTATTGTATATATTACAGAGACCTGGTGACGGTAATTTGAAGATTTTTTACTATAACTATAATTTTTTAAATAATTCTGGATATGCCTTTTTTTTTTTTTTTTCCTATGCATTAATAAATAAATAAAAGGAAAACGTCCTAAGCTGTCTAATTAAAAAATACTTTCTAAAGAAACGATCTTGAGTTGACTATAGATGTATAACAAATGGACGACTTAATTTAAACAATGCAGATACACTCAGATTTCAACGAACGAATGGCAGAACAGCAAGGGACTACGACTACTGGTGTTTCCCACTTGGTCCTGATCCCATGGTTGGCCCGAGGACATCTCATTCCGATGTTGGACATCGCCCGGCTCCTCGCCGACGCCGGCTCCATCGTCACCGTAGTTACAACCTCCGCCAACGCCTCCGGCCTCCGTGGGTCGGACATGTGCTCCTCCAGTGGATGTCTACGCTATGCCATCATCCCCTTCCCGTGTCCTGCCATCACCGACCTCCCCGAGGGCTGCGAGAACGTCGATCGCCTACCGTCTCGTCAATTGGCCGGGAAATTCTACTCCGCAGCCAAGCTACTCCGCCCTAGTCTGGAATCCGTCCTCCGGGGTCTCGCCCCTCCGCCCTCAGCCATCATCTTCGGCATCGGCTTCCCCTGGCTCGCCTCCCTCGCTCGCGACGCCCTTCCGGTGCCCCGCTTCGTCTTCCACGGCTTCTCGTCCTTCACCCTCCTCGCTTCCCACAACCTCCACGCCCACAAAACCCACGAGCGGGCGGGGTCACCAACCGACACCCTGATTTTACCTGGGCTCCCCCACAGGGTGGAGATCCAGCGGTCGCGGCTCCCCATCTTCTTTGACCGCGCGAGCGAGATCCACAGCGTATACGTGGAGATGCGGGACGGGGAGGTGGCGGCCGACGGCTTTGTGGTGAACAGCTTCGAGGAACTTGAACAGGGCTACGCCGCGCTCTTGGCCATGGCTGCTGGGAAGAAGGTTTGGAGCGTGGGGCCAGTCTCGCTCTGCAACCGGGAGAGTGCGGACGTGGCTTCGAGAGGGGGCAGATCGTTTTCCGTCGACGTGGATAGGTGCGTGAAGTGGTTGGATTCCAGAGAGAGGGGGTCGGTGGTGTACGTCAGCTTCGGCAGCATGGGGCGGCTCGACGCGGAGCAGACAAGGGAGCTCGGCCTTGGCCTGATGGCGTCCGGCTGGCCCTTCGTGTGGGTCATCAGGGAAGGGGCGCCTCCGCCGCCGCCAGAGGTAGAGAAGACGATGGAGGAGTCGGGTCTGGTCATAAGGGGATGGGCGCCGCAGACGATATTGCTTGCGCACTCGGCGGTAGGAGGTTTCCTCACCCACTGCGGGTGGAACTCGGTGATGGAGGGGGTGGTAGCCGGAGTGCCCATGGCGACGTGGCCACTCGGTGCAGACCAATTCTTGAACGAGAAGCTGGTGGTAGAGGTCCTCCGGCTTGGGGTGGAGGTGCGGGGGAGAGGAGCCTCCGGGGAGTTGATGGTAAAGAGGGAGGAGGTGAAACGGGTGGTGGAGGAATTGATGGTCAGAGGGCCGGAGGGGGATCAGAGGAGGAAGCGGTCGAAGGATTTCGCCGACAAGGCAAGGACGGCGATGGAAGATCGCGGCGCTTCTCAACGGAGCCTGGTCGAGATAATCCACGACGTGGCCAACTGGCGTGCATATAATTAAAATGAAAAAAAAAAAAAAAATCAATTATGTAATTCCCTATGCATTTAAATGTTTTTGTTTGCTCCAAAAAATCGAGCGCTGTTGCTGTCCTGATTTGGATGGAAAATCGCGTGGCTTGGCTAAAATTTGCCAACTTGATTCCTAACGATATGGACAAGGAAATTTTAAGGAAATCTTTTCTCAAAGGCCATCATGGCCCAAAAGGAATGCGTGAATCTCCGGCCAACCGGATGCGCTGTAGAGGACGCCCAACCTGCGGTTCCATGAAACGGAGCCATTCTCGTCGAGTTCTCTCTGCTTGCTTACCAATCCTTGGAAGAGCGGAACCAAGGAGATCCCACAACGCTGCACCACTTTGCGCAGATTCGGGCTCGATCCAACCACGATGCCAACGTCGGCCTCGAGCAAGCAGAGCAAGTCGCCCACCGTGTCGCCCACGTATACCGAAAAGTGCTTTGCGCCTTCGCTCAGAGTTAGGATGGTTTTGAAGGCTTTGACCTTGTCCATTGGAGTCTCCATTCTTCGTACCATCCCTCCGGTTGTCATAGTATTTTCGTATATTAAGTAGTTTGAATGTATCGTCACATGATCAAGGCATCGAACTGGATACCCAAAAATTCGAAGTTCATCCCCAAAATCATTTTTCAGTTTAATAAATAAAAACAAAAAAAAAAAATATTTACTGTTTAAATCTTCAAAAAGTTGAGATGCCGAAGCAAATTATGGAAAGACTTACCCGATGAGAAGGCAGATTTTACGAGGTCGATACACCAGCAATAGGAGAGTATGTAAACATGAGCATTCAACCTTTCCTTTTCCCCCGCCAGTTTTTGGAAAAAAGCTGGACAGCCGTCAAAAAACTTCATGTTCTTTCCAGCAGATGTTATGTCATCAACTTCCACTCCCCTCAACAACCCAGAGTTGATAACTTTAGTATTTGCCCGTTTCTCAAACTCTGATAACTGTTCAAAACGTTTGTAAAGATCTTCAAGGTCAAATGCGCCGTCTACGAAAGCAAAAGAAAGGATCCAAATTAATTAATATATGAAAAGGGTCATAATGATATGGATAATACACTTTACACATCGAGTTCAACAATTACCTCCTTTGGCCGGCAGTAACCCATCTATACACCGCTCGAATTCCTCGACATACTGTGAAGAGATTGCCAACCAAGCGTCCCTTAACATTGAAGTGGTAATGGGTTGAATTGAGGTTTCTTCACTGGAAAGTTTGGCATATTTTGGAACATTTACGATAACAATTTCAGCTAAAAGAGCCGAGGAATCAACAGCTGTGCATGTCAAATCGAAATCAGCAAAAAAGAAAAAATAATCCTTCGTATTGTGTAGCCTTAACAATGGAACAACGGATGGTTGGTTGAGCGGCTGGGATAGAAAGAACTCGATCTCAAGTTTCATTGCTTTTTGATAAACCTTTTGTACGATATCCAATTCTTCTCCAGTCAGAGAAGCACACAATTTGTTAAGCAACTCTTCGTTTTTGGCGGCAGGATCCTTCGAATAAACAGAGAAAATGAAAAGGGAGGTAAAAAGTGGGTCCGAGATACATCAATGAAGCAAACGGCATGCTACTGTTTTGAGATAAACCAACCTGTACTATTGCAGCGGAAAAATTTTTCAAGTGCAGTGAGTAGGGATTGTTGTCTCCGCAAAGCATTAGAAGTGGCACGAGGTCATCCCACAAAAAGGCATTCAACCTCATGTAAGGAGCCATGGCACCAACGATATAAGCAGGAAGTCTTGTTTTCTTGAACGGGGTGTCAATGTTTCCAACGCAACCCTCAATTCTTCCACAAGTTATTGCAGTCAAGAAAGCAGTGTATTTCACTGTTGCAGGGTTGCAAGGTATTTCTTCATTAGGGTCAATCCCCCATTCCTGAAAAAGAATCCACAACAAAATCTATAACTAAGCCTCTGTTTGATAAAAATTAGGTTTAACAAATATAATAAAAAATATGCATTTTATGTGATATTAAAAAAGCAAAGTACATATGAATTTACAAATTATAAAATTCTGAAAGCTAGAAGCAAAAACTTGTTAAGAATTTGAATTTTAATCATATAAAGGAATGTTAATTGAAGAATAAAGATGATTTGTTAACAGACATAAAAGATCACAAAATTAACAAACAAAAATCTTAAAAAAATAAATGTTTTACAATTCCAATCTTTTCATGAATTCACCTCCTTTTTTTTTTCTAATTTAATTGAGAGCAAAGCTAAATCATCCCTAATCATCAAAGTTAATAATTCAAAATAAAACCCAAGTCAAGCTTTAAATAGGGCCGAAGCAACATCTACTTTCAACAGATGGCAAGGATATCATGAATAAGATGGTCTCTACATCATTCCAAAGCCTAGACAATTAATGCCAATAAAAAAATGTGCGTGGTTAATCCTATAATGAGAATTATTTATCTAAAGATACCTATGTTTTGTAAACCTGTTCTCATCTTTTGTTCTACCGAGTCATTAAAATAAATCGATAATAGAGGATTCCAGGATTTAAGAAATAAATAAATTTTGTAAAATCAATTGCAATATTAAATAAAAGCAATTTTAATCTAAAAGCATCTTTATAGAGTACTGCCAAAAATCCCAAAGTTCCTTGAACAATATTATATTCAAGAAAACCGTAAAAGTTCATAACAGCCACCATTACATGGATCCTACTCTGTACTGCAGATACTAAGAAACTTCCCGGGGAACTAAAAAACTTGATAAATCTGAACAGTTAAAGATGCAGAAAGGTGAAAGGTTACTCCGACAGAAAACAAGAAAGATTTCATATCATGCGTAGCAGCAGTCCGCATCTTGGCAATCGCTGCCCTGGTGTCGTCGTCATCAGCATATTCTTCAGCCTTCTCGTACCTAAAGAATTCAATCAAACAAAAATATCATGCATCCTTCGAAACAGGGTATACAAGGTTGCGAAGATGACGATCCTCTAAGACACCGTAACGCCTGGTGCACGACGTATATAAAAAGAATGAACCGAGAATGGCATAAATAGAAAATCAATCTTGAGAGAAATGCATTATTCAAGCAGAATGTAGTGCAGGGATCAACCAAGAAAATGCGAAAGGAGGTCAGATCGTAGGTTGTAAGGTGAAGAACCACAGAAGATGTGAAAAGGATGGGCAGAAAGATGGTTCAGGAAGACTTACGCGCTTACAAACGATCGCAGATAGTGAATATCCTGAGAAAGATAATGCCGAAACGTTTCCATCTGAAGATTTCCGGAAGCCAAGCACACAAAGAATGGAGAGCATTTCACGAGAATGGCCTCCTTCTGTGACTCGAACCAGAACCTGTTGGCCGGCAATAAGCGCGGTTCCTCTGCGCCACGAACCATCTCCATCGCTCTCCCAAGGCAAAAGCCGATCGCGAAGAACGTGACTCCAAAGAGAACTGCCACGGCCGATGGGCGAAAAAGACGCAGAAACGATCCAAACTCAAAAGGCTGAATCCAGAGATAATAAAGGCGGAAGATCTTGCAAAGTACCCGGCGAAGAAGAAGCTATGGTTAGGGTTTCTCTGGGACGACGAGAGCACTCTCATCAACGGGGCTAAGAACAGGGGAATAGGGATTGCGCAGAACAGCGGGATGGTGGTGAAGGCAGGCATTTATAGACCAGCGGACGGTTCGGGTGCGAAAAGGCGGATAGCGAATCTGCAGCCGGCGGCCGGTGCACCTTTCTGTGGGAGAACGGGAAATACCGAACTGGGCGGCGAAGCGCACCGGGTCGGGCTAAGCTTGGACCGGGCTGGCAGTTGGACGGAGAAAGACGTGTGTGGGCATAGTGGCTTAGTTGAGTAGCTGTCGCTTTTGACCTGTTACGATGTCCTTTCTGTGTAAGCGAATGAACTGATCTCTGCCGTCTCCATGAATGAACGCTTCCCAAATCAACGGACCAATTACATGCATGACGTTAAAGAAGGTTCTCTACTGCACATCCTACCGATCCTTTCTCGAACCGGGTTCTGGTTGGGGATTCTTATTGCCACTACATTTCTATGAATATGCTTTTATTAATTACCAAATCTTTCTATTTTAAGTTATGTTTAAGAATAATTGGTGATGTATTATTAATTTATTTTACTGTTTGAGAATGGTTTAGAAAGAAATTTGAAAAAGTGGCTTGAAAACTAGTTTAAAAATAAATATTTGAATAAAAATATTTTTTTAGTAAGAAAAAAAAAATTTAAAAACAAATTGGTTTGATAAATGAGATTATTTTAGGTGTTAATTATATATAAATAAAAAATAAAATGAGATTTGGATAAGACATGTATTCAAATGGGTGGTCAAATCATTCTTTTTTATTTTCAAGAATTACAATAAAATGTAATTTCGTTTAAAGGATTATTTCTATTAAATTTTTTATGATAATAAAATTATTATCGTATTTCAATATTATTTTTTTAAAATGTCTCAGATTATGCAAATAAAGATAGAATAAGTGAATCACATTGAGGGCTTAGTTATGATACAAAAGTTTCAATAATAATATTTGTTAAAAATATAATTATCACAAAACATAAACCTTGAGTATCTTAGAAAAAATATTTTTAGTGTCGTATCCATTTGATCATTTATTAGGTCTTTGGCTTTACATTATAGGCAACATTGGGTCGATATTGTAGGATTTTTTCAATCTAATACTTAATAGTGTCTTTTGGCCCAATATTGTAACAACTTAAAAGATAAAATAGCTATGTAAAGAAAAAGAAAAAAATTATAAATAGCATCAAAGTTAAATAAATGCCATATGATGTTTTTTTATTTTTATAATTTTGGTGACTTATTAATTTTCCAAAAAAACTCATACATCAAATAAAAAAGATCTGACTTCTCAAAAGAGAGATAGATTTAGAAAATGAGTGCAATTTATTTAGCACATACTAATACCAAAATGATAAAAATTTGAGGTGTTTTGGTGATTAAATAAAGGACCAAATGTTTATAAGAATTCAATAATAATTTAATTATATAATTAGAATTAACTTAGACTTTAAATTATATACTAAATGATTTTGAAAGATTATGAAACTAAATAATAATTTAATTATTTAATTAGAATTAACTTAGATAAATTAAGCAAATCTAATAAATCTTATTTAATTTTTATTAATTTATTACATTTTTAATTTATTATAAGTTGCTATAAATCACTTATATAATATCTTTTTTTATACATTTTATTATTTATTTATTAAGGACGTTTTCATAATTTTATTATTTGATTTATATTTGTTTTGAACTTTCATAAATATATTTTATAGAATAAAAAAAATATGATTAATTTGATTAAAAAAAATGAAACTTTGTGAACATTGATACTAGTAAAACACATTTCTTATCAATAGAAAAAGAAGTCCTATGAATAGGAAATTATTTGGTATAAAAAATTAAGATCCAACTACAAGAGTTTTTATCTTACACCTTACAAGATAGGATGCATCAAGTTGGATGAATTAAACTAATCCAATATATTTATTTAATATTTTTTAATTTATTATATTTTAACTTATTATGAGTTATACTAAATCATAAATATAAAAAAGGATATTTTTGTTATTTTATTTTTTTAGTCTAGGTTTTGTTTTAGACTTTTATAAATATCTTCTATAAACAAAAAAATAAAAGAGTTAATTTGATAAAAAAAAGAAAAAGAATGAAGCTTTGTGCTCTTTAATGCTACTAGAGATTCTCTATCAATACAACAAGAAATCCTACCAATAGAGCAAGTCACCCTCTTCGATTTCAAAGATTGAGGTCTAGCTATAAGAATGTTTCTCCTACTTTCTTTATCATCACAAAAGGGAAGAAGATAGAACGACAAGTCTCATCATTGTGGAGGAAAGATGATGTTTTGACAATTGAAATAATGAATCGTTTGATGAGAGAAACAATCAAGGATGATGATCAATTCATCACCTCAAGAGTGACTTCAAAACATAGTAATGGTAAACAGACCCATTAAATCTATAAATTGAAACAATTCATCCCTTTTGTTAAGTGAGATTCAAAACCATCTCAGCCACTCTAACTGAGAAGAAGACTAAATAAAAGACTTACATGAACTATTCATTGAAATCACTAGTGATGGAAACTATCTTATAGAGTAATTTCAATGAATAATCTTATTATCAATTTAGTTAATATTTATAACATTAAACATAGACATTTCTCGGCACATGGCTAAGTCATGTTTTGAAAAGGGTTAAAAAGGTAATGTGGCTAATGTCAATAGTAGAAAAAAAGTGCTTTTTGTAAGCTAAAAACACTGTAAACAAACCCATAATTGCAATAATTTTGAAGCTAATCATGTGACAATTTGCCTAAACATTCATATTAAGTTTTGCTAAGAGCAGAGGTTTGACAAATTAACCATACAGAGGTGCAGAAGCAGATAATGAACCAAAAGAATAGATAAAACAACCTTAAAAGGAATCCAAATGCAAATAGTTAAGAGATGGAAAGAGTAGTGAATGTGGTTTCACCTAGAGAGAAATGCAGCAGTGTTCAGACTGCAAGTTGAAGCTGAATCCTTGAAGCAGTCACAGAATGAATCTTCATCCAGGGGAAACGATGGAGGAAGAGGATGGTCTGGGGTTATACCAACCTGGAAGAAAACTTAAACGTTGGGACTCAAAAGAAGCAAAAGAAGTAAAAAGGCCTTTGAAGATGTGCACAAGATGATAAAAAATAAAAAGGTAAAAACCAATATGCATTCAAAAATATGCAGAGAACCTTAGAAGATGTGTGCATGTCCATATAAATGAAATTGGCTACATGAATACTTTTTTTTTACTCTATTATGTTCTACTTATTAACAACTCTTTTTAATATTTATGCATGTAAAAAATGTCATTTCCTATGCATAGGAGAAAGTTCAATGTATGGCATGTCAAAATTATCTAGGTAGAAGCTTAAACTTATTATGGGTTACATCAAATCACCTCTCGCATACAATCATTCCCAATTTTATCATTTCAAGAACCATCACTCATCCGTCAATGCAATATGTAGGGGTCATTTAGTTAAGTATTATTTAAATAACATTGATATCTAAATCAAATTGTCATTTAAATGTTGATGTTATTTAAAACTTTTGATATCTTTTTAGTATTTGACTCAATGTCATCTAAAAGGTCTTCTATTCTTATTTTTAATAAAAAGGTTTGACAAAATCTAGATATCACTCAAATTTAAGAAATATTTTGATATCATTTTTTAGTGACAAAATTTAAATTTTTAACAATATTATTTAAAGATGTTATTAAACAAAATACTTAATATATTTAAATAATATCATATTATATAATAAAATTATTAAAACAAATGTCTCAGTGAATCTTAATAGTACTAGGTTGAAAAGATTAAATTTCACAATTACCCTACAATATTTTGTCAACAATAGTTGTACTCTTATCATTTGTTTTTCTACTATGATAGGCCTTGTATCTTATACACTCAGTTAAAGATCTACAAAAGAAACACATCTTAAAATACTAATATAATTCTTGTGATTCCAACATGATAAAACTTATATGTATAATTTCACAACTCAAACCCACAACCTTCACATTAAATTTCAACAACTCTACCATTGCACAAAACCATATGGTTCAATTATTTAGAAAAAAAAAAAAAACAAAGAACCATATGTGCAGATCATAAGTCAATCATATAGTTCATTGTTTCAAGAAAAATAGTTCACAAATACGAAACAACTATTAAATATATTTGGGAATTGTACAACACAAACCTTGTCAATGTCAGTATGACCAGGAGTTTCATAGCGAGCTACTGTGACAGCCAAGCCAGAACCATCAGAAAGTTCAAAAATTGACTGTATTTTCCTGTAATCAGGAAGCTATATTAGATAGAACAACGAAAACAATTTCATTTACTTAACTACAAAGGGGGAAAAAGCTCACCCTTTTCCAAATGTAGGCTCCCCATATAATACTGCTCGCTTATTATCTTTGAGGGCTCCAGCAAGTATCTCACTGGCACTAGCAGTTCCCTTGTTCACCTAAAATATGCAGAAGTATATGGTTTTGGTTTTTGACAAAAGAATCAGCAATTGGGCCACAAATTTAACCCAAGATTTATAAGTCAGAAGAACATGATTAGGTGTTTATCTAAAACGAATATAGTGTATACTAAGCAAGAGGTAATTTTCCCAAAAACATTTAGCTATGGTAAATTGAAATTCAATCCACAAAAAAGGTTATATAGTGGTCTGCATTTTAAGTCTTCTTTTTTGAAAAAAAATAAAACAATTAGTTAGTCTAAAGCCACTGAAGTTGGCATGAGTTGGTAAAAAATGTGTTGTTGTGTTGCATGCAATGAACTATCAAGGTTAATTGAGGTTCACAAGCTCTGCAATTGCCTAGTTAGACAACCCAGAAAACGCACATCCATAACCTTAAAATGCTAGACAATCAATAGAAATATAACTGAAATAATTCAAATTTAATGTGTCAAGAACTCAAAAGATTAAATTTGGCACATCCAAAATACGACAATTGAGATCATTGAACGATTCAAAAGAAATCAGCCTAGAGATTAGGTAAATCAAATTTAAACATAGACTATTCAACAAGTGGCAAAGCTTTAAATAGCTTTTCTATGCCTATAGATGCTTCTGCGACAAGAAATTCTTTAGCCAGAAAAGGCCCTTAAAAAGCTAAGTAGACAAATGATAAATGAAGAACTTTACAATGGATTCAAACACGACTGACCAGGACTATCAAAGGTTCTGAAACTGCAATGGCATTGCTTCCATCAGCCTCATATATATCACGAACACCACGATTGTCACAAATATAGACAATAACACCTTTATCCAGCCTAACAATCAAAAGCAAATTTGTTCAAGTGCAGGTCCTGTATTGATCAAACTAAGTAACCATGATTATTCTATCAATAAGGGGCTCACAATGCAAAAACATTACAAGGTATGTTCAACAGCTCAATATTCATAAGAGTAAACCTTATAAATAATAGCAAATAAATTCAATCTTTCCACCAAAAAAATGCAAAATTTTTTTGATCAAAACTAAAAATCAATTACCAATATGAAATTTAGTTCTAGTTGCTTACACATATTATTAATCGAATGACAGAAGGACCAATGCTTGCATTTATTATCACAATGGAAATCGACCACCATATAAAAAACGTTTGATTATAAGATGTCTAATCAAAAGTAGCCAAAATCATACTATTTGTGGCAGGACCAAATAAAACTTGTTGATTCTTACCTGATGTTGCATGTGAAGTTATAGCATTATGGAGACATGCTTTTCACAAATTCTAGCCAAATATCTTGAATTTCAATGAAATATGGTTATTAAAATGATATTTTCCAAAATATGTTTTTGAAATGAAAAAATATGTTGCTCATTGCCAGACCTTAAAACTTTTGTTGTGACAAACAGTATACTGCAGTAAACACATTTTAATTCAATTAAGTAAATGAAGTTACTGGGGCTACCTTAAAGATGCCCAACCTATCTACGATTCATGGGCACAAACCCATTTATTTATCAGCTGAAATATAAGTATAGGAAATGAAAAGATCAAAGAAATCATGGCCACAACTAGGAAGAAAACAAGAACAAAGTAAAACAAGTTTTTACCAGATCTTTGCTGTTTCAATTCCTTCAGGGAATAGGCCACCGCTGCAATGAAAAAAAAAAAAAAAAAGATCAAAATGCAAGTAATTGTTAGAAAATTAGGAATTCATCTACTGGAATTACCTGTTATCTCGAAGATCTAATACAAAGGAGTTTACATTTCTATCTCGTAAAGTCTCAACAGCATTCCTTACAGCCACTGCGCAATTCAAAAAAATAACAATAGCCTTGTTTCTAAGTTACATTTTTTGCACTGATCATTAATAGGAATAGGTCATACAAATCTAAGTTTACAACTATTCTAGTATTTTAATTACTGCATGCACAGTAATGAACCTTAAAGTTTTAAAAACAAAATGTTCTTTATACCAAATTAATCATGGAGGGGCATTGCTTTTTTAGTTAGTGAGCTTTGTGGGGGGTGAAGATTTTCTAACAGATCTAAATCTATTAAGCAAATATTTTTACACAATGGCATCAAGGAAACCAAAAAAGAAAAAGTCACAATATGCAATAAGACCATAAATAAATCTTAAAAATATCAATTACTATCCATGTTCAAACATTTTATAGTAACATTATTAAAGAAAAGAACTAGCAACATCTAAAGGAACAAGTGGTAGCTGATATGACAAGGCATTACAGTGTTGTGTAAATTCAACCAAGGTGGTGATGCACTAAATCATGGAGGTAGTTGAGTAGTAAAACAGGTCATTACTCAAATACAAGCCTGGCAAGTGAAGAGATGCCAGTCCCACCTGCACAAAAGTTCCTCAAAATCATAAGGCAAAAAATGCCAATTCAAGAGCAAACCCAAATGAGCCAAAAGGATTCTGTTAGTAATCAAAGTATTATGGATGCGCTTATTGAAGGTACTGGTACTCCTCTCTCTCCATGAAGCATATACAAAGAGGTAGCAAAAGTTGATCAAACCAAGTTTTAATGAAAGAATAACAAAAAAGTTAGTTGCATCAACAACGAAGATTAGGATGGTTATGGCCATGGGAGATCAAGTGAGGACCGCCTTATGATGGGTGTAGAGGATGGTGTTGGAGAATGAGCAATCAAACAGTAAGTGATCAATATCTTCCAGAGCATAATCACAATTGTGAATCAAGGATTGTAAGAGCTGCAAATATAAGAGAGCAACAATGCCATCAATCGTACCAAGAAAAGATGGTTGAACAAACAGAGGGCGCACTAAACCAAACCAAATCATACCATGGGGCATTCGGCTTCATAGGAAATAAGAAATGATTGGGGCTGGCCATAAAGCAAGTGGTAGAAACAATCCCAAATATGTGATACGCATTGATGTCAGATGAGGCATAATGAATCAAAAATAAAAGTGATTGCTAAACGACATAATTTATGATTTGAAAAACAAAAGCATCCTTTGGAAGATCAAACTTAGAGAATAAATATACAACAAGCTCAAATCCCACTAGGTGGCGAAGATTACACGAATCCTCCACAGCCATTATATATAAGCAAGCTAACCCCTTCCAAACAATATCTTGTCTAATCTTTTTATATCTAGCTCTGCCACTATTCATAGGAAAAAAATATCCCAAGAGCATTAAGTCATGTTTATTAGCACGTCCAAATCATCACCAATTCTCCAAGAATATATCCTAAATCAGTACTAAACACACACATTTGCAATACTATTTATTCGAATATAGTCGCTCATTTATCTCAATGTCCATAACTTTACGTCCATATTTAAAAAAAGGAGGTAGGGGAAGGATAAAAAGGTTCAATGAAATGCTTGCAAGCAATTATCTTCATACAAATCACAATGTCATCACGAAGGATAAATTACCTAGTAATTCTCTTAATGATGGATTTGGGAAGTTGAAATGGCAACAATACAAGAAATTGTAATCATTACAAGTTTTTGCTGACCTATCATGGATGAAACATTAAACTTCTCATAATAAAAATAAAGTTAGATCATATCATGCAAGGGTTGGCACATGCTAAGGCATATAACCTAGTGAAGTGCTAGACCTACATATATGATGGGAAAATTTTCAAATTGGAAATTCTACAATTCACCAAAAGGACTAGGAACAACATATAAGACCATACTAGACTGTTCTCCTTATTTGCACCAAAGGCCCTGCAATCAGCAAGTTCAAATAGAGCTTAACTAAAGAGTTTACAGGATGGATCCTATCTTCCTCCCACATGTGACATTGCCATCCACACAGAAAGGTACAAATGCTGAAGGAGGAGCCTTCAACTTGTAAAAGGAAGAAAGCTTAATGGACCTCTTCCTCCAAAACACAAGAAACAATATCCATCACAGAAATGAAAAAGAAAAAAGAGGGAACATCTTGCTTAAGGCTGTTTGTGAATTTTCATTCAATCCATTCCCCATTTGTGGAATATTTTTTGGTAAATATTTAAGCAATGGATAAATGAACCTTCAAAGTTGAAACTTGATGCTAAACATTTTCCAATGAATAGGATGGAGGTACTATTCTTACTTAAGGAATAAGAAACCAACCTGAAGCATTTTTGTTGAACGATGTCAACTTAATGTATCCAATGTGGGACCCATCATTTCTTATACCAGCAACCTCACAAAACCTTGACTTCACCGGGTTAAGAGTAATTTTCTCCCTCCTAAAAATTGTAGTTTATATATTAAATTTTAAAAAATACACAAGTAGCCCTTGGAGAAAAGTCTAACTTCTACGAAACAAAACAGAGAATTATAGTACACAAGCAAATTGTAGTTTTGATTTAGCAAGCTAAATCATTCAACTTCTGACATCAATAAGGACAACTTCATAAACTTACCTCAAAACCATGTGCTTGATTTCTGATCCTCTTTGGATTTCCAATTTAACAGTGCTTCCTTCAGTGCCTCTGTTAAGCACTAATTATTTGAGGAAAACAGAAGTAATGCCTCAATAAAGTGTGACTTGCTAAACATTAAGCCTAATAAAAAAGTTTAAATGTAAGAAAAAAAAAATATCCCAGATAATAGAAACTTTCACAGAGTTTTGCAGCAAATAAACCTTCTATAGCATATGCAACGTTTAATAACCACAGTCAACTGAGTCAAACCAAAGATACAATTTCCAACTTAGATCTAAATAGGAAAGATGCAACATAAGATTTATGCCCTAATTGCAACCCCATACTACAAGACTATCTGTAAACCCCAATTTTTACACCTACAATCATATTTGTTCACATAGCAATGATCACAAACGAAGGATTAGTTTGATCCCTATTCTTTGACCATTAAAAATTTCCCTTAATTAAAGTCCTTGTCATTCCAACAGGTTTTACTTGGAAAACAAACAAAGAGTTGTGAAGCTTTTAAAAGACAAGGTCAAAACCTAAAGCAGTGAGTTTTCTGAAAACTTTATCCAGGCACACAACTTCATTTTGAGAGCCTTAAAATAGCTCTTTCTACTCTCCTCTATTATGTTCCACAAGCCTTTCCTTCTCTCCCTCCTAGCCAATTGCAACTACCTTTCTGCTTCTTTTTTTTTTGAATTGAAACTCATTAATTAGTCTTAAGATAATTCATGTCGGTAGTCATCAAACAAAATAGCACCAAAGTCAACAAACAATGGTATTCCCTTAACACACATGCAATCATAAGATATTGCAAGGCTTGGCATCCAGTCAACAATGTCATTAAATTTCAAATAGACATGAGAGGTCTGATATCCTACAAAAAAGTGTACCCTTAAAGAATCTTGCAAAAAGTGCTTACTTCATCTTAGCCAATGAGTCAAATTCCAACCAGATTTTACAATAACTGTCGAAGTGGCTCAACACCAGTGCAATTGCCGCTAAGATAGTGTGTTCTTCCAAAACTAGTGTTATAGTTGAAAATTCACCACTACCAATGGCAATAAATAGTTGATTGTCATAATCTTGAATCAATTTACCAATCCCGACTCTATAGTCCATTACAGAAGTATTATTGCAATTTATATGAATCCAGCTTAGGGGAGGTGAAAGCCATCGAGAAGGTTAAGGTGAAAGGGGGCTAGCATGGCCTAGGAAATCCTAGTAATCCTAGAATACCCTTACATGCTTGACTTAATATGCACCTCATAAACCAACTCTATATCGAAACTCAGACAAGCTACAATATCCTTTGTACTCATACAAGCTGAAACGCAACACCTTAAAAAGTCCCTAAGAAAATTCTTTATCTTAATCAAAAACGCCTAAAAACCTTGGTAACAGCATAAAACAACTTACAAGGATACAATCTAGCAAGATGAAGTCATTGTAAGAAGTCAATAGAATTCTCACTGCAAAAGTTCAGCTGCTTCATATATATCCATGTCCTCTGTGCTTCTGTCATCAATTGCCAATATGTTATCTCCAGGTTTTATGCCACTCTTATTTGCTGGTCCTCCTGGGGATGCTGAAATCACCACAATTCCTGTAGATGATACATCAAGCCCAATAGGATAACGAATAGATAATCCTACGCCAATAAGCTCGCCTTGTGTGCTAGACTGCCTTCAAATAGGACAACAAGAGTGTTTCAAAATGGAGAGAATATCAAGTCAAGAAGGCCTACAATCTGAGTATTGTTGAACAGTAATAACACTAAGACATCATACTTGAACAACAAAACTAATCATACCCGTAGACTCTTGAACTTTTCTGGTTCTAGAAAGCGAGTAAATGGATCATCGAGGGTAGAAAGCATTTTTTGAATTACTTTATCTAACAACAAGCAAAAATGTCATGAGAAGTTGGTATAATAAGCGTATAATGAGATACAAAAACTACAAAACCACAAAAACAATGTCATGGTTTAGAGACCTAAAAAATTTTAATGTTTAAATAATAAATTACTTGAAGAGGAAGAGAAAGGACATTGAGAAAAACACAAATAAAGGCCATACACAATATTTCAATATTATTCCATTTCAAAATATAGGAAGGATTGATGCAAAACAATGTCTCATTTGATAGACAAAATATAAAAGCGTTCTTCAAAAGCAAACAATTTCCCATGGTTTTAAAAGACAATTTTGCTCTTTTACTACAATTTCCCTTGTGTTTTAATTAAAACAATTACTATGAAAAAGTTTTAAACTATCTTTTTTAAAAGTATTTTTAAAACAAAGATTTCTTAAAAGCGACTTTCAATTCAATTTTTAAACTATAACTACCATATCAAACAAATCTTAAATTTAAACTGATGACCTCCAACCAAACTATTATATGTTTACCTATCACTATAATAAACAACATTAAAGTATAATAGATCTTAAGGGTTTTTGAGCCATCAAACTCTTCGATAGAAAAAGATACAATAATTATGCTCCTAGTTAATGCTACTATAAATTGGTATTAAGACATTGAAATTTACATGATCTTGTCAATTTCCTTATCACGATGAAAAAACCAAAGTTAAAAGAAAGAACATTTTATTTGATCATTTCCATGGACAATTAATTGTGTATATTTTAAAGTGTATGCATGATATTGAGGGAAAAAACATGACTTTCCCATATAAAATTTATTGTATGATAAAATTTTCATTCACCAAAGGTATTGTAGGACAAAGGGATTTAAGCATTACAATTGATTAACATTTTTTCTGAGAGTTTGCATATAGTGAGGCTTTATTTAGCCAAGCATGTTGAAGGACGCAAGAATATGGGTAGTAATGATTCAAAAGGCTATGTTTGCTAATGCTTTTTAACTTCTTTAGTTTTACAAACCTTGTCAAATATTTATAATGACTAGATTCTCAACTCTAATCATACTCTTTCACCATTTTGCTATCATCTAAAACATACTTGCAAATAGATTTCATTGCCTAAGTGATCATAACAAAGATTGTTTAGCATGACAACAACTCAATATCTAAAAGGAACACAAAAATAATAATGGGTTACAAGTTTGATATGAATTTCCCTCTCCACAAAATGCTAACTATAAAGGTCAATATAGATGTACCAATAAGTAAAAGGTAACTTGAGCAAGATGGAAGAGGTAAATTCAGCAAGAATGCCATTTAAGATATAAATTCCTTTATTTATTATGCATCTCATATAATACTAAGGAGAAAGCAAAAGTTAATGCAATCAGCTAAATGATTCCACGACTTAAAAACAATTCTCTAAAGCAATATGCTTTCTAATTCTTACATGTCTCTTCTCTATTGTTCATCGGTTCGGTACGAAGAGCATTTTCTCGATAGCGAAACCAATTTTGTCCATTAAATGTTTTGTCAAAATATGCCCGATCAATAGTTCGCCAAGCCTCCAAAAAGAGGCGATTTTCTTCGGTGAGTGCCCCTACATTTGGTTATAAAAGATTATTTACCCAATGTGAAAGTTTTCATATCAATTCTGTTAATTAAACATCAAATAAGAAAATGGAATAATTTTGAATAGTTGCTAGCTTACATGTTGGGGCTTCACTGACTACCATAGAAATTGAGAAAATAAGAATAATGCTTGCGCACATATGAATGAAAGAGCCAATACAATGCCCGAAACGCTTTTGTCGACATATCACATTACTAACCATAAGTTTTGATAAATGAATGCTTGGATGAAAATGGCAGATAACTGATGAAAAAGCTTTTAATGGTGCACAAAACATTGCAAGGGATCCTTGGTATGAAGAAACAAATGAGGAAGCTCTCTCCAAGTTCATAAGAAACTTGAATTTCTTTCTTCCTCTCAAACTAAACTTTTGGTACTGTACGCAACTGTCAATATGACATCTCATAACAACCAAGGAATCATGATATTTCACCAAATCCTGAGGAGAGAATAAGTTGAAATTAGCAAAAACTAGAATCTCAATTGATAGGTAAATAAAAAAACTACCATAAGCATCATACATAGACTATAGCATGTCATTATAAAAAAAAAAAACTCATTGCTTTTTTTCAAATTCAAATATTTGCTTGAACAAATTTACATAGTATTAAAACAAATTGAATAAGGTATCATATATGCATCAGAAAGAAAATCATCACAAAACAAGTAAAAATAAGCCACTAAGAAAAACTTCTCAAATTGTAAGGAAAAAAATCATATTTTACATCCATAACTCAAGCCCAATTGATTAATAATGCAAAAACCAAAAAAACACTCACATTAAGTTAGAAATGAAGCAAAGAAGATAGAATAGTTCATCCACCACCACATTATAAAGATCTATAACCTACTTGATAAACCAGTCGTGCCAAAAAAAATAAACTTACAAGTGTCATGTCATCATGCCTCTTTTTAGGTCGAACATAACAAAATAAATAAATTGGCATATAGAGAGAAAGGTATAGTCATATTAACAGCTTTTCAGAAAGTTATTGAAGTAGTGAGAAAGTAAGAAATAAAGGTAAAAGCTCGCATAAAAAGCTATGCTCTTATATATCTTAAATTTTAGCTGCTGCTGAATAGATGATGACAATTCACTCGCTAAAAAAGTTTTCTAAATGAATATATTTGAAGAAATATTTAGAGACATTCAACACCAATATTTATTTTATCCAAAGGCTAGTTAGACCCAATAAATGTTTAGACCAACCTGCGATAGTAAAAGAATGGAAAAGATAGTGAGACAACGAAATTCACAGATCAAAGTGCAGACAATGAAGCCGAAGTAATAAATGCTATAGCTAACTAGATTATAAGACAGATAATCTGAATCTTAATCGCAGAGGTCATCCATGAACAAATATTCGAGATTTCAATCCCACAAAGGTTCAAAAGTTTAAACCTAGAAGATTCAATTTCTCAAAGGAAGAAGAAGATCATAAGAGTCACACAGACCATCATAAGCGTCCCAACGATATAATGAGACACTTATTAGCATAAACATTAAAAAAACTGTGTAATAGAAATCACAAACTTCAACAAGGAATTTAAATATGAAACCAACAATATTTCTAAAATTCAAATCGAGAACACAAACCAGGTGAACAAAACTAAAATTCTAAATGAAAACCAACATGAATTTCAATTTAATCCATATAAACTTGAATTTTGTTTACTAGCAATACATACTTTCCGTTGGCAAGTCCTCCTAATGCATCAATTTGTATGCAAATGCCCCTAAAAAACGAAAAAAAAAAAAAATGACATCTAAATGGGAATAGAGCACCAAGAGCAAACAAACATCAGTGAACACCATTACTCCAAACTTGATACATACTTTGTTTATCCGTTCCTCCGATTCATCCTCAATCCTAAAGGGGTCGAAGTGGCTTCTTCGAGCCCGAAGACATACCACAGCCCTATGGGAAAGTAGTTGCAAGCAAGCCGAAAGCCTTCCTGTCCGCGTTCGGTTAGTCGCACAGGTAACGACGAGACGAGCTGAAGGGCAGGAGGGGACAGATGAAGCCACCACCATTGCAACCAAGTTGGAAAATTCCTACCGATAGCTTCGATATATCTTTTCTTTACCGGAATTTTTAGTCTATTAATTCGAACAAAAATTAAACTATCACAAAAATCTTTTCTCATTTGATTCATGTGCAACGTATTTTTCAAGATTTGCGTATTCAATATATTAATCGATTTTCCAAAAGAGAAACGTTGATTTTATAAAAAAGATTAAAAATTCAAAAACAATTCAACCTAAAATTTACCCGAAAACAAACTATTTTCTTCCAAAAACTTAAAACTCTACAACTTAATATTAAAAAATTTAACCAAATCTTTGAAGAAATTATAACATTAGAATATTTCATGTTAACGATTAATTTTCCTTCTATCACTAATCTTGTTTACATTTTAATAATTTTTAAACATAATAAACATCTCAACATCTTTGCCTTCTATCACAACTCCAATCACAAATGAATCGAGTAATTCCTTTCAAACAAATCAAATAAGTATACAAATTATCACAAACCCATGTTTAAACTCCAATTTAACAACTGAAATAAGTAATTTTACCAACCATCAGACCACCATAAAAATCGTTTTACTTCTATATTTTAACACATGCATTCAAAAATAAATCAAACATAAATCACATAATAATCTCCATTCCAATCTCATAAAAAGCTTTCCAAACACAATTGCAATGATTCAACCTTTTCAAAAAAAAAAAAAAAAAGGTCCATCAAATAATGCATCTTGAAATTAAAATCAAAGTCTAATATCCCAGCATTACCATAAAGATGTAAACAATATTATCCAAATCCAACATAACAAACTCAAGTCTTAAAATCATCAAATTCCAACAAAACCATCTTCAAAATATAACCTAATCCACTACATGAACAGATTGGGGCGAGATGCCTTGAAGGTCGTCTTGAGCTTCCTCGTGGGCGGCCTCACCTTCTTGAACACCAGAGGAAACTTGATCTTTGGATCGTGGAATTGCTTGGTGTTCTCTCGCTTACAGAGCTTTGCAGGAATGGTAGCCGTCTTGATTATCTGAATGCAGGGGAAGCGGACGCGATGACGGGAGGCCATTTCGTTGTACATCTGCTCCACCGCTCCGTTTAAAGTCGTGTCTCTGTACTCCTTGTACATGTTGTGATAACCAGTTCGACTCTGATAACGGAGCCAGATGCCGTAGTTCTTGATTTTGGTAGGATATCTTTCAAATATCTGCATAAAGAAGCACATTTCTCTTGTGAAATTTCGCTTGCTAATTGATCCAGAAAGAATACATAATAAGATTTTAATACGTAGCTGTTAAAACCTATTTAATTAAATTCAATATTAAATCAAAAACCTATTCAATTGACTTCAATCTTAAATAATATTAAATCATTACAAACTTAAATTTGTTTAGATTGTTATCAGTAAGTAGAGTTTAATATCCTTTAGAAAAATTAAATGATTCTGGTAGAACAATCAGCCTCAAAACAAAGTTCAGAATACATGTACATTCTTATATCTATAAAATAAGAACAAGAAAATTAAACTAAATGTTCAGAAAAATAGTAAGTCCTAGTGCAAAAGAGAAACATGAAACCCAAGATGCAAAGTATAGAACAAATAAAACATACTCTCAATGCACAAGTAAGACCTGTCAAGTGCAGTATGACAAGCATCGAAAAAAAATGTTCATGACTAGAATACATGTAACATATCTAGCATATGATAAAAAATCTTAATCAAGATTAGATACAAATTTTATAAGACCTTAGTGAGATTCAAAAATCTTATGGAACATCATATGTTGATTAATGAAGTTTAACATTAAAAATTGAACCAACCATACAGAGATGAAGTTGCTAAGATTTAAGAGTGGTTGTACTCAAAATAACATAATTCAAAATGAGTGAATACAAGAAAAAAAAATGGTGACACAAATTGACAATGAGGTTAGAGAAAATAGACCAAAAAGGTTTGGGCATGCAAAACATAAATCAATATCCCCATCACTAAGAATAGACAAGGTATTACAATCTTGCTATGTGAACAATGAAAAAGGAAAGCAAGATAGACATGGCAACAAACTATTAAAACGATTTCTAGTGCTATCTTAAAAAAGAATCACTAATTGACAATGCATAAAGACATTAAAGGGTTTGTATGGATAATCTAACATTATCAGGTTTAATGCTTGCTATTATTATTATTGTTGTTTACTTGCTCTATTTTGCCTAATTAATATAAACTTTCAAACTAGCATGCTACAATAACCAATAAAAATGAAGCGATGTGGTTCTTCATTTTGCATATGGATTATCTTTACAAGAGAAACATATGCCTATAATTAAAAAACCAAAACAAAAAAGTTATCCTCCTACACATCAACAACAATGCATATCAAAGGAACCATTGAAAATGTGTTACTTAGATTAATGACATTAAGTAAGCCTATATTTAAGAACAATAACCTAAACTATGTACATTCTCACTATTCTACATCTTAGTTGACCCAAATAGTACTGAAAAATAGCTAATCACCCTCTAGTCTAAACAAGATAAATCTATAATAATCATATTGTAAATTGCAACCTAAATGAAATAAACTTGTAAGTAGATTTTAATATCCTGTAGAAACATTAAATGATTCTAGTAGAACAAGCAGCCTCAAAACAAAGTTCAGAATACAAGTACATCCTTATATCTATGAAATAAGAACAAGCAAATTAAACTAAATGTTCAGAAAAATAGAAAGTCCTAGTGCAAAAGAGAACATTTGCTTTACAGAACCACCGTATGTGGCAATAAATCTAAGGAACAATAAGCATTTCTCTTCACAGACCACTGCATCAAATCAAACGAAAGAAACATGAAACCCAGGATGCAAGAGTATACAACAAATAAAATATATTCTCAATGCACACGCAAGACCTGACAAGTGCAGTATGACAAGCATCGAAAAAAAATGTTCATGGCTAGACGATGTGCCAACATCAAATAAGCATCTGAAACAGTAAAATTTAGCACACCTAGTATTCTAGATCAAGACCACGGACAAAACAAAAGCGAACCTCGTTTATGGCAAGCACTTGGCCATTGCTTTTCTTAACTTTCTTCAGCTTTCTAAGAAAGTACCTGTTTCAAATAAGGGCACGAATCAAATGAAAAGCATATGAAAACCATCAAGACGGAAACATCAATAATGACAAAATTCTAAACCAAGCTTGGATACCAGAACTTGGACTTGGCTCTAACTTCATTCGTGGCCCAAAGTTTCATGCGGTAAATCTTCGGATGCTCATCGCTTGGGGTAGGAAGTGCTCGACCTACCACCTGGTACTGATGGAACTGCAGCAACCAGAATCAAAAATTAAATTTTAACCAATAAAATCAACAGAAACCAAATAATTCAATGTGCGGAGCCGTGATTTTTCATAATGATGTAGAAGACAGAATAAGAAATCAAAATACTAGAATCGAAACGCGATCATTAGGAGAAGAACGAAAATTGTTCCGCCTACTTTAAAGAAACCCATCCCTTCTAAGATTCTCTTCAACCAGAGCCTTCCCTGAAGACGACCACATCGAAACGGCGCAAATGCTTGCAAGGGATTTATAGGCACCCTGCGCAAACCCTAAAATCAAAATGTCTCTTTTGCCCCCAGTTTGATAATAAAATAACAAAATTGTCAAATTTTTAGACATATTTAAACAAGTATTTTCGTTGAAAAAATTTAAAAATTTTAAACAAATGATGCTAATTGAATTGGAACGTCGAAAACATCTACGAATAAACTTCATTAACACCTAAAAAATAAATCTAAATAAATAAATTCTTATAATATTTTTTATATCATCCAAATTTATTACAACCTATATTTCTAAGAATATATATATATATATATATATATATATATATATATATATATATATTTTAGAATAATATTTAAATAAATAAGCTATCTCATAAAACATGTCAAATAATTAAAAAAAATAGTCCCTCAAAACATAAAAATAAATATATTATTAACTAAGACATGTCGAGATGAATCCAATAATAATAATTTAGTCTCAATCAAAATCTATTCAAACTATTATTACTAAAATTCAAAAATAGTTAATAAAGAAATAATTAATTATTAATAATAATATAAAACCCCCTAATTTTGAGAACTAAACCCCTCTTTCCTAATCCCACACTCGGCTTTTCCTAATTTTCTACCCTATGAAGTCTATCGAAAGATAATCGCCCTACACTTATGACAAGGGGCATCTCATTGTTGATTTTTGAAAGGATCACTAAAAGAGAGTGCAACTAGGGATAGAGTCTAATTGTGATCTTGACAATGGATTTTGAGTTTTCTTGAACTTAAAAATAAGGCATTTGTAATTTAAGCTTTTGATCTCCTTATTTTTGACAAGGAATATTATTCCTAAGTCTTAATCAAGTTTTATTTTAGTATTAGATTTATCAAAAGAGTTGATCAAATGAATTGAAAACAAAATTAAGGCTCAAGAATAATTGAACCTAATGAGAGAGAGTGAAAGAAGAGATGAAGTAGAGAAAATTTTTATATCTTCACTAACAAAGTTGTTTGATGAGTTTATGAAAAACTTTAAATTGTTATGCTTCATATGTTATTAATCCTATTATAGACAAAGTAATTTCTTTATTAAAATAAATATTGTTGAAATTAAATTTGAGAAGCAACAATGAGTAATATAAAATATGTATGAAAAATAAAAAAAAACAAAGAACAACAATCATAAGAATCCGACATGTTTTTATATTTATATTTGATATAGTACTAAGTGACAAATACTTTTTAGTGTAAGTGTTTTTATATACTTATTGTGATACTCTAATATTCTGTTGTCATGTTGAATTGATTAGATTGTACAGTAGATAATCATAAAAATAAAAATATAATATATGATATATATTTTATTTATTTACCTTGGGTTGATTAATATGCTCTTATGTAGATAACATTCCAATTTCACAAAATAAATGATGCATGAATGATATGATATATGTGACATCTAGCATGATTATGAAATACATAAACATAATAACATTGTAGTTAAAGTATGTGTAGCTTAAATTACTTATTACTTAATGAAATTAATTGTATGTCATGGTTTACACATGAGTATAAAAATGTGATGATGCAAGTATTATAAGATTATATTATTAAAAAGATAAGAAAGAATATTCAATAACTTAAGAATCATGTGAAATAAAGAGTTAAAAATTCCACTTGAAATAATTATGATGATCGATGGTGAATCATTGAATTGAGAATTGCAATTAATATAATAGTTAATGACTAATAAGTCACATGATTGAGAATTATTACTAACATAATGGTTAGTGACCAATAAGTCACATGATTGACAATTATCATGATAATAGTAGTTAATAATAAATGAATCACATTATTAAGAATTCAACTAATGACTCATGAATCATATGATTGAAAGGTTAAAAGTATAAGAGCTAATAATTTGAATGAAAAAAATGACTGAGTGTATTATCAATGAGAATAAGAGAAAAATAATAATAGATAAATGAATAATAAATATATACATGCATATCATATCATGTTTACAAGCTTAGATGAGGCTTTAATTGATTACTCTTCTTACTTGATATATGTCATATGAACCCTACATGTAACATGATTTAATTGTTGGAATTATAGGTTAGAAATTAGCATAAGAGGAGAGGGTGAATATTGGAGATTTTAGAACTAAACTTCTTGATTTTAATTATGAATTAGTAATAAAACCTTGAATTTTATTAAAAAAAGCTTAACTAACTCAATTAATCTTATAAAGTGCAACAATTGTTAATATTGATTTATTTTATATTCTATTTAGAAAACATTAATTAGTTTAAAAAACTTGTATGATAATTTTATCTATTTTGTAGAAATGAAAGCAAGTAATCCAAATAAAAAGAAAATTAAGAAAAATGGCATTATGTTTTTAGGTTGTTTGACTCAATCAGTTACATCCATCCTTAAGTGACTTGAACAAGTTTCTATTAATAATCCATACTCCTTTAATGTAACTCATAGTGGTAAATCTTACAACAACACACCTTTTTGTCCCAATAAGTAAGAGTATACCTTACAACACCTTATAGAAGAATATATACAATAGCTTTATAAATTATTATAACAAGTTTAATGAAGTAAAGTTCATAACATCAAATCACTCACTTGTACAAGTCAATATTACACAAAGATAAATTATGATAAAGATGTTACCACATTAATAAAACTTGATGAAAAGTAAGAAATGAGTATCATAAATTGTAATTGTTGAAACTATAAAGTGAATGCTCCTCATGGTTGGTCCATATTCAAGAGTTTTTTTTTCTATTGTGTTATTTCAAAAGATTTAGTAATTTGAGCGTTATCAATCTATTCTTTCAAATTTTCACCTCTATTTATGTAAGATGATGAGTTATATGCAAATAAAGTGTTTCAATACTTAGAATTAGATTCTCAAAACAATTCAACTAATTTTTATAAGTCTCAACAACACAGTATATTAATATATCTCAACAATCATATTAGGATAACAAGCATTGTACATAGATCACCCCAAAAGATGCTATTATATTGTCAACTCCTAGTAATGATGCTTTATTTGATGATAACAAACCTTAAGTATGTCTAATAAATTTTTTTAAGTTAATTTTCAAATTTTAAGTAATTGATACTCGTATTCGTAGGAGAACTAAAAGAAGAATATGCATAAATATTAAATCTCATGAAGATCATCTTGGTTGGAATGACAAATCACTAATAAATGTATTTTGAATTTAATTTAAAGTATTTTAATTTTACTTTGATTAAAATGTTAAGTTTGATTAAAATATATTATAAGACACATAAATTAAATTTAAATTAATTTTAGAACAATATTTAGGTTTTTAATATTTTTGTCCAACATCTTTAATTATCTTGATTATCATTTTACTTTAATAATATCATTGAAATTCTTAATTAATCTATTATAAAAAATATGTTAATAATATTACTTAATTAATGAAAAATTAATAATGATAATAATAATAATTAAATATCATTTGTAATATCATTGATAACCATATTTGATCCAATATCCTAAATTTATATTATTTGATAAATATCCTCAAAATTCTTATTTTAGTAATAATTTAATAAGAAATTCAAATAAAAAATAATTAAACAATCCTAATTCTTAGTCACCTAAACTTTTACATAGTTACTACTTGCATTTTGCCTTTGCTACAATAATTGTGTTGGGGCATCATTATTGAACTCGATTTAAAATTATTTTCAAACCACGACATTACCCTCTAAACCAAGTTTAATTTTATATTTAGTGGCAAGCACGGGTGATTAATTCTTGAACTTACTACATGGTAGCCAACCTCGATATTTGACTGTGTACAAGGGTTACAAAAATCTTTATAAAGAGAAAATAAAAAACAAATGTGCAATGTGGGACTAAAACACACTTTTTCTGCATGACAAACTCTCGAATTGTGAGAGTAAAGTGAGCTGTTTTATCATGCATTTTGCAATCAAAAGAATCATATTGTATTTTTCAAAAGCGGTAATTCTATCAGTCATCCAATGATGCAATTTTGTGGTCGCATAGTCAAAATTTCATTTGCTCAAAAAGTTAAATCATATCGTTATATCATGATTCAGATTTAACACCTCAGATCAATTTCATATTTCTAAAAGCACAAATTTGATTATATTCATTCGATCATGTAGTTTTGTGATTGAACGATCTCAAAGCATTCTAATTAAATAGCTCCTATGCAAATAGCTATTTTAGTCATTATTTTGAGTCATTGGTATTTTTTTAATTATTAATTTCTTAATTAAAATATTATAAAAGCTACAAAAATTATAACAACTAAATTAGGTGTTTAGTAAGTGCTTTTAGTTATTAGAATTTATCTATAAATAGAAGATTTTTTTAGTAAAAATGATTAATAAAAATTTTTACAAAATTTTAAAAAAGAATCCTTATGTCACGACCTTGAAGCAATTCACAGTCATTAATAATTGTCACCTCCATACGTTGTGCCCTTCTTCAACAAAATCCTGAATTTTGTTCTATCTCAAATCACCTAAGTGATCAATTTTTTTATTCTTAATTGATTTAATTAAAATACTTATGCCTCTTTAATCATTTTATCAAGTATATAATTTTGTTAATATTAATTTAAATTTTATGTCACCAAATATTTTTCTTTTATTATTATTTGTCGTAAGACCATTGTATCTTGCCTCATTAATTTCATTGTAAGCCATGATAGCTTGTCTTGATTGTTTGTTTGTTGTGATGATTTAATCTACCCATCTTTTAGCGAAAGACCTATATTGTATTTATTTTTGCCTGATTTTTTCTAGGAGAAAATGTAGGTTTGTTTTATAAACCAAACCATCTAAAACTCAATTGCATATATTTTTAATTATTATTGATTTTTTTATTACACAGCTTTTATAAAAATTAATATATTTTAAAATAAAAATAAAATTTTATAGAAAATCACTTTTATATATTTGTTAAACCTTACTAAAAATTATTTTAAATATTTTCTTGAAATATTTTTTATAAGAAACCAAAATTTTTATTCCTAATAATTCATCCTGTTCTTGTTGAATCACACTTCAGATGCAACCATTAAACTAGCACAAATTAGCTATAAATGGCTCATCATACAAGTATGATAAGCATCTTTATATTATACAATGTCAATTCTTAGTGTAGTACTTAAGTTTAAATAGATTGTTCATATATGAATGCGGATCACCATTGTACAATAATTAATTTCACTAAAAACTGAGCTTTTAGGAAGATATTGCATAATATATTGATATAACGATGAACTGTTATATGATTATATAATATTTAACTTAACTAGACTTACTAAGATGACTGTACATGTATGATAAAATTATTGTAGTAGTATGACAAATTTTATCACACCTATTTTTTTTAAAGTTAAGAATACAATCAAAATTTAAATGATCATAATATCAAAATGTACTAGCAATTGACAACATAATAATATACAAAATATTAACATATTAAGATCTAAATAAAAATAATCACTCTTAAAACTCCATGCTATGTCAAATCTATTAAATAAACACATAAGCTAACTTCTCTACATAAAACCTTTTTTAATAGCTAGAAAATGTGTATATTAGTCAATTTATCTACTACCCATGCTAAATCATGCCTTATAGGCATCCTTGGTGGTCCAAAAAAAAATCCAAAGCTATGCATTCTTATTTCCATTTTGGAATTGGTAAGTGTTGCAACAATCAATTAAGCTTTATTTATAATGCTTAATCTATTGGCAAATAAAATATTTCTTAACTTATTCTATAACATCTCTTTCATATTAGGCTACTAATAGTTTTGCATCAATTCTTAATACATCTTATTATTTTAAAGATGGATGGAATACTTAAAATTATAAGCTTTAGAGAATAATAATTACCTAAGATTCTAGTGAGTAAGAAAACACAACCTACCTTAAAATCTTAATAAATTATTATCATTATGTGTAAAATCAGATTCTTCTCCTTAAATATTTTGAATCAACTTTTGATAGCATTCAACCTAAAGGTAATCACTTGTTTATGGAATCAAGTTAATCAAGCCTTAAAAGGAGTTTATAAAGTAAACCCATATATCTATACACAATATTTTTTATTTTTAATATTTTTAATCTCAAATAACATCTATTTGTGATGAGGTTATTCTACAAGATAACACATAATAGCCTTTCTACTTAATGCATCAACAATCACATTTACTTTATTTGCATAATAGTTATATAGTTAGGTTATAATTTATATTATATTTTAACCATCTTCTTTGTCTCATGTTCAATTCTTTCTAGATGAAAAGAAGTTATTACAAGCTTTAATGGTCAATCGATGTCTCATATTTACCCCATATAGGTCATGCCATTGAATCTGAAAAGCAAATATTATTATAATTGTTCCAAAATCATGCATTGGATAATTTTTCTAAAGATGTTTAATTACCTTGAAGCATAAGTAATAACTCACACAAACAATCTATGGAGTGAAGCTTCATTAAAGATTTGATATCTATCTAGCAAAACTAGGATTGGTATTGTAGTTAATTTGTTTTTCACTTTTACAAAATTGTTCTTGTAACAGACATTTTATTCAAATTTCACAACTTTTTTGAGTTAATCTCATCAATAAGGATGCTTACTAAAAACCACCTTACACGAACTTCAGATAATAACCAACAAAACCCAAAAAACCCTAAATCTTTAAAACAAAAGTGTCTTATGAATCCAGAATGCCAAATATTTTTAAGGCCCAATAGATATCCCTATTATATTAATCACATGCTCTAAAAATATTATGTGAGACAACTAGAATTCACACTCAAAGAATTTTTCATTCAATCAATTTTGTCTCAAAATCTATAGTATGATACGTTGTAATACGTGTGAGGTAAAACAAGCAAGAGAAGAGAAAAGAATTATGCATTTAACAATTTTTTTATTCTAAAAATTAGAAAAAAAATTTTGAGCTTAAAAATATTTTTCTTTTATCAACAAAATAAAATTGCTCAACAATAAATGAAGTGCGTAAAATATTTTGAGGTGTTTCGACTAAAACCCATTCCTACATCCACCTCTGATCCCCAATCGGGGTTTTCATTAACTGCTTGTTTTTGTTGAAGCTGATAAGGGTAAACCAAATACACATCAGTATTTTAATGAGGTACCAAAATTAGAGAAATTCATGTTATTCAAAAAAATTTGAAACTTTATAATTTTTGGCTTACAAAATTCGTATACCTTTAATTCTTTAAATAAAAGGGATATTACTAATGAATAAAATAGATGTTACTAGAAAATAAAAAGATTATTTTGAGCAAAAGTAGAGAAATAGAGATCAAAGAAAAGTTGTGTTACACCCCATTTTTCCTAGGCTGATTTTTGGCATACATTTTTTTTTTTTTTATATATAGACAGCTCAGATCGTCCCATACCAACCTGAGTAGCCTACGAAAACATAGGATATAACACATCATTACACACCTACTTTCCTTTAACAATGTGGATCCCATCTCCCGGGTACACCGTCAAATCAGGTTCATGACTCCTGAATTAACAGATGGACTCGCGCAATGTTACTCCTACTAGACCCAATACTCCTAACCCATACGGTAGGAGAACCGATCTAATAGAAGTCTGAACCCCCACGGTTAAGTTCCATAGTCATGTAATGACCTCACCATCAAACAAAAAGATATATAATATCCTCAGATAAAATATGGCACTCCACACACCATACTCCAAGACAATAAGATAAGACAGTAAATGGAAACTACATTACAAGAATAAGATCCAAGTCCAACAAGTGTAATATTATCCAACCAGAAACATAAGTCAGAATTACCCTCACATATTACATGACATATGAGAATAACAATCTCATTAAATACATCCAACAGCAACAATCAACTAACCAGAATATCTCAGACAATCACAAGTCAGATATCCTCCACAATCCTGCTGACCACGATCCCACCTAATCTGGTAGCGTCAAGTCTGCCGAGCCACTGAAAATATATAATACAGGAATTAGCTACGCCCAGTAGGAAAGACAGCTAGTAAAACTCACATGCAAGAGAAGGATAATAGCAAAAATATAGGAATACAGCATAACAATGTAAGGTGGATAGGCACTCTCAGTCCCAGACTCCGACCAATCACAGTCACCCCTAGTCACACCAGAGTAGCTCTCCTCTGGGCTTCCAGGTAGCGTGCCAGTGGGAACGCCCATCTCGAAACACGCATGGCGCCTAAGCACCCGACACCGCAGCGTCTCTCGTCAATCAATCTCCTGGAGACTATAGACAGATCCAGTCACAAAATCTCTAGCCAACGTGAGACACCCCTGCCACCCTAAGGCGCGCAGGCCTACACACTTGGCTAGCCACTGCGAGACACCCCTGCCACCCTCAGGCGCGCAGGCCTACGCACATGGGCCAGGAGAGATCGACTCAGCCACCGTTCCAAAGAGTCCTCTACCAACAACTTCCATAGAAGCTCACGCCCCTACAGTCATTGCCAATCTCTAACTCCAAGATCCGGCAACATGTGTCCAGGTACAACAAGGCGCATACCAGTCACATGTATACTGTGGAAGCTAAGTCTGAACCGCACAGTTACCTACCACAACTACCCTAAAACATCATATAGGGTCTATAGTAGTCCGGTCCAGTATGCCAATCCATAAAATATGCCAACACTGAGTAAACTGACTCAATCCATGCCATTGCCATCCAAGCAATACAACTGTCAATTACTGACTGTTCTGGTAGCATCCATGTACCATACCTCTGTCTGACTGTTTCCAGCTGTACTGTCATCACTGATAACATTTTTCCCCACTTCAGGCAATTTTTCTTTACCCCCGGATCTCCAGAATTTTCGAAATTTCTCATTTCCAAATTTTCTGATTTTTCTTGAATTTTCCAAAATATAAATAATCCCTAAAACTCAATTATCGAATTTTTCCTAAATTCGAAATATCAAATTTTGCAATTTTATCCATTTTCCGAAATTCGGAATAATTACCGAATTTAAAATTCCGTTTATTCCATTATACCGCGCCGCACTTCCGTGAACCCGGTTCTCGCCGCCGGTTCGGCCTTCGCGCTGAGCCGAGAACCGCTTCTCACTGAACCGCGCCGAATCCCCTGAACCGGATCCCGCCACCGGTTCGGGCCTTCGCGCTGAACCAAACCCCCGCCGGTCGAAGTTATTAATCCGAAATTCGGCCGACGCTTAATATATAATATTAATAATTAATAAATTATTCTCTTAATAAATCAACTAATCCCTAATTAACCCTTAATTCGTCTCCTTCCTTGGCCCGTCGTCCGCGAAACCCTAGCCGCCGCAATCACCGACCAATACGATCCTTCCGTCGATTTCCGGCAACTGCGAACAAGGAGAACATGTTCGTACTATCCTAACATTCCAATAATGCCGCTAATTTCCTAAGGTTTAAATCAAAATCTCCGCCGAAGGAATTCGCCCGTCCGCCGTTGCCGTATTGTGAAATTTGAGATTAATCCAACAATTAAATTAACTAATTCAATGGCAACGCTGATAATGCAAATCCCTAACATGCTCCTAAGCATTAACAAATTTTTCGGCGAAATGGGGAATTTTCCAGAAAATCCGAAATTTGCAAAAGACACCAATTAGCATTCAATTAATTCCGATTTTTCATCCACATGCTTGTTTTCATTAAGCAAAATATTCCATGCTTAAAATTTTCTACCAAATAACTAATTTAAACTGAATTTCCTACCTCAAAGACGCCGGCGACGGTGAGCCTCGTCCGCAGCTCGCCGCAGCTCCTCACCGAACGAACCCGGTATCAATCGACTCTCCTCGGTCCCGTGAATCTCCAGGCACAAAAAGCCCCTTGTCAGGCCGCCGGAATCACGCGCCGTACGCCGGAAAATTCCTCTCTATCGGTCGGTCGAACGAAACCCTAATCGTTCGGGAGGGTTTTATATTCCTGGCCGACACGGTGAAAACCCGTTACGCACCGTTGACACGCTTTCGACACGGTAAGCACCCGATACGCGCTGTCGACACGCTATTGACACGGTAAGCACCCGATCAGCCGGTTCAATCCCAACCGTCGATCACGACCGTCCGATCCGCTTATCAGAACGCACGCGCAAACTCACTCGGCGAACCGCCTCCGCCTCCGCTGAACCGTTCCGATCCGGTTCACACGCGGTAAAAACCAATTTCCGGTTTTAAAATAACCGATCATAATTGATTTTTCGAATTTTCCAAAAATCCAATAAATCCAAATAAACTGGGAAAATTACTTAAAAATTACCTCGGTGTTCCGAAAAATCCCTAGAAATTTCAGAAATTCCAATAGCCTCTAATTGAGCTCCTGGCTCATCCTACTGTCGATCTGAAATCATCCAAGCCAAAAATTAATTTATTAAAGATTAACATAAAAATTTTTACTGGGTATAACAATCTCCCCACCTTATCAGGAATTTCGCCCTCGAAATTCAGCAAGAAGTTCCGGCCACTTCTCCGCAACATCCTGCTCTAGCTCCCAGGTTGCCTCCCTTTCGTCATGTCTATTCTACAGAACCTTGACCATAGGAAACGACCTGTTCCTCAGCTGTCTGCTGCTCTCCTCGAGGATGCGAACTGGTAGTTCCACATAAGAAGAATCTGGTGTCACTTGCAAACCAGGAAGATCATCACTGATACAATGAGAAGGATCTGGCACATATCTCTTGAGATTCGAAACATGAAACACATTGTGAATCCCAGTCAGATGTTCAGGAAGTGCCAACCTGTAAGCCACTTCACCAATCCTCTCTAGAATAGGATATGGTCCAATGTAACGAGGTCGAAGCTTAGAAGGCTTCCCGAACCGGAATAGGCCTCGCATAGGACTGATCTTCAGGAATACCCTATCTCCTACAGAAAACTCAACAGCTCTGTGCTTAGGATCATAATATTTCGTCTGGCGATCTTGCACAATACGTAATCTGTCTTGCAATAACTTGACTTCAGCTGTGGTCTCCTGTACAATCTGAGGTCCCCACACTCTCCTGGAATCACCCTCCTCCCAACAAAGAGGGGATCTGCACCTACGCCCATACAATGCCTCGTAAGGTGCCATACCAATCGACGCCTGGAAGCTGTTATTGTACACAAACTCTACCAAGGGTAACCGTCTGGCCCAATCTGTTGAGTAAGTTTGTACGCTCAAGCGTAGCAAATCCTCTAAGGTCCGAATAGTCCGCTCAGACTGTCCATCTGTCTGAGGATGATAAGCAGTACTGAACTTCAACTGTGTACCCATGGCAGTGTGTAAGCTCCTCCAAAACTGTGATGTGAACTTGGCGTCTCTGTCAGAAATAATAGATCGGGGAATTCCATGCAATCTGACAATCTGCTGAATATATACCTCTGCCAATTGTGCCGCTGAATCCGTCTTCTTAATTGATAAGAAATGGGCTGACTTGGTCAATCGATCCACGATGACCCAAATGGCGTCAAAACCTTGTCTGGTACGAGGAAGACCAGTTACAAAGTCCATAGTGATGTCATCCCATTTCCACTCCGGAATCGGCAATCTCTGTAGCAATCCCCCAGGTCTCTGGTGCTCGGCCTTAACTTGCTGACATGTAAGGCACTTCTTAACAAAAGCAGCAACATCTGCCTTCAACCCTCTCCACCAGAAAACACTCCTCAAATTCCTATACATCTTGACTTCTCCAGGGTGCATAGCCAAAGTTCCATAATGAGCCTCCCGAAGGATCCTCTCCCTGAACTCCTGATGTGATGGTACACACCAGCGACCCCTGAAAGTCAAAATGTCGTCTCTGAGAGCAAAGTCTCCTCCCAATCCCTGCGATGCCAACTCAAACTTCTCCTTCAGCTCTTCATCACAAAGCTGAAGGTCACGCATCTCAGATAACCAGTCAGCCCGAATAGTCAACGAACTGAGTCTGTGAGCCAGTCTCTAAACAGACAACTGTTCCTGACATCTCTCAATATCCCAATCCAAGTCTGCTATAGAGTCGCAAGCTATCACAGTATGCACAACTGCGTGTCTGCTCAAGGCATCAGCCACTGGATTAGCCTTCCCCTCGTAGTAGTTTATTGTCAGCTCGTAATCTTTTATCAGTTCCAACCACCTCCTCTGCCTCAAGTTCAGTTCCTTCTGAGTGAACAGATACTTAAGACTCTTGTGGTCGGAGAAGCAATCTACAGGAACTCCGTACAATAATGTCTCCATATCTTCAAGGCAAAAATGACAGCAGCTAACTCCAAATCATGAGTGGGATAATTCTTCTCATGATCCTTCAGTTGCCTCGAAGCATATGCTATAACTCTACTATCCTGCATCAGTACGGCTCCCAAGCCTATATGTGAAGCATCAGTGTACATCTGATACGGCTTCTCCTGTGTAGGTAACATCAATACTGGAGTGGTGCTAAGCCTCTGCTTCAGCTCTAGGAAACTGTTCTCACAACTCTCTGACCACTCAAAAGATTTTCCCTTCCGGGTCAACTGGGTTAGTGGAGCGGCCAGTCTAGAAAAGTGAGGAACAAATTTCCTATAGTATCCAGCCAAACCAAAGAAACTCCGGATCTCAGTGACAGAAGATGGCCGTTTCCAATCAACAATAGCTTGTATCTTGCTAGGATCAACAGCCATGCCCTCTGCACTGACAATGTGTCCCAAGAATGCTACTGAGTCCAGCCAAAAGGAACACTTGGAGAATTTTGCATACAGCTCATTCTCCCGCAACACTGTAAGCACAGTCCTCAACTGATCTGCATGAGTTTCCCTATCTCTGGAATAAATCAATATATCATCTATAAAGATGATCACAAACCGATCCAGAAAGGCATGAAACACTCGATGCATCAGGTTCATAAATACTGCTGGAGCATTAGTCAATCCAAAAGGTAACACTGTGAACTCGTAATGCCCATATCTAGTACGGAATGCTGTTTTGGGTACATCAGAATCTCTAATCCGGATCTGGTGATAACCCGAGCGTAAATCAATCTTGGAGAACACAGTTGCTCCCTAAAGCTGATCCAACAAATCATCGATGCGTGGTAAAGGGTATCGGTTACGATTAGTAACCTTATTCAATTCCCTATAATCTACACACAGCCTCATACTACCATCTTTCTTCTTGACGAATAAGACAGGGGGCACCCCAAGGTGAACAACTGGGGCGTATGAGTCCCTTGTCTAATAAGTCCTGTAACTGAGTCTTCAACTCTACTAGCTCGGCTGGAGCCATCCTGTAAGGAGCTCTAGCAATAGGAGCTACTCCTGCCTCCAAATCAATCGAAAACTCCACTTCCCTAGCTGGTGGTAGTCCAGGCAGCTCCTCTGGAAAAACCATAGGGAAGTCTCTCACCACTGGAATATCTGACATAGGGGTAGTGGTGGCTTGGCTATCGGTCACATAGGCCAACCAACCAGTACAACCCTTACTTACTAACCTCTCTGCCTGAAGAACTGAGATCAGAGGGATCTGCCTATTCAGACCAAAGTATATCACTTCCCCCGAACCAGGCACTCTGATCCTGACCTTCTTCTCCCAACAATCCAGCACCACTGCATGGTAGCACAACCAATCCATTCCCAAAATGATGTCGAACTCTGCTAGTGGCACACATATCAACTCTGTCACGAACTCGTGTCCACTAATCAGAATAGATCCGTCAATCTTCTGAACAGTGGGAATCTCCTTCCCATCAGGAAGCCTAACCAGTAAGGGTTCATTCAAGTAACCCTTGGATCCTGATATCTGATTCCAGATCCTCTCAGCAACAAAAGAATGAGATGCACCAGTATCAAACAAAGTCATGCACTGCACGTTGCCAAAATAAAGCATACCTGTGATCACCTCTGGTGACTCTGAAGCCTGCTGCCGAGTCAGTGCAAACACTATGGGCTGTCCCCCAGATGAACCAACCGGTCCTGTGATCCTCTGTTTCTTCAACTCTGGGCAGTCGCACTTCTTGTGTCCGGGCTGTCGACAATGGTAGCAGATAATCCCCCCAGTCCGGGTACCTGTCTGCTGCACTGGTCTCTCAGAGATAGGTCGTGGCTGGACCACGCCCTCCTGAGTACCACGGTGATCTCTGTGTCTCTTGTCCTTTTTGTTTTGTTGGACATTTCTGAATTCCTTCCTCTTGTTGTGAGTCTCTCTCTGGGCCTCCATCCGGTTGTCAATAAGCTCAACGGATCTCGCAGCCTCCACCAAGTCACGAAACCTGGCAAACCGACTCACAACTAGCTGGCGCTGCAGCATAGGACGAAGTCCCTCCAGGAACATCTCACATCTGCGCTCCTCAGAAGGCACCAGCTCTGCGGCGTACCTCGCCAGATAAGTGAACCTCGATAAGTAATCGTTCACTGACATCTGGCCCTGCCTGAGGTGTATAAGTTCCCTCCTGAACTGAGACATGGCAGAAGCCGGAATGTAGCACTCCCTGAATGCCTCAACAAAGTCTTCCCATGCTATCTCGCTGTTCTGAGCCTCCCCAAACATAGCGCGCCGCTGGCCTCTCCACCAGGTAGCAGCCTCTCCCTCCAATACTAGAGCAGCAAGTACTACCCTCCTGCCGAATGGACATCCCAAGGCATCAAACAGCTCAAGCATATGAGCCATCCAGTCATCTGCCACCGCTGGGTCAGCCGACCCACTGAAGCTCCGCGGACGCAACCGCATGAAGGCATCGATCCAACGATCCACGGCTGGCTCAACTGGCAATGCTGGGCTCGTCTCCGGGGTAGGAGTAGTAGATACAGGTCTGCCTCTAGCTGCTCCACGAGCGGAAAGTCTCCTGGTACCAGCCATACTGTCAAAAGCAACTAATCTGGCATTAGAGTCGTCATTTGGCAATTGGCATATGGACTACTATAGTAAACAAAAGAATCAACAGTTCTCCCCACCTTGGGTTGAACTTCTATACATGTCTAGCGCCGCTATCTCACCTAGGTTCTGATATGTCTAGCCCCACTATCTTAACCTAGGGCTCTGATACCACTCCTGTTACACCCCATTTTTCCTAGGCTGATTTTTGGCATACATTTTTTTTTTTTTTTTATATATAGACAGCTCAGATCGTCTCATACCAACCTGAGTAGCATACGAAAACATAGGATATAACACATCATTACACACCTACTTTCCTTTAACAATGTGGATCCCATCTCCCGGGTACACCGTCAAATCAGGTTCATGACTCCTGAATTAACAGATGGACTCGCGCAATGTTACTCCTACTAGACCCAATACTCCTAACCCATACGGTAGGAGAACCGATCTAATAGAAGTCTGAACCCCCACGGTTAAGTTCCATAGTCATGTAATGACCTCACCATCAAACAAAAAGATATATAATATCCTCAGATAAAATATGGCACTCCACACACCATACTCCAAGACAATAAGATAAGACAGTAAATGGAAACTACATTACAAGAATAAGATCCAAGTCCAACAAGTGCAATATTATCCAACCAGAAACATAAGTCAGAATTACCCTCACATATTACATGACATATGAGAATAACAATCTCATTAAATACATCCAACAGCAACAATCAACTAACCAGAATATCTCAGACAATCACAAGTCAGATATCCTCCACAATCCTGCTGACCACGATCCCACCTAATCTGGTAGCGTCAAGTCTGCCGAGCCACTGAAAATATATAATACAGGAATTAGCTACGCCCAGTAGGAAAGACAGCTAGTAAAACTCATATCCAAGAGAAGGATAATAGCAAAAATATAGGAATACAGCATAACAATGTAAGGTGGATAGGCACTCTCAGTCCCAGACTCCGACCAACCACAGTCACCCCTAGTCACACCAGAGTAGCTCTCCTCTGGGCTTCCAGGTAGCGTGCCAGTGGGAACGCCCATCTCGAAACACGCATGGCGCCTAAGCACCCGACACCGCAGCGTCTCTCGTCAATCAATCTCCTGGAGACTATAGACAGATCCAGTCACAAAATCTCTAGCCAACGTGAGACACCCCTGCCACCCTAAGGCGCGCAGGCCTACACACTTGGCTAGCCACTGCGAGACACCCCTGCCACCCTCAGGCGCGCAGGCCTACACACATGGGCCAGGAGAGATCGACTCAGCCACCGTTCCAAAGAGTCCTCTACCAACAACTTCCATAGAAGCTCACGCCCCTACAGTCATTGCCAATCTCTAACTCCAAGATCCGGCAACATGTGTCCAGGTACAACAAGGCGCATACCAGTCCACATGTATACTGTGGAAGCTAAGTCTGAACCGCATAGTTACCTACCACAACTACCCTAAAACATCATATAGGGTCTATAGTAGTCCGGTCCAGTATGCCAATCCATAAAATATGCCAACACTGAGTAAACTGACTCAATCCATGCCATTGTCATCCAAGCAATACAACTGTCAATTACTGACTGTTCTGGTAGCATCCATGTACCATACCTCTGTCTGACTGTTTCCAGCTGTACTGTCATCACTGATAACATTTTTCCCCACTTCAGGCAATTTTTCTTTACCCCCGGATCTCCAGAATTTTCGAAATTTCTCATTTCCAAATTTTCTGATTTTTCTTGAATTTTCCAAAATATAAATAATCCCTAAAACTCAATTATCGAATTTTTCCTAAATTCGAAATATCAAATTTTGCAATTTTATCCATTTTCCGAAATTCGGAATAATTACCGAATTTAAAATTCCGTTTATTCCATTATACCGCGCCGCACTTCCGTGAACCCGGTTCTCGCCGCCGGTTCGGCCTTCGCGCTGAGCCGAGAACTGCTTCTCACTGAACCGCGCCGAATCCCCGGAACCGGATCCCGCCACCGGTTCGGGCCTTCGCGCTGAACCAAACCCCCGCCGGTCGAAGTTATTAATCCGAAATTCGGCCGACGCTTAATATATAATATTAATAATTAATAAATTATTCTCTTAATAAATCAACTAATCCCTAATTAACCCTTAATTCGTCTCCTTCCTTCGCCCGTCGTCCGCGAAACCCTAGCCGCCGCAATCACCGACCAATACGATCCTTCCGTCGATTTCTGGCAACTGCGAACAAGGAGAACATGTTCGTACTATCCTAACATTCCAATAATGCCGCTAATTTCCTAAGGTTTAAATCAAAATCTCCGCCGAAGGAATTCGCCCGTCCGTCGTTGCCGTATTGTGAAATTTGAGATTAATCCAACAATTAAATTAACTAATTCAATGGCAACGCTGATAATGCAAATCCCTAACATGCTCCTAAGCATTAACAAATTTTTCGGCGAAATGGGGAATTTTCCAGAAAATCCGAAATTTGCAAAAGACACCAATTAGCATTCAATTAATTCCGATTTTTCATCCACATGCTTGTTTTCATTAAGCAAAATATTCCATGCTTAAAATTTTCTACCAAATAACTAATTTAAACTGAATTTCCTACCTCAAAGACGCCGGCGACGGTGAGCCTCGTCCGCAGCTCGCCGCAGCTCCTCACCGAACGAACCCGGTATCAATCGACTCTCCTCGGTCCCGTGAATCTCCAGGCACAAAAAGCCCCTTGCCAGGCCGCCGGAATCACGCCCCGTATGCCGGAAAATTCCTCTCTATCGGTCGGTCGAACGAAACCCTAATCGTTCGGGAGGGTTTTATATTCCTGGCCGACACGGTGAAAACCCGTTACGCACCGTTGACACGCTTTCGACACGGTAAGCACCCGATACGCGCTGTCGACACGCTATTGACACGGTAAGCACCCGATCAGCCGGTTCAATCCCAACCGTCGATCACGACCGTCCGATCCGCTTATCAGAACGCACGCGCAAACTCACTCGGCGAACCGCCTCCGCCTCCGCTGAACCGTTCCGGTCCGGTTCACACGCGGTAAAAACCAATTTCCGGTTTTAAAATAACCGATCATAATTGATTTTTCGAATTTTCCAAAAATCCAATAAATCCAAATAAACTGGGAAAATTACTTAAAAATTACCTCGGTGTTCCGAAAAATCCCTAGAAATTTCAGAAATTCCAATAGCCTCTAATTGAGCTCCTGGCTCATCCTACTGTCGATCTGAAATCATCCAAGCCAAAAATTAATTTATTAAAGATTAACATAAAAATTTTTACTGGGTATAACAAGTTGTAAGTTCCATAATTGTGTAAAAACTTGTTACTCACGGTTTGAACTTCACTTAGACTTGTATAAAAATTTTCAAGCTTGATTCAATAGTTTTTATATTTGATAAATGATCCCTATTTATAGTTTAAATGAAATACTCTAAATATAACTCTCTTAATGATGAGAATTTGGTTTTCAAAAAGTTAGTCGTTACATGCGAAGACTATAGTATAGCTACCATTCGATTAAGCAAACAAAGTGTGATAGTCATTAAATCGACTTAAAGGGTATAGATCTAATTACAACGAGAAAAGATACTTTTAGCCATTCGATCAAGCATTATGAATGAACTAAAAATAGAAGACTATACAAAAATGTTGGTGTGATCTGGACCATTCAATCGTTAAAATACTTGATCGATTGGTGCAAAATCTCAAGTTTGCTAAAGCTTATATTTAGTCTCACATTGTTAAATTGCTCAAGTTTTTGTGCTTATTGATATCCATTGTGTATTATAATCAGCATAATGGGGTTGTCAACCCCCTCGTTTATCGAGAAGTCATAACCTGAGGCATCAGCTTGTGCATATGGGTCTAACCAGACTTGATTTACATAAATTAAATAACGAGTCCACTCTTACTTGTTTCGCCTAAGTCAGTTCATAAGTATTTTCTTAAATCGATTTACCCAAAGAGTGCAATAGTAACCTAACTTAACCAATACTAGGGCTTGCTTCGTCTCAATTTCAGTCGAGTTCTTAGCGCTCGGGTCCCCAAGGCCCATGTCCCCCTTCAGGCAACCCGAGCCCTTTGGGATTAGCAGTATAGGTGCTTAGGAAAAATTTTTTGTCTTTTTCTATAATAAATTTTTTATAAAAAATATTTGAATATTCAAAAACTCAAATTCCTTCAAATAAAATATAACTTAAACCAAATTTACATGTGCATGAAAGATGATAGTCTTATGTGCCACAATTGTGAAGAATTTAAAGGTTTGATATGTAAATCATAAAGATTTAGAAATGAAGTTCTTTGTATAATAGGCACTCCATAAAAATCATTGTCCTTGGATCCAAAGTCAATAAGTTGAGTCATCAAATTATATTTATTATTTATACTACAATAGTCTTTACTAAAATAAATTCAAATCACTAAAATATTCTTTGAGATTTAACTGAAATAATATTAAGCCTAACAAAGTATTAGTAAATACTTAGTCTTAGTTTTGTGATCATCACATCAAATAGTATAATAATCTCCTCCTTAAGGATTACAAAACTAATGCTAGAAGAAAATATACCATTAAATGAACAAATCAAAATATTCAATATTTTAACATATATTATTTGATAATCTATAGTCCCCCTGAATTCTAGCACTAAGTTTTCTCCCATTTTTTGTAATCATTTAAAGAAGTTAATGACACCTAACCTTAAGTTAATTCTATTAAATACTTTGATAGCTAATGGTTTAGTAAAAATATCAATTAATTATGAAATTTTTTTAAGTAAGAAGGAGGTGAAATACTAGAAATAAAAAAATTTAATTTCTTAAAAATATGTTAATTTTTTTATAATAAAGCTTTAGAGATTATGAAATAATAAGACACAAAAATGTGAACGTGTACACTAGCGAGTTTTAGGTGGTTAAGCTTAAAATCAAGCCTATGTCCACCCTTGGTAAAAACAAGGCATAAAAACAAACTATATATGCATCTCATCATGTGATGGGTAGGCTAAACCCTTACAACAAGAGCATAAAACATGCTGCAATAGCCTTACAATCAAAATAGAATTGGCAAAAAGAAATAAAGAAAATGACGATGAAAATCCATACAAACAAATTCCTATGCTTGACAAAATATTTAACAATGTATAATTATTTTAAATTAATCAACTATAAAATAAAAAAATGAGAGCTTAGTTGATTAGAAGATGAATCAAGAAATTTGGAGCTCGTTGAAAAAAGCTATAGTGGGTTGTGACTTAAGAAATTTTCATCTTCGGATTTTGTAAAAGTTTTTATGAAAAAATTTGCTAAAAAAATTCTCGAATTTATAGCCATTTTCTAAAAACTAACCAAACACCCAAATTAATCGTTAACTTCTTCAGCTTCTATAATTTTTTATTAAGAAATTAATATTTTAATAAAATGCCCAAAGACTTAAAATAATGGCTAAAATAGTTGTTGAGCTCAAACCATTGGATCTGACTGAAACACAGTCATTTGATGGCAAAAACTACGTGATCAGACAAATGAAATTCCATATGCACTTCTTAGACACATTCATTTGATCTAAGTAGATCGAAAACACGATCTGATAATAGGATTTAATTTGTCGAGCGAAAGAAATATGAACCATGTAATCGTGACATTGCACGATCACACGGTTGAAAGAATTAGTAGGTAGAAAACATTGGATACAGCGGTGATCATTCGATCACAAAAGTGCACGATCAGACAACTCACATCACTCCCACAATTTAGAAATTTATCGCACAGTAAAAGAAATTCATTTAGTTCCACATGCTGTAGTTAAAAAGTGTGTTTCACTATATAAGCATTCTAGCATGTGTTTAAGGCAGCCTGATTTCGAAGTTGGTTGCCTCCTAGCTAGTGTGAAATTTCATCACTTGTGCATATCAGTAATTAAAGGGTTAATTACACATATTAGATAATATGTCCCCGGTCTGAGCTACATTCGAAGGTGTTGAACGGGTTTCAGGATTCTCTCCCTAACTTGACCCAAACATTATAGCAACTAACAAATGGTGATTTGTTATTAGAAAGGTAATTAGGTTTTTTTTGTGTTTATTATATTTTAAATTTCTTATTTAAATCATTACTAAATAATATGATTTCAAAGATATTAATCAAATGCTTAAGAAATATGTATTTCATTTATTAAATCAATAATGGTGATCAAGGATATTAGAGATAAAAGTTAATATTTTTATACCTTAAAAAACTTATTTTAATTAAGCTTAATATTCTAAAAATAAAATTATAATACTTAAAAGTAATGTCAAAAAATATTTTTTCGTGGTTTGTCACTTTCAACAAAATCCTTTTCATGAGATTTCACTTTAACTTCTCTTCTTCCTTAAATTCTCTCATGAATGCGAGCATCAATTATTTAGAATTTAAAAATTTATTAAACCAAATTTATTAAAAATACATAGTATTTGTTATCATAAAATAAAGCATCATGACTAAGGATTAATAACACAACAAATTGGGTAGATGATGACATAAATAAGAAATAAATTACTTTTTTCTACACGTACTCTTTAATAAAATGATATCTTAATTCTATGTATTTTGTGCTTAAGTATTGAATAAGATCTTTAAGTAAACAAATTGTACTTGAATTATCACAAAAGATTAGAATTTGTACAAATTCTAAGCCATAATATAAAAGTTGTTTAATCCACAGAACTTAAGCAACATAGCTACCTATAACAATGTACTTAGCCTTTGTTGTTGACAGTGTCTCATCATTTTATTTTTTGTTGACTCAAGAAATTAATGAATCACTAATCAATTGGCATATATGAGAGGTACTCTTTTTATAAGTCTTGCTACCAGTAAAATCAACACCTATGTAGGTTATTAAATAAAATCCAAACTCATACTTATGATAATATAAGCTTATAGTCTTAGTTTTAATAAGATATTTAAAGCTATGTTTGATTGCTTGTAAGTGTGATTCTATAAGATTAGCCTAAAACCTTACACATATACTTACATTAAACACGATATCTAGCCTACTCATATAAGATATAGTAATGATCCAATCATTTCTCTGTATAATTTTGTGTCAATAGGTTTTTTAACTTTATCCTTATTTATGATAATACTTATACTAATGAAAGTCTTTCTTTTCATATTCTCATAACCAAATTTCTTTAACAACTTTAGTAAATATTTAGTTTATAAAATAAATATTCTTTTACTTGTTTGTTTGACCTAAAGTCTTAAGAAGAAAGTTAACTCTTCTATTATACTCATTTTTTATTAAATTAAAAACTTTCATGCACATTTCTTTATTAGAGGATCCAAAAATTATATCATCCACATAAAATTAACATATTAAATTATCTTTTGATGAATTTTGAATAAATAAAATATTATTTATCTTATCTCTATAAAAATTATTTAATATAAGAAAAATATATAATCTTTTGTGCCAAGTTTTTGGATTTTATTTTAAATCATAGAGTATTTTCTTAAGTTTGTATACATGATCTATATTATCATATATCTCAAATACTAAGAGTTGTTCTATGCACATTTCTTCATTTATATATTCATCAAAATTACACTCTTAACATCTATTTGGTATAATCTAAACTCTTTGTAGAGCAAGTAAGATCCTAATTGCTTCAAGTCTAGTTACAAAAGTAAATGTCTCATCCATATCTATTTCTTTAATAAGATAATAACCTTTAGCTATTAATCTATTTTTTTCTTTATAACTTTGCCATTTTTATTTAACTTATTTTTGAACACCTATTTTGTACTAATAATTATTTTATCATTTGGTCTAGGTACAAGATCTCGAACTTGATTTCTTCAAATTATGCTTATTTTTTTATTCATTATAATAATCTATGACTCGTCTTCAAAAGAATTTTTTATAGAATTAGGTTCAATATTAGATTCAAATGTTGCATGATTAAAAGAGTTTTTAGTCATAACGTTCTCTTTTACATCTCTTATAATCAAATCACTAGAATGATCCTTATCTTAATTGCTTCTCAATTTGATTTTCTTCTCTTATTAATGATTTGTCTTAGACTCAACACAAGGTTATAATACACTTTTTTTGTTCATGTGATTTTTGTTACTATACCCATGTTCTCTTAACCAATTAATACTATTATGATGGTCTATCTTATTATCCCACTTTGTGTGAATGCTAGTTAGATACAACACTTCATGGTAACTGGATATTAAGTAAACACAAATTTTTGTAATATTGTATGCAATCTTTTCTTATTAGTTCTACTTTCCTCTTAACTAAGTTAAACCCTTATGGCTACTTGTCCCATCCCTTATTTAGTATAATGCACAATCAAGTGCCTTCTTTTTATTTGATTATAAAGGAAACACAAATTTAGAGAATTCTTTTGGTGACCTTTTCATGTTAGGTCTAATTTCCTTTTAAGTTAAACCCGTATGGTCATCCATTTCGTTGCCCCAAACACAAACAAATATTACATTGTAATCATGCATGCCTTTTTATGCATTTCTTCGTCCTCAATAGAAATTTTCAAATTTTATTTTATTTCACTTATTAATCATTTATTCATTTTCAACAATAGTTTTCAATTTTCATTTCAAATGGCTTAGCCATTCCATCATTTTCAAGAACAATCTTAGCTTTTCATTTTACTTGGCTTAGTAGTCAATTTTTTATATTCTTAAGCACATGCTTCATTTTTGAAAATTTTGCATTATAATAACATATTTCTTGCATGTATACTATTTTGCATGCTCAACATATAATAATTCACATTTCATCATGCATATGAAAAGATGTGTCACATTCATTTCATGTACCCATGTTACTTAAATAAATCAATCATCAATCTTGAGTCAATTTCACAAACTATATATATATATATATATACATATATAATATAGGATAAGAATAAATAATTAAACATAAATATAAAGATTATAAGAAGAGACACTCATGGCTCAATTGGATTAATAATAAGTTAATCAAGGAGGAATAAATTAAGTAATTATAAAATAAATTAAACAAATATTTTTTTAATCTAAAATAAATCTCTTAGAGTAGTTAGATAATTAGAAATATGAAATCAAAGTAATGGTTTGTAGCTTATTATAGGTGACTCATGATAGGTGTATATTAAGTAGTATATTAATATAATTATTCAAAATATTAAAAGATAAGGATGAAAATCCTTAAGTAGATATAGAGCATATTTTTATATTAAAGATTTATATGAGTATGCAAATCTCCATGAGATAGATAAAAAACATATTTTTGTATTAAATAATTATATGGGTATGAAAGTCTTCAAGAAATAGGTAGAAAGCTTACTTTGGTATCACATAATTACTTATAATCTCCTATTTAAATGACATCTCAAGAATGAAAGAAACATAAATTGGTTGTGACTAAAAAAGTATATTTTTATATGACTTGAGTGTTTAAATTGGCTTGATGACATTCTCTTAGTTTCACTTTGATGAGTGAATTCTTATTTTTTTTTTATCCTCTCAACTATGTTTTTTCTTTATTTAAACTCATTTGACACACTTTTCATTCTATTTAACCCAAATAATTATTTCATTTGATCATATGGCTCTATCCCCTCTCCATCTACATCAACATATCATAAGATACCATATGTGAACACAAAGCATAATATCACACATATGCATAAATAAGACATGCATTATACCTGCCTAATAATTAGTAGGTTAGGTCTTCTCTTTCATTTCTCATTTCTTATGCAAAAAAATTACATACATTATAACCTCTCCATGTATTGAACACAATTTATGCTTTAATAGGCATTCTTTCTAGTTCTATATCTTTATGGGTATTTACTATCTTTTATTCCACTTTTAGAGCCATACTTGGCCATCAAACTAATGTCTTATTACACTTATCAAATCATCTGCTAACTAATTTGATCATCCAACAACTTTTGTCGAATCATCCATGTGAGTGAGACCAATAGTCCAACTAATTGAAAATTGTCCAACTAAGAGTTCATCTAACCTTCTAGGTCTTTGTCAAACCATCTAATAACTCTGTTAGACCATCAAATGTGCATCCAATAGAGATCAAACTATCTGATTACTCAATCGAATCATCTTAATGGCATCTTATAGAACGTCAAACCCTCTAACAAGTGTCATATAGAGATTTCAATGTTTTGTCTAAAAAAAGATCAATATCTTTCTAAAGCTTTAGATTGACATGCATATAAGTTAGTAGTCTCACACTTTACATAAAAGCTTTTATGGCTTTAACACCCCTTTGGATCTCAACTTAACTCTTTATTAGACCACCACAAAAATGAGCTAGAATCACTGAGAAGACTCTCCTCCTATCTCTTTAACAAATTTTACTCTGATGATCACCTTCCTTGATCTATCTCTTTTAACATTTCTCCAAAACACCTTTTCCCTTTCTTGAATATCTCCCAACTATAGCTCAAATTTCAATTTTCCTTCCACTTACTTTCTCATTAACTCATTTAATCTCTTGCATTTTTAACATTTTCCTTCTCAAATGATTTCAATGATTCACAAACCATTTTTAAAATAATTCACTCATTGAACTCTTCATTTCTATGCTTAAATCTTAATTTTTTTTAACATCATTTGAAAATTTTAAAATTTTCTTTTCAAAAATAGCTTTATAGTCATAACACTTGTATTTCTCAAAATATTTTAATAATTCTTATTATGACAAATCATCTCTAAATTCAACAAAATTATTATTATTAAATTTCTTATTTTCTAATCTTCCAAAAATATTATCCAACTTCTTTTTTAAAGAACTTTTTTATTTATATCATTACAAGCTTTCTATTATAACATCTACTTATGAATCATTTGTGTCATCTTTTATAATAATATCTTAATAATTACTTATTTAGCTTGATTAGATTCATCATATTTTGAATTCTTGAAATGCCACAAGAGAATCTTTTAAACTATCTTAAAGAAATGAGCTTGGTTTATGCAAATCTCATGAAGTGCACCTCAAATCTCAAAAGAATTCAAGTTGCAAATGCCTCTTCAAGCAAAGATAACTCTATTAATCTTTCTGTGAAACTTTCATGTAAAATTAGATGGGCAAAAAATCTATTAATCTTTATGAGAATTACTTTTAAAATGATAAAAACCTAACATCAAATATAGAACATGAGATGATAGTCTTCAAAAGCTGAATTATTTCAGATAAAATTGTAACTTACCAACAAAGATCCCAGTTTATACAATCTAACTAAATGGGAATCAAACTTAATTCTTTGAAAATATTAGGATGGCTTCAAGTGACCTGTTCTTGGCCACTAGAATCAAGAACCTTATCCAAATCTTGAGGACAGGAGACATCAAAAGAACTTAGCCATTGCTTCGTGCTCCTTTCTGCTCGAAGAAGAAATTGCGCCTCTGTTATGCGGCAAGGAAAGCAACTCCATTTCGCGTGCTGAATCGGGCATTGCGGGACGAATCCCGCTCGGATTCAGTGGAAAAAGAGAACCATAATAGGCATCTCGTATGGCGTCTAAGTCGCAGGTCTCCTTCACTCCGGGCATCTGGTAGATCTCTCGGGTGTAACCGTGGAGGTTGGGGTACTCTACTAACTTCCGCTTCGTACACCTGAACAGCACGTGGTACACGGCGTCGAAGCGGATCAGCGTGGTGAAGAGGCAGACGTCTGCCAGCGTCAGCTCGTCGCCGCAGAGGAAGCGGGACTCGGCGAGGTTCGCCTCGACGGTGTCAAGCGCGGCGAATAGCTCCTCCACCGCGATGTCGTAGGCCGCCTGGCTCTGCGCAAAGCCGCAGCGGTAGACGCCGTTGTTGATGCTGGAGTAGACGAGGCGATTCCAGCGGTGGATGTCGTCGCGGAGGTGTGGAGGCGCGAGGTCGCGGCCCGGGGGGGCAACAGAGTTGAGGAACTCGATGATGGCATAGCTGTCGTTGCACACGACGTCGCGGCGGATGGGGTCCCAGAGCATGGGGACAGTGGCGCGACCGGAGAAGCCCCCCGGGCGAAGGGAGTAGACATGGGAGAGAGTGGGGAGGGAGTGGGCGAGGTCGGAGGAGGGCGGGCGGAACTCCCAAGAGGTGGTGACGCCGGGGAGGGCGAGGGAGAGGGGGAGGGAGGGGAGACGGAGGGCACGGACGATTAGGGTGCGATGGGCCCAGGGGCAGGGGAGGGCGGCGTAGAGGTGGAGTTGTAGAGGTGGATGGGAGAGGTAGCTGGAGGGGACAGAGGGGAAGGGCGAAGGGGGCCTAGAGTAGCTGCCGGAGGCGGAGGATGGGGCGAGCTGGCGCATCATCAGGTGCCACGCCGCGGACCACGAGGTGCGGGCCAAGGAGATTAACGGAGACGGGGGAAGCGAGCGGCCCCATAGGAGGCGGGCAGCCATGGTGAGGGGGTCGAGGTTTGTGGAATCTGGGGTTTGGGAGGAACATCGGATCGGTAGGGTTGAGGGTCGGCAGCGACGATGACGTCGGGGGAGGATGGGAGGAAGGAAGTGTCGGAGTAGAGGTGGTGGGGTCGCACTCGGGGTGGGATTATGGAGCGGGAGTGATGCAGGTAACATGTTTCCGAAAATGCCGTAATGAATTTGCCTTGCAGTCCGCCCCACTCTTAAAGAAAGTCTCTACTAAAACAATATGTAAAAATATATGTTTTCGATTTTTTATAGCTTTCTTTCTCATACGTATTATGCAAAGCCGATTTAAGGTACGCTTATTGTTTAAAAATATTACTAAAAATAAGATTAAAACTTGATTTTATTATTCAAGGTAATATTTTGTAAAATCTTTGTAATGTCAAACCTTTTCCATAAAGGAAAAATAAGAAGACTTTATTTTTAGTACAATTATTATTAAATATTAAATTAATTAATAATAAATAAATTTTAAAAAATATTATTTTTAAAATATTATTAAAAATTATGCATTAGATAAAAATGCTATTGATGAATAATTGATGAAGGAATGAGATGTTCTCTTAGGGTTTTGAAAATTTTTTAAAATCTTATTTTTCATGTTAATACTTTCTATAATCTCCATTTGGAGTTTTTTCAACAATGTGCATGTCCTCATCATTGGATCAATTTTGTTGGTAGTGGTCTCCTCTCCCTTTTGCCCTTATAGTGAAGGAATGAGCTTATGTGCTTGGCTCAGGGCTTCTTGTAATATTTCACTTTTGTTGGTGAAGTATTGTTCATATCTAATTAGGTTTGTCTTTCTTCAAGGATCTTCTTCTTGCTTGGTTATTTATCTTAATCTTTTTCTAACTCCATCAATCATAATGATAGAGTTCTCATAAATTCTAAGCCCAACTTATTGAAAATCATCTCATTATTTTAAAAATTATGACTTTACTTGTATTGCTCAAGATTTTTTCTTTTGCAACTATTGTGAAACTTATTCACCATTTTCTCCCTCATATATTAAATGCTCTTCTCGCTTTTTCAACCTTCTTGGCTCCCATATTTTAGATTTTCTTCTAAATCTTCCATTGTTCTTAGATAGTTAATTGAGTGTTACATGCTCACCAGCTTCTATTTGATTCATCCTCAAACTAGATTGAACTAGTAGATGTTGTCTTTGATACTACATTGTAACATCCCAACCTTTAGTGAGGTATTATCCTGAATTAATCAAGTTTTGTCTTTTTTTAAGAGATCTATTTTTTCTTGGTCACTAATGTCAAAAATTTTTTTGACTTTAATCATAGAGTTCTCATAAGATTCAAACTCAAGTTTGACCCAAAAAGTGTTTCACTATTTCAAGACTTATGACTTTGTTGATAACAAACTTATTCACCTTCTTAACCCCTATACTTCAAATATTTTTTAGTCTTTTCATCCTTTATAAGTAGCTTTAGCTCCTATACTTTGGATGTTCTTCTAGTTCTTCTATCCTTCTTGAACAGCTAGTTAAGTGTTATACTTTTGGCTACCATAATATATTACAATGAGATTGGAAGGATCCCTAATACCTTGATTATCAAAGGATAGGGCACTATGTGAGGTTAATGCTTTGATTTAGGTAGTTAAGGCCCTTATGTTAATGATAGGAGCTTCCTTCAATGATACTTAGGTAGATATATCCTCCTTTATGATTATTGATATGTTTGCTCTTGCCTATTTTGTGATTATTTCTATGGGCATGAATTTGACTTTTGACATGGATGTTGTCCTATCAAAGCCTCCTCCTTAATGGCTCTCATGAAAGTTCACATATCTCTATAGTGATTTTTAAAATCTTACAAAGTTTTTTTGAATGTATTGGTAATTAAATATGGGGAAGAGAACATTGATGATAGGGTAGTAGCCTCTACTCAGATCTTATACAGGATTGGTTGAAGGTGTTAACGACCACTTTTAAGGATTATGTTGAGGACTTATCAGGAGAGTTGATTGTTTTTTTAGAACATGAATGCTTTAATGTGGCTAAGGTGGATTTAAGGGAGGGGATTATATTGTTGTGGGCCATGAAAGTTTTTTTTTATCATTTCTAGTTTATTTCTTATATTTCTATTATTATTACTATCACCCCACCCTAATGTTGTTTTTGAACTAAATATGTTGTAATATTGTAATTAGGTAATCAAGCTAGTAATTAAACACTAATTATACTACAAATTAATATTTTAATGTTAATACAAAAAAACGTTATTTCAAATCTATTTAAAAAATATGTAAGTATATAAAACACATAAAATACTAAATTAAGCATATTAATGAATAGAGCTCATTAAAATAAATATAATGATTTTTAGTTTGTAATTTTCAAAGCTCAATTAAAATTATTACAAATTAAAAAAAGATTAATTGAGAATTATATATATATATATTATGTGAGATGAAATATATGAAAATTAATATATAAAAAATAATAAAAAAATAAATATGAAAGTAAACTAAACAAGTCTTATTGTATCTCATTTATATGCATGTTATGTGGTCATAGAGTAAGAAGAAACAGAGTACCATTTTTTCAAGTATATTATCTAATAATGATTGATAAAAAAATAATTATGACCATAACAATTAATATAAGGTCTAATGAGGCATCGGTTGTATACCTAGTATTAAGTTGGTATCATAGAACTCTTTCTTTTATATTGTTAGTACATTATGTAGAGTTTTGATATATATAGAGATGATAGATTATGATATTAAGCATCTCCTATGCTTTATACAGGGTGGATTACTAAGGGACAATGAGATATAATATTTAGATATCACTAACACTTTGTGTGAAGCTTTGATATATGGAAACAACGTATTTTGACTAAAAAGTAGCTATGATATGCTTACTAGTTAAGATTTTGATGATGATAAAATGTCAAAAAAAATAAATAAATAAATTTAGAAAAGAAAGAATGAAACGAGAAATAAAATAAATGAGATAATAATATTGAAGGGATACAAGCCCAAATAGAGAAAGGTGAACATATAAAAAAGAGGAAAAAGAAAATGAAAAGAGGGAAACAAATAAGACAACACGAATAAAAATAAATTATGATATGTATATATAACTACATATAGTGATAATTATATATATGAAAATATCTACTATTATATTTTATTTTATTTTAGTAGAACAAAAATGCTTTTTTTGTATGTATATTGAGTATAATGTGTTATAGATGCCATGATGTGATATTTTTTTTCTTATTTCAACATTACTTATTCACTCTTTTCATATATAAATATTATTGATTATTTAGATTTAATTACTGAGCTTTATGTATACATTTTTCTTGTATTAAAGAACATGCCACTAGTACACAAAAAAGATAGACTAAGGTGACAATGAGAATGAGTAGTCATCTACTAAAACTTTTTGGATAATATATTTTTCTATAATTTGGGGATATATATAAATTTGATGAAATTCTTGTATAAGTTAAACTTATAATTAATGATATTACAAATTTGGCAGGTTAATAGGCCAATAAATATACAAATTTTAAAAAATTGAGAATATGAAGTAATATTATCATTTCTTGTTTAAGAGATTGGTTTTATTTACTTTATCACTCTAATCAAGTTGATAATGATTAATTAATTTAGAAATTATTAAAATAATGTAAACAAGATATGACAAGTTGGTATGAGAACTTTTGACATCGTTGAGAAAAAAGTGGAAATCATTAGGGTTTGGGTTAATGAGGACATTAGTTCTACATATGCATCATGTCCATGTATAGAATAAGTGAATGCCCATGTTTTTAGTTTATTTATATATTAAGGCAAATCTTGGTGTTGGAAAGGATGGTGAGAAGAAATTCAAATAAAGCTAAGTACTATGCCTTCAAAAGAGGTAGAGAGATGGAATAACAAGTTCATAATCTAAATAATCTAGTATAATTTACATCTTCATCATTGGCACCTTTTGTTGAACCAAGGGAAATATATGATATGGACAAAATTCTTGATCAATTTATCATCTATGCCCCCATTATTTTAAACGAGGATTTAACATTTAGCTACTAAAGGGTGGATTAAGAAAATGAATAAAAGTTTTAATGACATGACTTGTCTAAAAAATAATTAGGCCTTCTAGCTACTCTAATTTAGAAAGATGATGCTTACTTTTGGTGTGACTATCACCATTATATCAATTCTATTGATTAACTTTTGTAGAATGAATTTATTGAAGATTTTGGATAGTGTATATTCTTATGTCAGTTAAACAACAAATGAGAAAAAATTTAATAAATCAGACTCAGCAAGGATTAATAATAACTTATGAGTGAGAATTTACTAGATTATTTAGGTATGCAATAGATATAATTAACTTTAAAGCCCAAAGATTTTTCTTAAGGCATGAAATAAGTTATGCACTTATTGCTTTGAAAACTAAATATTTTCAAAAATAAGAAATAATGTTATATTAGCATAATAAGATTTATTTTTTGTGGGATCTTTGGAAGGGAGGAAAAAAAGAAAGGAATTTTTGGAGTGAAACATAAACCCTTTTTTAAAAGGCAAAAGAGGAAGATTTTGTTGGAGCTGACCAAAAACAGATATCCACAATAGCAAATATAAATTAGATAGGTGAAAGGGATCAACAGTGTCCACATTATAAGAAATTTCATAGGGCCAACTATTAGTGTAACAACATAAACCACTAACATGGTTTGTTTGTAGAGATATGGGCTATAAATCTAGGCTTTGTCCTTAAAATGAATTTGGATTTGTGGTAGCTTAAAGGTCATGAAGTTTTATTCAAAGTAATGGTACAGGAGGAGCAAGCAAAGGAAGGTGCATGACATCTACTATTATATTAGAAAGTTCTAATAGAGTTAGAGTTTAGGAAAGGGTAGACAATCCCTAGTTTATGCCATATCTCAATAAGATGCTTTGTGCTTCCAAGATGTGATTATAGGTACTCTTTGTTTGAGCATCTTTTAGTTTTAGTATTTTTTAATGATGGAACATCTTTTTATCTCTTATCATATAAATGATAAATTATATTTGTCATCTTACCAAATGAAAAATGTATTAATGGTTAAACTATCTAGTAGTATTGAAATCAAATATGTCGGGTTATTGAAAACTTTTGAAAAGAATTCTCCATCAAATTATTATTATTCCCTTTAATATAGTTTGATATTATTTTAAGATTGGACTAGCTTTTTGAATATTAAGTTATGCTTGAAAATGTCAAAAAGATGGTAAAGATTATAAGTAAAGAAGGAGAAGAAATGATATATTATGAAAAAGGAAAATAAATCCTTTTCATATATGTATTGAATCACAAAAGATGTTATATAAAAAAGGAGAAGGATTTTTATTATTATTGAAGTACTTGATCAAAAGTTTGAAAAGTCATAAGATCATGTATGGTTTGTGGATATGTTGATAGATTTCTTAAGGGGTTGAGTAGACTTTCCCTAAATTAAGGAATAGAATTTGAAATTCAACTCACACAAAGGGTAGAACCAATATCAAAGACTTCATACAAAATGGCTTTAGTAGAACTATAAGAGGTAAAGATGCAAAGACAAGATTTGTTAGATAAAAGTTGTATCTTTTTAGTGTCTCTATGGGGAATCAATTTTATTTGTGAAAATGAATGATGATAATAGAAAGATGTGCATTGATTATAAAAAGTTAGATTATATGTAATGAAAAATAGGCATCCTTCACCCTAGATTGATGATCCTTTTAATTAATTACAGTGTGCAACTATCTTCTCCAAGATATATTTTTTATTAGGATGTCATCAATTAAAGGCTAAAAAGTTAGACATTGCTAAAATTATTTTTCAAATATAATATGGATATTATAAAGTTTTGGTTTCACCTTTTGGTTTAACTAATATAGCAGCTATATTTATGGATTTCATGAATAAAGTATTAAGAAAGTATCTTGACCAATTTGTTAATATTTTTACTGATGACATTTGGTTTATTCAAAATCTATAGAAGATCATGCAAATCGTTTGAAAGTTGTACAACAAATATATGAGAACAACAATTGTTTATGCCATATCTCAATAAGATGCTTTGTGCTTCCAAGATGTGATTATAGGTACTCTTTTGTTTGAGCATCTTTTAGTTTTAGTATTTTTTAACTATGGAACATATTTTTATCTCTTATCATATAAATGATAAACTATCTTTGTCGTCTTACCAAATGAAAAATGTATTAATGGTTAAACTATCTAGTAGTATTGAAATCAAATATGTCGAGTTATTGAAAACTTTTAAAAAGAATTCTCCATTAAATTATTATTATTCCTTTTAATATAGTTTGATATTATTATAAACTTGGACTAGCTTTTTGAATATTAAGTTATGCTTGGAAATGTCAAAAATATGGTAAAGATTATAAGTAAAGAAGAAGAAGAAATGATGCATTGTGAAAAAGGAAAATAAATCCTTTTCATATATGTATTGAATCACGAAGATGTTATATAAAAAAGGAGAAGGATTTTTATTATTTATTGAAGTACTTGATCAAAAGTTTGAAAAGTCATAAGATCATGTATGGTTTGTGGATATGTTGATAGATTTCTTAAGGGGTTGAGTAGAATTTTCCTAAATTAAGGAATAGAATTTGAAATTCAACTCATAAAAAGGGTAGAACCAATATCAAAGACTTCATACAAAATGGCTTTAGTAGAACTATAAGAGGTAAAGGTGCAAAGACAAGATTTGTTAGATAAAAGTTGTATCTTTTTTAGTGTCTCTATGGGGAATCAATTTTACTTGTGAAAATGAATGATGATAATAGAAGGATGTGCATTGATTATAAAAAGTTAGATTATATGTAATGAAAAATAAGCATCCTTCACCCCAAATTGATAATCTTTTTAATTAATTATAGTGTGCAACTATCTTCTCCAAGATATATTTTTTATTAAGATGTCATCAATTAAATGCTAAAAATTTAGACATTGCTAAAATTATTTTTCAAATATAATATGGATATTATAAAGTTTTGGTTTCACCTTTTGGTTTAACTAATATAGCAGCTATATTTATGGATTTCATGAATAAAGTATTAAGAAAGTATCTTGACCAATTTGTTAATATTTTTACTGATGACATTTGGTTTATTCAAAATCTATAGAAGATCATGCAAATCGTTTGGATGTTGTACAACAAATATATGAGAGCAACAATTTTTTTGAAATGTAAATATTTGTTGTCTTAAGTGGCATTCTAAAGACATTTGAGCAAAGAATGAATTTCTATTTATTCACATAAAATATTAGCATTATGAACGTCAACCTGTTAAAGTCTAACCATTCTTAGATTCAATGCCATGTCGTCCAATTCTTTTTTTTTACCTTTGGTTTAGAAACACATTCTTTATAAAACCACAAAAAACTCTTTTTTTAAAATCCATTTACAAGCTTGACTTAAAAACTATTTAAAATTCCATCACACTTTTTATAGACCATTTCAAAACCTTAAAAGAAATAAAAATAAAACCATCACTTTGATAAATACAATATTTAATATTAGAATTTTCTCATATCTATTTTAAAAACAAGCCTCATGTTACAAAGTGCAATAAAATTGTAATACATGTCATTCTATTAAAATAAAAATAAAGTGTTAACACAATAGTTACATAATTAATAATAAAAAAAACACAACCTTAGGTCAAATACTCATATTAACACTCATTGCTCATTAGTACCCTTATGAAGAGCCTTGTTATAATAAGAAAGTGTTAGAACAAAATAGATTGACTCAACCATCACTAACTTATGACATAAATTATATAACATGAATGTAAAACAAACATCTTTGGTGTCATACTAGATGTTAGGTGTATATTAACCAATGAGTATATAAATGGAAAAAAATATTCTTTTTTAAAATTCATTTAAATGCCTATTCTTCTATTTCAAGAAATCTTGTGAATTTCTCTTAACATGACTTTTCTTATTTCATTTTTTACTTTAAGTTAGATCTAAGGCTAGGCTATTTAATATTTATCAAATTAAATTGAGTGTATGCAAACCATATTACTCTAAATAGCTATAATGATATCTCTTTGGCATACTTTTGAAACATATTCTAAGCAGAGGTCTTACTTTAAGAGACATATTATTTTGAATAGCAAGTCACTTATATTTAAGAACGTATTATTCTAAATATTAAGTTAGAATTTTGGAACAATCATTAATGGTTCAATATTATACCTAAACTTACTTACCAATTCTTACTTTTGTTCTATCACTTTGTTATTTCCTTTTTCAATTCATTTTAAAAAGAAATTTGTTTAAGGAATATATTCTTTTTTTTCCTTCTACATCATTTATTTATGCACATTTATTCATTATTAAATATTATAATGATATATGTTTATTTGTTTAATAAATTATTTAATGTCATAGTTTCAATCATTTAGTATATTATTGACTCATGATTTATTATTTTAATTTTTATCTATACACATCATGTTTGTAATAGTTTATATCACTGAAGATGGTGAGGTAGAGTAAGCCTACTTTGTTTTGTTTATCTCATAAAGCTAAAAACATGAGAGATGTTAAACTTGTGTTTATTGAATGAGTTTGTATGAGAATAGTATTGTTACACCCCATTTTTCCTAGGCTGATTTTTGGCATACAATTTTTTTTTTTTTTTTTTTTTTATATAGACAGCTCAGATCGTCCCATACCAACCTGAGTAGCCTACGAAAACATAGGATATAACACATCATTACACACCTACTTCCCTTAACAATGTAGATCCCATCTCCCGGGTACACCGTCAAATCAGGTTCATGACTCCTGAATTAACAGATGGACTCGCGCAATGTTACTCCTACTAGACCCAATACTCCTAACCCCTACGGGTAGGAGAACCGGTCTATTAGAAGTCTGAACCCCCATGGTTAAGTTCCATAGTCATGTAATGACCTCACCATCAAACAAAAAGATATATAACATCCTCAGATAAAATATGGCACTCCACACACCATACTCCAAGACAATAAGGTAGGGTAGTAAATGGAAACTACATTACAGGAATAAGACCAAGTCCAACAAGTGCAATATTATCCAACCAGAAACATAAGTCAGAATTTCCCTCACATATTACATGACATATGAGAATAATAACCTCATTAAATACATCCAACAGCAACAATCAACTAACCAGAATATCTCAGACAATCACAATCAGATATCCTCCACAAGCCTGCTGACCACGATCCCACCTAATCAGGTAGCGTCAAGTCTGCCGAGCCACTGAAATATACAATACAGGAATGAGCTACGCCCAGTAGGAAAGACAGCTAGTAAAACTCACATGCAAGAGAAGGATAATAGCAAAAATATAGGAATACAGCATAACAATGTATGGTGGATAGGCACTCTCAGTCCCAGACTCCGACCAACCACAGTCACCCCTAGTCACACCAGAGTAGCTCTCCTCTGGGCTTCCAGGTAGCATGCCAGTGGGAACGCCCATCTCGAAACACGCATGGCGCCTAAGCACCCGACACCGCAGCGTCTCTCGTCAATCAATCTCCTGGAGACTATAGACAAATCCAGTCACAAAATCTCTAGCCAACGTGAGACACCCCTGCCACCCTAAGGCGCGCAGGCCTACACACTTGGCTAGCCACTGCGAGACACCCCTGCCACCCTCAGGCGCGCAGGCCTACACACATGGACCAGGAGAGATCGACTCAGCCACCGTCCCAAAGAGTCCTCTACCAACAACTTCCATAGAAGCTCACGCCCCTACAGTCATTGCCAATCTCTAACTCCAAGATCCGGCAACATGTATCCAGGTACAACAAGGCGCATACCAGTCACATGTATACTGTGGAAGCTAAGTCTGAACCGCACAGTTACCTACCACAACTACCCTAAAACATCATATAGGGTCTATAGTAGTCCGGTCCAGTATGCCAATCCATAAAATATGCCAACACTGAGTAAACTGACTCAATCCATGCCGTTGCCATCAAGCAACACAACTGTCAATTACTGACTGTTCTGGTAGCATCTATGTACCATACTTCTGTCTGACTGTTTCCAGCTGTACTGTCATCACTGATAACATTTTTCCCCACTTCAGGAAATTTTTAAATCCCAATTTCAATTTCCGCCCTTTATCCATTTTCCGAAATTCGAAATAAATTTCCGAATAGAATTTAAATTCCACATATATCCTTTTTCCGAAAATTCGGATTAATAAATTCCACATATATCCTGTTTTTCCAAAAATTCGGATTAATTTCTGAATTAATTTAAAAATTCCAAAAAATCAAATTCTGCCCTTTCTTAATTTTCCGAAATTCGGAATAAATTTCCGAATTAAAATTTAAATTCACATATATCCATTTTCCGAAATTCGGATTAATTACCGAATTTAAAATTCCGTTATTTCCAATATACCGCCCGCACTTCCGTGAACCCGGTTCTCGCCGCCGGTTCGGCCTTCGCGCTGAGCCGAGAACCGCTTCTCACTGAACCGCGCCGAATCCCCTGAACCGGATCTCGCCACCGGTTCGGGACCCTCGCGCTGAACCGCGGCACCGCCGAACCAATTTCTTAATAATCCGTTAATCGGATTAATTTTAATTACTAATAAAATGGCGTAAATATCATTAATTACTTAATTAAATTTGATATTATCTAAACCCTTCTCCTTTCTCGGTCCGAAGCCCGCGAAACCCTAGCCGCCGCCATCGCCGACCATTTCGATCCTTCCGTCGATTTCCGGCGACTGCGAACAAGGAGAACAATTTCCTAACATGCTCCTAAGCATCAATAAATTTTTTTTTCGGCGAAATGGGAATTTTTCCAGGAAATTCCGAAATTTGCAAAAGACACAAATTAGCATTCAATTAAATCCGATTTTCATCCACATGCTTGTTTTCATTAAGCAAAGTATTTCATGCTTTTAATTTTCTACTAAATCACTAATTTAAACTGAATTTCCTACCTCAACGACGCCGGCGACGGTGAACTTCGTCCGCAGCTCGCCGCAGCTCCTCGCCGAACGAATCCGGTACGAATTGACTCTCCTCGTTCTCGTGAATCTCCAGGCACAAAAAGCCCCTTGCCAGGCCGCCGGAATCACGCGCCGTACGCCGGAAAAACTCTCTCTATCGGTCGGCCGAACGAACCCTAATCGTTTCGCGAGGGTTTTATATTTCTGGCCGACACGGTGAAACCCATTACGCGCCGTTGACACGCTTTCGACACGGTAAGCACCCGATCAGCCGGTTCAATCCCAACCGTCGATCACGACCGTCCGATCCGCTTATCAGAACGCACGCGCAAACTCACTCGGCGAACCGTCTCCGCCTCCGCTGAACCGTTCCGGTCCGGTTCACGCGCGGTAAAAACCAATTTCCGGTTTAATTTAAATGGATTTTCGAATTTCTAAAAATCCAATAAATCTAATTAAACAGGGAAAATTACTTAAAAATTACCTCGGTGCTCCGAAAAATCCCCAGAAATTTCAGAAATTCCATTAGCCTCTGATTAAGCTCCTGGCTCATCCTACTGTCGATCTGAAATCATCCAAGCCAAAAATTAATTCATTAAAGATTAACATAAAACTTTTTACTGGGTATAACAATCTCCCCACCTTATCAGGAATTTCGCCCTCGAAATTCAGCAAGAAGTTCCGGCCACTTCTCCGCAACATCCTGCTCTAGCTCCCAGGTTGCCTCCCTTTCGTCATGTCTATTCCACAGAACCTTGACCATAGGAAACGACCTGTTCCTCAGCTGTCTGTTGCTCTCCTCGAGGATGCGAACTGGTAGTTCCACATAAGAGGAATCTGGTGTCACTTGCAAACTAGGAAGATCATCACTGATACAATGAGAAGGATCTGGCACATATCTCTTGAGATTCGAAACATGAAACACATTGTGAATCCCAATCAGAAGTTCAGGAAGTGCCAACCTGTAAGCCACTTCACCAACCCTCTCTAGAATAGGATAGGGTCCAATGTAACGAGGTCGAAGCTTAGAAGGCTTCCCGAACCGGAATAGACCTCGCATAGGACTGATCTTCAGGAATACCCTATCTCCCACAGAAAACTCAACAGCTCTGTGCTTAGGATCATAATATTTCGTCTGGCGATCTTGCACAATACGTAATCTGTCTTGCAATAACTTGACTTCAGCTGTGGTCTCCTGCATAATCTGAGGTCCCCACACCCTCCTGGAATCACCCTCCTCCCAACAAAGAGGGGATCTGCACCTACGCCCATACAATGCCTCGTAAGGTGCCATACCAATCGACGCCTGGAAGCTGTTATTGTACACAAACTCTACCAAGGGTAACCGTCTGGCCCAATCTGTTGAGTAAGTTTGTACGCTCAAGCGTAGCAAATCCTCCAAGGTCCGAATAGTCCGCTCAGACTGTCCATCTGTCTGAGGATGATAAGCAGTACTGAACTTCAACTGTGTACCCATGGCAGCGTGTAAGCTCCTCCAAAACTGTGATGTGAACTTGGCGTCTCTGTCAGAAATAATAGATCGGGGAATTCCATGCAATCTGACAATCTGCTGAATATATACCTCTGCCAATTGTGCCGCTGAATCCGTCTTCTTAATTGATAAGAAATGGGCTGACTTGGTCAATCGATCCACGATGACCCAAATGGCGTCAAAGCCATGTCTGGTACGAGGAAGACCAGTTACAAAGTCCATAGTGATGTCATCCCATTTCCACTCCGGAATCAGCAATCTCTGCAACAATCCTCCAGGTCTCTGGTGCTCGGCCTTAACTTGCTGACATGTAAGACACTTCTTAACAAAAGCAGCAACATCTGCCTTCAAACCTCTCCACCAGAAAACACTCCTCAAATTCCTGTACATCTTGACTTCTCCAGGGTGTATAGCCAAAGTTCCATAATGAGCCTCTCGAAGGATCCTCTCCCTGAACTCCTGATGTGATGGCACACACCAGCGACCCCTGAAAGTCAAAATGTCGTCTCTGAGAGCAAAGTCTCCTCCCAATCCCTGCGATGCCAACTCTAACTTCTCCTTCAGCTCTTCATCACAAAGCTGAAGATCACGCATCTCAGATAACCAGTCAGCCCGAATAGTCAACAAACTAAGTCCGTGAGCCAGTCTCTGAACAGACAACTGTTCCTGACATCTCTCAACATCCCAATCCAAGTCTGCTATAGAGTCGCAAGCTATCACAGTATGCACAACTACGTGTCTGCTCAAGGCATCAGCCACTGGATTAGCCTTTCCCTCGCAGTAGTTTATTGTCAGTTCGTAATCTTTTATCAGTTCCAACCACCTCCTCTGCCTCAAGTTCAGTTCCTTCTGAGTGAACAGATACTTAAGACTCTTGTGGTCGGAGAAACAATCTACAGGAACTCCGTACAAATAATGTCTCCATATCTTCAAGGCAAAAATGACAGCAGCTAACTCCAAATCATGAGTGGGATAATTCTTCTCATGATCCTTCAGTTGCCTCGAAGCATATGCTATAACTCTACTATCCTGCATCAGTACGGCTCCCAAGCCTATATGTGAAGCATCAGTATACATCTGATACGGCTTCTCCTGTGTAGGTAACATCAATACTGGAGCGGTGCTAAGCCTCTGCTTCAGCTCTAGGAAACTGTTCTCACAACTCTCTGACCACTCAAAAGATTTTCCCTTCCGGGTCAACTGTGTTAGTGGAGCGGCCAGTCTAGAAAAGTGAGGAACAAATTTCCTATAGTATCCAGCCAAACCAAGGAAACTCCGGATCTCAGTGACAGAAGATGGCCGTTTCCAATCAACAATAGCTCGTATCTTGCTAGGATCAACAGCCACGCCCTCTGCACTGACAATGTGTCCCAAGAATGCTACTGAGTCCAACCAAAAGGAACACTTGGAGAATTTTGCATACAGCTCATTCTCCCGCAACACTGTAAGCACAGTCCTCAACTGATCTGCATGAGTTTCCCTATCTCTGGAATAAATCAATATATCATCTATAAAGATGATCACAAACCGATCCAGAAAGGCACGAAACACTCGATGCATCAGGTTCATAAATACTGCTGGAGCATTAGTCAATCCAAAAGGTAACACCGTGAACTCGTAATGCCCATATCTAGTACGGAATGCTGTTTTGGTTACATCAGAATCTCTAATCCGGATCTGGTGATAACCCGAGCGTAAATCAAGCTTGGAGAACACAGTTGCTCCCTGAAGCTGATCCAACAAATCATCGATGCGTGGTAACGGGTACCGGTTACGAATAGTAACCTTATTCAATTCCCTATAATCCACACACAGCCTCATACTACCATCTTTCTTCTTGACGAATAAGACAGGGGCACCCCAAGGTGAACAACTGGGGCGTATGAGTCCCTTGTCTAATAAGTCCTGTAATTGAGTCTTCAACTCTGCTAGCTCGGCTGGAGCCATCCTGTAAGGAGCTCTAGCAATAGGAGCTACTCCTGCCTCCAAATCAATCGAAAACTCCACTTCCCTAGCTGGTGGAAGTCCAGGCAACTCCTCTGGAAAGACTATAGGAAAGTCTCTCACCACTGGAATATCTGACATAGGGGTAGTGGTGGCTTGGCTATCGGTCACATAGGCCAACCAACCAGTACAACCCTTACTTACTAACCTCTCCGCCTGAAGAACTGAGATCAGGGGAATCTGCCTGTTCAGACCAAAGTATATCACATCCCCCGAACCAGGCACTCTGATCCTGACCTTCTTCTCCCAACAATCCAGCACCACTGCATGGTAGCACAACCAATCCATTCCCAAAATGATGTCGAACTCTGCTAGTGGCACACATATCAACTCTGTCACGAACTCGTGTCCACTAATCAGAATAGATCCGTCAATCTTCTGAACAGTGGGAATCTCTTTCCCATCAGGAAGCCTAACCAATAAGGGTTCCTTCAAGTAACCCTTGGATCCTGATGTCTGATTCCAGATCCTCTCAGCAACAAAAGAATGAGATGCACCAGTATCAAACAAGGTCATGCACTGCACGTTGCCAAAATAAAGCATACCTGTGATCACCTCTGGTGACTCTGAAGCATGCTGCCGAGTCAGTGCAAACACTCTGGGCTGTCCCCCAGATGAACCAACCGGTCCTGTGATCCTCTGTTTCTTCAACTCTGGGCAGTCGCACTTCTTGTGTCCGGGCTGTCGACAATGTTAGCAGATAATCCCCCCAGTCTGGGTACCTGTCTGCTGCCCTGGTCTCTCAGAGATAGGTCGTGGCTGGACCACGCCCTCCTGAGTACCACGGTGATCTCTGTGTCTCTTGTCCTTTTTGTTTTGTTGGACATTTCTGAATTCCTTCCTCTTGTTGTGAGTCTCTCTCTGGGCCTCCATCCGGGTGTCAATAAGCTCAACGGATCTCGCAGCCTCCACCAAGTCACGAAACCTGGCAAACCGACTCACAACTAGCTGGCGCTGCAGCATAGGACGAAGTCCCTCCAGGAACATCTCACATCTGCGCTCCTCAGAAGGTACCAGCTCTGCGGCGTACCTCGCCAGATAAGTGAACCTCGATAAGTAATCGTTCACTGACATCTGGCCCTGCCTGAGGTGTATAAGTTCCCTCCTGAACTGAGACATAGCAGAAGCCGGAATGTAGCACTCCCTGAATGCCTCAACAAAGTCTTCCCATGCTATCTCGCTGTTCTGGGCCTCCCCATACATGGCGCGCCGCTGGCCTCTCCACCAGGTAGCAGCCTCTCCCTCCAATACTAGAGCAGCAAGTACTACCCTCCTGCCAAGTGGACATCCCAAGGCATCAAACAGCTCAAGCATATGAGCCATCCAGTCATCAGCCACCGCTGGGTCAGCCGACCCACTGAAGCTCCGCGGACGCAACCGCATGAAGGCATCGATCCAACGATCCACGGCTGGCTCAACTGGCAATGCTGGGCTCGTCACCGGGGTAGGAGTAGTAGATACAGGTCTGCCTCTAGCTGCTCCACGAGCGGAAAGTCTCGTGGTACCAGCCATACTGTCAAAGCAACTAATCTGGCATTAGAGTCGTCATTTGGCAATTGGCATATGGACTACTATAGTAAACAAAAGAATCAACAGTTCTCCCCACCTTGGGTTGAACTCCTATACATGTCTAGCCCCGCTATCTCACCTAGGGCTCTGATATGTCTAGCCCCACTATCTTAACCTAGGGCTCTGATACCACTCCTGTTACACCCCATTTTTCCTAGGCTGATTTTTGGCATACAATTTTTTTTTTTTTTTTTTTTTTATATAGACAGCTCAGATCGTCCCATACCAACCTGAGTAGCCTACGAAAATATAGGATATAACACATCATTACACACCTACTTCCCTTAACAATGTAGATCCCATCTCCCGGGTACACCGTCAAATCAGGTTCATGACTCCTGAATTAACAGATGGACTCGCGCAATGTTACTCCTACTAGACCCAATACTCCTAACCCCTACGGGTAGGAGAACCGGTCTATTAGAAGTCTGAACCCCCATGGTTAAGTTCCATAGTCATGTAATGACCTCACCATCAAACAAAAAGATATATAACATCCTCAGATAAAATATGGCACTCCACACACCATACTCCAAGACAATAAGGTAGGGTAGTAAATGGAAACTACATTACAGGAATAAGACCAAGTCCAACAAGTGCAATATTATCCAACCAGAAACATAAGTCAGAATTTCCCTCACATATTACATGACATATGAGAATAATAACCTCATTAAATACATCCAACAGCAACAATCAACTAACCAGAATATCTCAGACAATCACAATCAGATATCCTCCACAAGCCTGCTGACCACGATCCCACCTAATCAGGTAGCGTCAAGTCTGCCGAGCCACTGAAATATACAATACAGGAATGAGCTACGCCCAGTAGGAAAGACAGCTAGTAAAACTCACATGCAAGAGAAGGATAATAGCAAAAATATAGGAATACAGCATAACAATGTATGGTGGATAGGCACTCTCAGTCCCAGACTCCGACCAACCACAGTCACCCCTAGTCACACCAGAGTAGCTCTCCTCTGGGCTTCCAGGTAGCATGCCAGTGGGAACGCCCATCTCGAAACACGCATGGCGCCTAAGCACCCGACACCGCAGCGTCTCTCGTCAATCAATCTCCTGGAGACTATAGACAAATCCAGTCACAAAATCTCTAGCCAACGTGAGACACCCCTGCCACCCTAAGGCGCGCAGGCCTACACACTTGGCTAGCCACTGCGAGACACCCCTGCCACCCTCAGGCGCGCAGGCCTACACACATGGACCAGGAGAGATCGACTCAGCCACCGTCCCAAAGAGTCCTCTACCAACAACTTCCATAGAAGCTCACGCCCCTACAGTCATTGCCAATCTCTAACTCCAAGATCCGGCAACATGTATCCAGGTACAACAAGGCGCATACCAGTCACATGTATACTGTGGAAGCTAAGTCTGAACCGCACAGTTACCTACCACAACTACCCTAAAACATCATATAGGGTCTATAGTAGTCCGGTCCAGTATGCCAATCCATAAAATATGCCAACACTGAGTAAACTGACTCAATCCATGCCGTTGCCATCAAGCAACACAACTGTCAATTACTGACTGTTCTGGTAGCATCTATGTACCATACTTCTGTCTGACTGTTTCCAGCTGTACTGTCATCACTGATAACATTTTTCCCCACTTCAGGAAATTTTTAAATCCCAATTTCAATTTCCGCCCTTTATCCATTTTCCGAAATTCGAAATAAATTTCCGAATAGAATTTAAATTCCACATATATCCTTTTTCCGAAAATTCGGATTAATAAATTCCACATATATCCTGTTTTTCCAAAAATTCGGATTAATTTCTGAATTAATTTAAAAATTCCAAAAAATCAAATTCTGCCCTTTCTTAATTTTCCGAAATTCGGAATAAATTTCCGAATTAAAATTTAAATTCACATATATCCATTTTCCGAAATTCGGATTAATTACCGAATTTAAAATTCCGTTATTTCCAATATACCGCCCGCACTTCCGTGAACCCGGTTCTCGCCGCCGGTTCGGCCTTCGCGCTGAGCCGAGAACCGCTTCTCACTGAACCGCGCCGAATCCCCTGAACCGGATCTCGCCACCGGTTCGGGACCCTCGCGCTGAACCGCGGCACCGCCGAACCAATTTCTTAATAATCCGTTAATCGGATTAATTTTAATTACTAATAAAATGGCGTAAATATCATTAATTACTTAATTAAATTTGATATTATCTAAACCCTTCTCCTTTCTCGGTCCGAAGCCCGCGAAACCCTAGCCGCCGCCATCGCCGACCATTTCGATCCTTCCGTCGATTTCCGGCGACTGCGAACAAGGAGAACAATTTCCTAACATGCTCCTAAGCATCAATAAATTTTTTTTTCGGCGAAATGGGAATTTTTCCAGGAAATTCCGAAATTTGCAAAAGACACAAATTAGCATTCAATTAAATCCGATTTTCATCCACATGCTTGTTTTCATTAAGCAAAGTATTTCATGCTTTTAATTTTCTACTAAATCACTAATTTAAACTGAATTTCCTACCTCAACGACGCCGGCGACGGTGAACTTCGTCCGCAGCTCGCCGCAGCTCCTCGCCGAACGAATCCGGTACGAATTGACTCTCCTCGTTCTTGTGAATCTCCAGGCACAAAAAGCCCCTTGCCAGGCCGCCGGAATCACGCGCCGTACGCCGGAAAAACTCTCTCTATCGGTCGGCCGAACGAACCCTAATCGTTTCGCGAGGGTTTTATATTTCTGGCCGACACGGTGAAACCCATTACGCGCCGTTGACACGCTTTCGACACGGTAAGCACCCGATCAGCCGGTTCAATCCCAACCGTCGATCACGACCGTCCGATCCGCTTATCAGAACGCACGCGCAAACTCACTTGGCGAACCGTCTCCGCCTCCGCTGAACCGTTCCGGTCCGGTTCACGCGCGGTAAAAACCAATTTCCGGTTTAATTTAAATGGATTTTCGAATTTCTAAAAATCCAATAAATCTAATTAAACAGGGAAAATTACTTAAAAATTACCTCGGTGCTCCGAAAAATCCCCAGAAATTTCAGAAATTCCATTAGCCTCTGATTGAGCTCCTGGCTCATCCTACTGTCGATCTGAAATCATCCAAGCCAAAAATTAATTCATTAAAGATTAACATAAAACTTTTTACTGGGTATAACAAGTATCTAACTTCTTTTTTTTATGCGAATGATAAGATAAACAAATTGCTAGATGTATGAAGAATAATTTGCTATGATTGGTCTCATTATATTATCATCTTTCTTTTGAATGGTTACCAATAAATTAGTATAAATAATAATTTTAATCATTTAAATTAGTTAATGGAGAATATAACTTATAAATTGCATATGGACTAAATTATTATATGAAAAATAATAAAAAAAAGTTGCGCTTTATTTTTGTTGCTAATCTTCCAGACACATGTGTATCTATCACTCACGTTTATAATATCTTTTAACTAAATGATGTTTGTATTTATATGATTCTTAGTCTTAAACTTACTGTCTCATATATATGATTGCAAAAATATTATTATGCTTCATATGATATAACATTATGGATGATAATCTTAATGGTTCTAAATGATCATGTACCATTACTAATGTAATTAGCCATAATACTATTTTGTAGCAAGCAAAGTTTGATCTTTTTCTTAAAAAAATGTTGTCCAAATAATAACCAAATATATTCATTATGACCAATAATAGTGCTAAAAATAACATAATTTTTAAAAAATTAATTTTTATTTTATATATATATTAAAATTTTCCACAAGAACAAGCCGGCCGTATAAATGATAAATTTTATTTTTGTTTAGCTGGTTAAAAAAGATTAAATCTACATATTTTTCGAAATTCTGGCCATCTAAAATTTTCCATGTTCTTATAGGCGGTTCCGTTTACCGTTATTCTGAGAGGGCCCCATTAAATTCCATATTAGCTAAGGTGCCAGACCACTAAAATAAAGAAAAGCTATATATATATATATATATATATTTTTTTTTTTTTTTTTTTTCCCTGGCGATCGCTTACGTCCTGGCCATTTTGTCCGTTGGAGGTTTTCCTGGGATGCAGGTGTGCACGTCTTGAGGTGGCGGAGGCAATGAGGTTAGGGATTCGTTGAGAAGAGAGGTTGGGATCGAGGTGACGGTTTATTTTGCCGGAAAAGGAGAGATGGCATGTTGTTGACTATGGCAATATTTGTCTGCGGCGTGTTCGTGAAGCTAGCCCGTGCGATGACTTCGGTAATTTCGCTTCTTAGGGTAACAGTGGGGAAGATGCAGAGGAGAATGTGGTTATGACATCCACGTCATCTCACCGGCGAGAAAGTAGTTGGAAGGCGGCCGCTACTTTCCTTTCCTCGAGTTCATATGGGAAAGGAGGAAATGAAATGAGCGGGCGGGGCAAGGGAGAAGAGGGAAAAGGAAGAGATCATGATTTGGTGCGGGGGAATTTAGGCTATCGTTGATCACCATGGCCCATTTCCACTGAACCGAACTGGTTCCCTTTTTTTTTTTTTTTTTTTTTGCGCTAGTACACCTTCTGAGTTGAATTGGAGCTGTTGATAGGCCTGAAGGCATTTGCTTCGGGGAGGCTGATCAAGGAGGTGGCGTTCGTAACCTTTCGTGGCTAAATCATGGTATCTGATATTCTATCCGCGAAAATGAATGGCTTCGCAGTCTCTTTTCGGGTTCAGAAAGATAATGCATTGCTTCTCGTCTTCTGATGTTGTGCCTTCGAAAAGATTTTTCCATTGTTATATTTTCTTTAGTTTCCATTAGTCAGATTGGAGATGAAAAAGTGGGGATGCCTGGTAGGACAATAATTAGAATTTAGCAAGTCATGAAAGCGGTACATATATGGTTTACCAGAATTTGCTAGTGTTTTACGAATAGTTCTTCATTTATATCTTTCTGTTAGATGTTTTAACTTTTGAACTAATTCTTTGTAGGCAACTCAACACAGATTAGCTGTAGGATCTCATGTATGGGTAGAGGATGCTGACGTTGCTTGGATTGATGGTGAGGTGTTGGAGGTCAGTGGTGATGATATTACAGTTTGTTGTACTACTGGGAAGACGGTGAGTTATTGAGGATACTTTTTGGATCATTTACATTATTTATTGTGTGATTCAGCAATGGAAATGCCTTACATACAGTTTACCTTGCAAAAAATGAGTTGTTAAATGGCACAGTGTGTGGAAATAGTTCTGGAAAATCTCTTGTTCTCAATGTGCTTCTTGGAATTTCATTTCCTCCATATTGCTTGCAATAGTCAAATGATTTCTTCTTGCTTACAAATAGTCATGCATCGGTGGGCCTTTCGTTGCAGGTTTCGGTTAAGGTATTCAATGCCTATCCTAAGGATGTTGATGCACCATCTTCTGGTGTTGATGACATGACAAAGCTGGCTTATTTACATGAACCAGGAGTCCTTCATAATTTGAAATGTAGATACTTTGTTGATGAAATTTATGTAAGTTCTGCCAGTAGACTCTAGCTATCCAAGAAATCAAATTTTTTATATCAAGAATATAAAGGATCAAACACCTATAATTTTCTAATTGTTCATGTTTCATCCTTTTTAATTCTGGTTTCTGTGTGTTGTTTTTTTCTTCTGTGAAGTATTGCTTGGTTGTTTTTTTCTTGTTGAAGTGCCTTATTTCATGGTTGAAAAATCCTCAATTGCTGTCCTTGGTGTGAATTCAGACATACACTGGAAGTATATTGATTGCAGTAAATCCATTTCGAAGGCTTCCTCATCTTTATGCTAGTGAAGTAATGGAAAAATACAAAGGGGTTGCTTTGGGTGTCCTACCTCCACATCCCTTCGCTGTTGCTGATGCTGCATACAGGTATTTCTTTTATGGATGGTGACTCACATAAATTTTTTTTCAGTGCTCCTCACCTTATGGGTTTAGCTTCTGATAATACAGACAAATGAGGAATGAAGGAATAAGCCAATCCATTCTAGTTAGTGGAGAGAGCGGAGCTGGAAAAACTGAGAGTACAAAAATGCTTATGCATTATCTTGCTTTCATGGGTGGGAGAGCAGAAGCTGAAGGTGGGAGGAGTGTGGAGCAACAAGTATTAGAGGTGACACAAACAATCCTTTCTATCATTTTTTGGTATATTGTAAATTCAATAATATTTCCTATACATGTTTAAACTTCCCCTTTTTCTAGTCAAATCCAGTTCTTGAAGCATTTGGAAACGCAAAGACCGTCAGAAATAATAACTCAAGGTATGACTATCTTGTACTTTGTGTTTTCGGATGCTGTCAATTTCTCAGTTTTCTTCTATTAAAATAAATTCCAGTTGAGGTTTCATGAGCTATTCTAGCATCATATTATGAACCAAAATGACAAGAGCCTGTGGATGGCTTTGCATGAATTAATGATTTTCTCAAAATCCTGAGAAGCTAATTGACTAGCATGCTTAGTGCTTCACATTTTTTGCTGCTTTTTAATTTATAATGATATTTTATTTGTTTCAGCCGCTTTGGAAAGTTTGTTGAACTTCAGTTCGATGATAAAGGAAGGATATCTGGTGCAGCCATAAGGACATACCTTCTTGAAAGGTCTCGTGTCTGTCAAGTATCAGATCCAGAAAGGAATTACCATTGTTTTTACATGCTTTGTGCTGCTCCACCAGAGGTAATCTGTTTGACTTGTTATCTGCTCCCTAAATGTCTTAAGCCTAATACAATGTTGACATCATCAATATTGCTATATGAGCCTAGGGTCTTATGCATGAGTTTCAAAGTTTGGTTGCAAATTCATTGTAATTAAGCTAATTTTATTTTTAGCTATTGTAGCAAATAAGAAATTTTTGCTGCAAACCTATTTTCTTTAGTGACAAGAGATTATTTAAAAAGAACAAGAAATTCAATCCATTGCAATCTTATTGAGATAGGAAGAACTTGTAAGGAGCTGCACTGTTCTGTTTGAAATGCTGATTTGTAGAAAGTATGCTCTATGTAAGCCACCTAGGGGTTCCTCTCATATATTCCAATGTCGATATGTAACACCATAAAAATTATAGGGATGATAAAAGTTCATCAAGTTTTGGTAGTTATAATGGTAGTGATGGGTTTAACAAATCAACAATTACATTCCCTCAGTTGTGACTGCAAGATGTTGTGCACAAATTTCAAATCTTGAAATAAACTCTCACCAGCATAGTAATGTTGAATACATCTATCCCTTAACAGATCTTGCATCAAATAAGATCTCTTGCATTTGTTACTTGGTCCATATGGTAAAAGGGTAAGAACATTTATTTAATATTATGTTTTATTTATTGGATTTTATTAATTATATATATATATATATATATATATATATATTCATTTTGTTGTTTATAGAAGTTTATGTATTATAAATCTTTAAATTTTTAAAAGAGCATGACATTTCATTTGTATTTAAATTAATAATTTCAAAAAAAGTCTAAATGATTTATAAATTCCTATTTTCTTATAATTTATATTGACTGCAATGTTGTGAGTCAATGTAGATTATATCTTTTAAGGATGATACCTTTAGTAGATATTGTTTTCCTATTTCTTGTTGTTTATTTCTATCACCTTGCATTGCATGGTTTATCTTCTCTTTCTTTACAAAAATTTACCTTCCCATTGTCTTTGATGGATGTTTGCTTTTCTTATCTTTAATCCATGGAACATGCATTTTTTTGCTTAGTTTAGCACACATCAATCCTCTTTTATGTCTCTTTAGCTTGTCTTGCAATGGATTCTTTGTTTTTTAAGCACTTGGACCAATGTCATAAACTTAACCAAATTATATACTTAAGTATTTATCTTTATGCCCAATATTTGTCTCTTGCCATAGTGCTTTTGAAAAATCTTTTCCTCTACAACTCTTTGCAAACTCTTATCACATAGTGTTCCAATAGCAATTCTCCAAATCAACTTTAGAACCCATGCCACATATAAAAGTTCAAGTTATGCATCTTAGGTATTACTTTACCGTCAAAACAACAAAGGAATGATTATTATCAACTACATGTGCACTTAAATTGGATAAAATCAGCTATTCTTTTTTCTTGTTATCCAATATATTTCATAATTTTCTTCCACTCTTTTTATCTTTTCAACTACTTTTGGAGGTCTTAATAATAAAACTTTGTCAATTTTATATAAAATTAAATGCTCAATTTATGTCACTAAGAAAAAGAGATTATGTACTATCAATACAACCCATAATAAAGAAAATAGAAATAGTGAAAGCTTGGACAATAAAGAAATGCCCAAGCATCTCCAATTCTATGCATTAAGAAGATAAAGAGGGGAATCATTTTCCACTAGTGCTTGTGGAAGATAGAACTAAATTCACTAGAAACATTGGTGTAAAAGTTTCCTACCAAGCACTTTAACCAAGAAGAATCTTATGTTTCTCTCTCCATGTGCCATAACAAGATTGACAATTGTAACCTTTGGAATAAAAAAGAAATCTTATGGAAGCTTAAAGTTACAAGGCTATCCAATAAGATCAAACGAAGACAATGCTTTGTGTAGCAAGTCACATCTTGTGTGTATTGATTTGTTGGCCAACACTAATAGGGGTGACAAAAAGTCAAATTATTATTGTTAGAATACAAAATATTATGTTTAATTATAATTGTGCCATCAATGTTAGAATATAAATAATTGGCTTAATAATTTTAGGCATATTTTTTATTTTTGTTTTGGACTTATTTTTTCCTCATTTATAACTTGGATTATCTTTAGATTCCCCTTAAAATTAAGAAATAAAAGCTTTTCCCTTCCTAAATGGTATCATAGCAATCTAATCCTGAACTACTAGTTTTCCACCATGACATCTCCTCCCTCATTCCTAGCATGGCAATCCCTTCATCTACTTCCTTTCAGCTTAAGCTTATCGTCCCCTCCTGACACCAAATCTCTATTTAACTTCAAACCTCCTTGATCGTTGCATTCTACTCATCTCATACTCAACAAATCTTCTTAACCTCATCTCCTTAGCTTGTTTGACTCGATCTTCTCATCCTCATTACAGTAGATCTCATGAACCTCATTTCCTTGACCTTAACTTCTTGATTTCCCCCCCTTTGATCTCGCTAAGCCACCTCTTATTCATAGAAAAACCATTTGTCGAGCTCTAATGTAGCCAAAGCCACACAATGTTTACTCAACTTTCTATACTAGCTTTGTTTATTCATCCATTGCTAACCTCTTCCTTGCCACATTTAGAAGAACATCTTCTCTTCCTACACTACCTCCCTCATTGCAAAATTGGTAAGCACTACCTGTAGTCTTCCATTTTGCAAAAAAAGTTCGTCTTTGTATGGTGTTAATGGGAGATTCTCTTTCTTCTCTTATGGCTTACATTATTTTCCTATGTTGTTTGATTTTATGACCTAAAGTTGCATGATTTGATTGTGAAATTCATCGTGCCATACTCATTTTTCACTGTAAAATGGAATAAAATTGTTTTTGCAAATCCAATAGCTCATCAAAAGATGTTATGTTTATTTCATAAATCAAAATATGGACGACAAACAAATTGGGTTGCATTTGTTGAGTTTGCATCATACCATAACTTTTCTATAAAGTGCATATACCATAAAACGTTATTGAATAGCTTTCAGGATAATTCTTTTTGTCTTCTTCAGAATGGCAGTATTGTAGAAAAACCTTGGTATTCAAATGGTCTTTATGTGTGTTCATAAAAGCTGCTTTTCTAATTACCTTACCTTGCAAATTTGGGCCTTATATTGATGGTGTTATGTGGATTGTTTTACGAGTGTCAATTGATAATTCTTATTGTCGATTTCAAGGATGTTTCAAAGTACAAACTTGGAGATCCTAGGACATTTCATTATCTCAACCAGTCCAACTGCTATGAGCTTGCTGCAGTCGATGATTCCAAGGAATACCTAGATACTAGGAGGGCCATGGATATTGTTGGAATAATGTCAGACGAACAGGTAACTTCGTACCGTTTCCACAATTTTTGACCTAAAGTTGCATGATTTGATTGTGTAGCTCATCGTGCCATACTCATTTTATTTTCATCTAATTCTGTTTCTGTTGCCTAGGATGCTATTTTTCGGGTTGTGGCTGCTATTCTTCATTTAGGCAATGTTGAATTTACTGAGGGAGAGGAACCAGATTCATCCCAGCCCAAAGACGAAAAATCTTTGTTTCATTTGAATACTGCTGCTGATCTTTTTATGTATATTGACGCACAAGAATCATACATTCTATATTAAACTTGTTACAAATTCCTCAAACTTTGTATTTATCTCAGGTGTGATGCGAAAGCCTTGGAGGATTCCTTGTGTAAACGTGTCATTGTGACTCGTGATGAAAACATAACAAAAAGTCTTGATCCAGCAGCTGCAATGCTCAGTCGAGATGCTCTTGCAAAAATTGTATATTCACGCTTGTTTGATTGGTACGTTTTTAAGAAATCGTATAATTTTAGTATTCTAAGTAATGAAAAATGCCATTTTTTTGAAACAATGATAATATATGTAGATTTTGTCCTAATACCTGGTTATATTTTATACATTTTAATTGCAGGCTTGTTAACAAAATCAACAATTCCATTGGTCAAGATCCTGATTCGAGAAGTTTAATTGGGGTGCTTGACATATATGGTTTTGAAAGTTTCAAGACAAACAGGTGCTTAGCTGGTATGCTTTTGTATATTTTTGTTGTTATTATAGAGATGATTTATGTTATGCAAACAATTGCATTGGTTGTGAAAATACTTCTGAAACTCTCTTCTGACGGTTGTTTTTAGCTTCTCTACAAATAATGAGCAATGCCCATAAAGTTATTTGAATGTGGCTGTGAGCCTTATAACCTAAATGCATGCTATTTCTTTAAACAAGGTGACCTTGAAAGATATGACCAAATCCTATATTAATATCAATTGTGGAGGTTCGCATGCAAAATCAGAAATCAGTATAGAAAACAAATCATAAGGCAGGGGCATACTCCTAATCCAGTGGAAATTTGAGTACATTACATTCCCAGCTACACGTTAGGTATGAGTGAACTTGTAGTTTGCAAAAGAACCAATGACTGCAAGGGCCTGCAGTGGAATGTTGCCATGTTCCTGAAGCCCTCTAGCTATTCATAGTATTATATTTATATCACGTGAGTGGAGTCACTTTCTCACCAAAAGCCACATTGCAATGTTTGCAGTCACAAGTTTGATAGCTTCCAATAGAGCGCGGACCTCCATAGCTTGTGTAGCCGCACAAAATTCCCTGCAACCAACAATCATCAATGGTCACCCATCATGGTCTTTAACAACAATCCTAATGCCGGCATGATCATCCTCAAAAACTGTAGCATGTCAATTCACTTTAATCTGCTAAGGAGGAGGCAACCACCGTGAGGAGGAGGTTACAAGGGGCTCCATGATGGTCGTGGTACAGAAGTGAAACAATAGAATTCAATGCAGCAATTTGGAGAATAAACCAAGTAAGTGCTGCAGAAGATAGAGTGGTTCGGGAATGTACTCTGTTATTATGATTTCTCCATATGTGGCATAACATTATTGAAATTGAAATGCTACTTTTAAATTGCTCCTGCCTATATCCCATTTGCATCCAGCATAACAAAGAGTGAAGGGAATGAAGTCCATGGGGTCGTATTTGATTTTTTGGAAAGCTGGACCAAATTGGTGTTGGTGCTGAACATAACCACAAAGCATGCTCGAGATTTTCCTCTGACGGGCATCCCCATTGACAGTTGCAATCAGCCCAATTCCATGAGAGTGACAAATTGTAGATGGCATGGCAACACAACATTTACGCTACATAAAGGCTCTTACTCTTAGCTGTACCGTCAATTTCCATACCCAAGCTGCAGATGGATTTGTGTTGTGTTCAATCTGAATGGAAATGGGATATAAAGTAGAGCTGCTTGGTTTTGCGTTCTTAGTTTGAATCCATACAAGTAGCATGAAAATTGAATTGAATACGGTGTGCCAGCGCTGTCCCAATTAAATTCAGCAGTTTTTCTTGATCCCAATCGCCAACATCAGTCGGTAAAGATGAAACAACCTTCAAGATCTCTATCTCCATATTTAAAAACGTTGTTCATCTATGCAAAGGCTGAGGGCCAATCTAATTATCCATCCGAGTTTTGATCTTAGAACCATGTTGGCCTTAGTGATGTCTTCTGCAGCCCAAAGCAACTTCTAGATTTGATGAGCCCCCTCTTTTGAGTTGAAACATGAAACAATGGTCTCCATATTTTGCTTTAAAGAATCTGACTCATAGAGCATCCTCTTGTCCAATCAGTCGCCTAAAATGTCATGCTACAAGAGAGACTTTCCAAACTTTAAGATGATGAATCCTGAGGTCACCACACTACTTTGGCATGGCAATGGATTCTCAACCCATATAATGAATGGTATTTCAGGTACTTCACCCACTCCAAATGAAATGTTGAATTGCCCATTTCATATTCGTTATGCATCTTGTGGGCATTGGAGAATGAGACAATACATTGGAATATTTGTGAGGACATTGTTCGCAAGGCCCTTCAATGTCACAGTAAGAACTTGGTTTCAAATTTTGTTTAAACTTTTGATATTTATTAAATAAACATTGTCATGTTTTTGGTGGATATATTTGGATTCCATCGATATGATTTAGTGGTGTATGGGTGGCCAATTTGTGTTTGGATTAGGGCCAACTTTAGTTGGTTTACTATGCAATGTTTGACACAAACTTATTAATAGTGTCAAGAGGCAACATAGTTTTTCTATGTTTGTTTTGATTGGCTTAACATCGAATACAAAAAGCTAGATTTTTTTTATGCATAGATATATCTTCCATTTGACCATAATTTATTCATCATAATGGATGAAGGTTCCAAACCTAGCTTTGAGTAGTCAAAGCTAAGTATTTAATTTTATAAAGAAGTCTTCATTAAGAAAAACCATGGAAAAGAAGGAAAATTTTTTTGTTCCCAACTTAAATGCTTACCAGTTGTGATATCGTGTTTGTAATCTTTGAAATTACAAGCTATGTGTTTATAAACATAAAAATAGCCATTTTTTATGGTTCTTGATGATAAAGTGAATAATATATTTTTTTATATTGTGCCTATTCTTCAAGGGAATGAATTTCATTCTATTAGGTATGAAGAAATAAGAAACTTTCTCCCATTATATTTTTTCTGTTCTTAAATACCTTAGTCCAATAGACAAACCATTTCTACAACTCCATTGAGATCATATTTACTTGTGAATGAGCTGAGTTAAGTTTGGGCAAAACCAAGCTAGGTGGACACACTATGTCATATTCGACATATTGGGTTAATCAACACTAGCTCTTTTTCTGCTTGATTTTGCTTAAGCTCTAAAAACCTTGGAACCTTGTTCCAAGGTGATGATTATCAAAGAAACCAAACTGAACATATAAACATATTGTGTTTATTTGATAGTCAATTGGGATCATTAATTTAGACTTGACAACTATGCTAGGCAGATTAGGATGGGAAAGTACCTAGGTTCTTGCTTTGTCTAACAACATATGCTATGCAATTATTATTCTTCTTCATATTAGTGTCATCCACGTTATCTTATTTGAATGTCATTTTGATTTTACAACATGTAAAAGATGGATACATTTTTTCCAAATGCAATAAGATATCACAGCCATATGTGGAAAAATTGTACACCATTTTAAGATGTATATTCATGTCAGTTTTTATGCACTACCATGAGGATGCTGCCCAGTCTAGGCCACAGTAGTTGATGGTACAATGTCATAATTAGTCATGCATACCCTACTTATAAATAGGGTTTTTTTTTTTCATAACCATAAATCACATTATATTAAATGCTTTATGTTGCAATACTTTCTTCTGGAGAGAGTGATCCTTGAGTGAGATTGCCTTCTTGTGCACTTTCGGTGAGAATTGAGTTCTTTTTATATTTTGTTTACATCTTATTGAAGTGTTTTGGAATTTGATTTGAATTTCTTGCAATTTTGTACTTAGCTGTGCTAGCGTGTCTATCTGCATCTTATGCTATCTCCTTTTGCTTTGTTTTATCATTTCTTCCTATAATGAAGTACTTTTTTTATTTGGTTTTTATTGCTTGAACTTTTGTGCTTAGCATTCCTAGGGGTTACTAAATGCACTTCATCCTACTTACCTCACAAGTGAATGACATTTAAACCTTTGTAGATTTGTATGTATGAGGTTTTCTATGTATATTATCTGACAATTATTTCTTATTATTTGTAGCTTTGAGCAGTTTTGCATCAATCTAACAAATGAAAAACTACAGCAACATTTTAACCAGGTATAACATACTTGTCTCTGGACCTTTTTATACACGTGTAAAATGAAAATAAATATATGCTGAGTTCTTGATCGGCATACCTGTAGTTTAAGGCTTTACTACTTGTAGTTGTGAACTATATTCATTCTAACAATAAACGATAAAGAAGGATTGAGATTTTCTCTTGTCCATATTTGTCATTTGGAGCAGCATGTTTTCAAAATGGAGCAAGAGGAATATAGAAAGGAGGAAATCGATTGGAGCTACATCGACTTTGTTGACAATCAGGATATTTTGGATCTTATTGAAAAGGTTTATTCTTTTATCCATATTTTATGAATTTTATTATTACAAATGTTTGGCCACTAGTAGCATGCTCTAGTTCTTGTTTCTCTGTAATGAACAATAAGAGTACATAGTCTCAATTTTGCAGAGTGAGGTTATTTAGATGAATTTTTTGATACTGCTATGTTCTAAAAATCATCAAGACTTAGTCAAACTCTAAGGATATGGGAATCTTTGTAATAGCCTTTGTTTTGTTATTTACTTTTATTTTCTATGGTTATAGTCAACAACTTGTTCTCTTAAGTACCTTTTGACATACTCTTTAACCATATTTTTTTTGACTTATTTTAAGCTTCTTTTCAATTAGTTACCTATGTACTTCTAACCCTGTTTATTAATAGGTACTCATTCGACTTAGCATGTTCATATCAATGTTTCTTTTAACATACATGATTTACTTGTGATCAACTTTTGGTGTAGTACAACATTGATAACTAAAATATATTTTGTTTAACTTAAAGTATATCTTTTAAAGGGGCAATTTTATCTCACAATAAAATAAAAACAATCTGCAATACAATCAATAGATTTACATCTATTGATGCCATCATCATGAATTTTCAAATAGAATATCCATTAGATGTCTAAATTGTCACTTTTTCTGTTGATTTTACTGCAAACTCTAGTTTTACCAACATTTATGCTCTAATCATGGCTCAATTTCTATTCATGTATCTAGTCTTAGATCTATTAAGGCAAAGCCCTTCAATTCAAGTATTTCTTCATGACTCAAGTTTCTCATTGTCCTTTCTATGGATTAAATCGTGCACAATTAATTGGTGAAAAGCATAAATGACTCATTTGTTTTGCTCAATGTGATTGGTGGAAGCATTTATAACTAATGCAAAAAAGCTAAGGCATGATAGTTCTTTATGAAGTATAATTAAAAAATCTTAATTTAGATAGAACAATGGCCACCCAGGCATAGAAGCATTGTGAGATGGTGAAATATTTCTGCATAATGCACATTAGGAAATATAGGATCATCGATGTGATGTGCTTCAATGGGTTGACCTTAGCTCTTCAAGGTGAGGTGAAATGTTATTCATAAGTTCTACAAGCGCCCATCTATTTGATCTAAGTTGTCACATATTGTTTGAGATAAGTTCAATGGGAAAATTTAGGAAATTTTGTTCATGATTGACTTGGAAGAAAATCATTATAAGCGGAGAAAACTTATAAATCTTTGTAATATTTTTATCAAGGAATATTGTTTTAATTGATATAAGTTTAGGAGCATTGCCTTCTGTGTAGGAAGTTGTAAGTGTCCCTTATCCTCAAAAATATGAACAAACATGCCCTACCAAGCAATAGAAATACTTTAGTACTAGACTCTACATAAAGACTTTCTATTGAAATTTATTGGCAAAGTTTGTTGATAAACTCAATACTTAAAAAAATTGAGCAATGTGGATAAATTCTTGAAGAAGCTTACCATTGGACACTACCAACAAAGTTTGTTGAATTACTTATGGTAGAGATTTCCAAGAGAATTTGTCAAACAACTTCATCTGCCAATTTTTTTTGACTTTTATGAGAATTCTTATATCAAGTCTATTGAATAAGAACTTTTCTAGTTCATACATGGCCTTCTTTGCCGAAACTTGATGGGCTTCATTGACTGTTAGATATCCCTTATAATGTTTGCTCAAAGCTTTATCGGTCACATGGTTTTGAAAAATGTATAATAAGATTGTTGTTATCACAATTGATTTGGCTACTTGATCTTACTTTACAAATGATGTCTTAAGGAATATCATAATGTATATTATACTGAGGTATGCTTTGAATTTAATAATATTGAGAGTGGCACATTCAAGTAATTCTTGCATATAATGGTGGTCGATCCAAGCACTTAGCTTGATAATTTATCTTTGAATGTTTTTCTACTAAATAATAAAATAGATAGGTTAAAGCCTTGATTTCATGAACCTAACTCATACTAGGAATGAGGCCTTGGCCTTATATCAAACCTTGTGGATGGTACTATAGTAAACTATGTGGAGACATTGAATTTGAAAAAAATCCTTTCTCTTTATTTGAGTTGTCATCTCTTGGCAATATTTATTGATGAATCTTGTACTTATTAGGAGTTGTTATATGAGAAAATCTGTGCCTATCCACTAGCATAGAAAAAAATATGTCCATGTTCATCAACACTTTAACTAGAGTGAATATGGTATTTTTTTCATCACACATGCAATCATTTAATGCAACAATATTGTCTAATTCTATCTACCAAAAAACTTCATTAGTCTAAATTTATCACCTTATTCTTTGGTCTTATTTATTGATTATTTTACTTAAGATGTCTCAATATGACATGACAATGGGTTCTAATGACATAGTTTTATAGCCTTTTTCTTTAACATTATTGCACTTAACGTCTTATTCCTCATAAAATTTGACTAATAATTTTGTCCATAACTAATAAAAATGGTAAGAGTTTAAAACTGAGCTTTGATGCTATTTAACTATAGTACAAAAAACTTTGGTCAATCCCTCCATTTGTTATAAACACAATTACTTAGCTTTACATGTCATTAATAACTTTATCATAAGCAATAAGGCATTTTGTTCTTCAAATCACTTGAAAGTAATTCACATGGAACTATATCATATGCTTTTTATGCATAGAAAATATCAAGTATAAGTCTTTTCTTTATCAAAACTTCTTCATCTAATCTCTTCTCATCTAAATAGCCTATAGCGTAGAACAACCCATGTTAGGGCCCCACTTAATCAACTTATCAAAACTAAAGATAATTAAAATTACAAATAAATAAAATCATATATGTATGGGCATATAAAAATAACCTAGGTAGGGACCTAACAATGAGATATGAATAAAACTAACCAAATACCAATACCTAGCATGTAATATCATAATATAATACCTTCGTATTATAAAGTTTAAACTAAAAGATCATAAGTATAAATATCAACTACAAGAACAATAATCATTAATAATCTATATATACTTCAACTACAACCTATATAACCTCATATCCACTCCACCTACACCAAATCCTACTAAACCATCTAATGAGTGTAATCCTCATCCATATCCTCAGAGTGTCATTCTCTTAGTATAGTAGATATATCACTTGTGATGTAAATATTAGTGAGATTCTAAAGAGTTCAGTAGATAAACTATAGTAGATAACAAATATCAAACAATGTTATAATATGATAAATCTATATAAAACCATGCCATAATTATAGAAAAACTAATAATCATAATAAAAGAAGCTATGTTACTAAAAAATAAAAAAATCTAATAATCCTAGATAATCAACATAAATTGTAAGCGTACATTGTATTATATATATATTTTTTATTTTTAATTTTCCATTTATTTTATTTTATAGAATCTAATTTTCCTTTAGATCACTATCCTCTAAATTTAATCACTAATAATCATATGACTTTGACTAGCATCCAACTAAACAAAAAGGGTACCCCATCTATAACCACATTATGCATAAAACGCGAGTGATATGTGCTTATAAATAAATGATATTTTGTCCTTGAGCATCCTTGTCCCATCATACAAGATTATGTCCTTTGTAAAGTTATCTTAACCCTCTAAATAATAAGAATAAGGTCTTCAAGAAATACTAATTATTATATTCAATGTTTCTTTATTACTTAGTAGCCATGCCAGATATCTAGATAACCAAGTTATTTCTTTAATTATTATTTACATATGTACTCATCTCTCATTATGTAATTATTCATGTAATATTTCTTATTTTCATATAAAACAACTATGTATATTATATCATAAACAAATAACATGTGAATAATATGTAAAATAACAAGATTATATATGTACATACGAAGAATTAATACAACAATCTCAATTAAAATCATTTAAAATCATAAATAACTACTATTGTATTTATACTACTATTACCCAGTTTATCTACCTGAATCTAAAGTGAGAATTCCTGGATCAATCTTTTTCTTCTTAAGTTTTGTTACATTGTCATACAACATAATAATTATTGTATAATCCTTAATATGATGTAACTAATAGCTATTTTTAATTTATTTTGATCATAACAATTTCTTTTATTCCCTCATATCATTGCTATGTATCGTACTTGTATGATTTCCCAATCGTACATACGATCAGCCCTGTTCATTACTTACCATTCTCAATTGATCGTATGGCGTGATCACCTAGATTGTCCAATTCGATCAACCTTCTTTGACCAGACATGTATAATGTGTCATATGATTCTCTATTCTCTTCTGATCGTATAGTACAATCATTCACATCGTATTACACAATTGCAACTCTTCTTCCAATTGATAGCCCAAATCAACCAAATATTCTACTTGTATGGTATGCCCATCTTCCAATATAGTATGTGCTTTCATTCCTTAATTCGCTCATCCCATCATATAGTACGGCTCATGTTATCATACATCCTATCCAACCAATCTTAAGCTTCAACTGACATAACAATCATTGTACTCTATGAACACACTCATTATACATGTATGATATTTACATAAGGTCTAGTATAATACTCTCAATAAACTAATAAAATACTTTACCTTGAGACCATGCAGACCAATCATACTAATATGATCCACCTTTCACAATTGCACAATGTCATTGATTGCTCCAACTTACCAACTTAACTCACATTATCTAGTACAATCGGAGTTGTCATACAATACAATTAGTTTATTGATGTCTGTACTATGCTTCGACGGTCTGGTCCGATCTACCTATTTCAACTAGTTAAAACTGATCCTACAAGCACGAAAACAACCAATCCTCCATTTGAAACTCTCAATTTTACTTCAATACACCTTCAAACCTATCTCAAATTCATTCTTACATCTCTTCTAAATTTAAATAATACTTAAACACATTTGACTTTGAATAAAACTGATTGAGCAAAAGTTAAAATACAACATCAAAGGCATACCTTTCTCAGTTTTGATTGATTTGCTTTATTTTGGCTGTTGCTCTTTTTATTACTTCTAGGCTCTTCCTTTGAGCTACAATAAGAAGATTTAAACCCTCGATACCTATTCCTCCTCTTTTCCTGCTCTTCTTCCTTACTTTTCCTCTTCAGCTAAACCTTTCACCTTGCTTCCTTCCTCTCTCTTTCCTTTTAACCAATCCTCCACTTTAATTCTTCTCTTTATCATGCCTAAAACAATCAAATCTCTCCTTAAGAATATGTCTTCTAGTATTTTAGAAATTACATTCATATCTTTTTTCTTTAAAAGCTTATAATTAATTATTTAGAAATCTAAAAATTATAAATTTAGTGTCGATAAATTTTTTTTTTGGAAAATTCTTTTCAATAACATGCTTAAATAAAATTTCTAACTAAGTTTAAATTTATGGTGTACTTCTTAAGATCATATTAATTAATAATATTTAATATATAAACATTTCATTTCAAAAATTGATTTTTTCACATCAAAACATCTATAATTACAATTCTATTAACTTAATTTCATGATCTATAATATGTGATTTCTATTAAAATTTTTGGTTGTTACAATCGAACATAAGACAAACTAATTTGGATATATCACATAATAATCAATGCTCAATTAAAAACAATTACAACATCAAAAATATGGCTTAGTTTAATTTTTTTAGTTGTATTGTTTTTAACTTTTTGAGCCAACACATCTTGATTTTTTCTTGAAGTTTTGTGAATTTCTATTCATGAATGCTTGCAACTTTCTTTTTTTTTTTTTCAAAACTAATCATTTTGATTCCACTGTTAAATTGTAGAAGCCTTGTGGGATTATTGCTCTTTTGGATGAGTGTTGGTATGTCATATTGAGTGCATTTACCATTTTTTTTCTTCATTCTATTTGGTTGAAGAGCTACAATCTTGTCAATGTTGAACTACTTGACTTCCTTTTTATTGTAGCGTGCTTCCAAGATCAACATATGAAATATTTGCTCAAAAGCTATACCAAACTTTTAAAGATCACAAGCGCTTCAACAAGCCAAAATTGTCTCGCACTGATTTCACAATTTGCCACTATGCTGGTGATGTAAGCATTATTTGTTTTTTCTTTTGCATAATCTCATTAGGTTGGAAATTTAAATGATTTTTTTTATTTTTAGGTGACTTATCAGACAGAGCATTTCTTAGACAAGAATAAAGATTATGTCATTGCAGAGCATCAAGCACTTTTGAGTGCTTCCAAGTGTACTTTTGTTTCTAGTTTATTTCCATTGCTTTCTGAGGATTCATCAAAATCTACAAAATTTTCCTCAATTGGTTCAAGGTTTAGGGTAAATTCTAAGCAACACTTCTTTTCTTGCTTAAAGTGCTACCTGGTTTATTTAGCTTTCTTTAGTGTATTGGATAATTTGTGGTACATGCAGCAACAACTTCTGACTTTGCTAGAAGCATTGAATGCCACTGAGCCGCATTATATACGGTGCATTAAACCAAATAATCTTCTTAAACCAGCAATATTTGAGAATAATAATGTTCTCCAGCAGCTCAGATGTGGGGTATGGTTTCATTTCAATTGTATTCTTCAAACCGCACACCTTTTGCACTTAATTGACTTTTAACCGTTTCTTCAATCTTCTGCTTGACTAATGCCATAAAGGGTGTCATGGAGGCAATTAGGATCAGCTGTGCTGGTTTCCCAACTAGGCGAACATTTGATGAATTCTTAAAACGCTTTTCCATCCTTCAATCTAATGCTGTTAATGGAAGGTATTTGATTGCTGCATTCGATAGTTAAGCTACTTTACTGTAATGATAGGTTATGCATTTGTCATACAGTTTTGATGGGGCCACTGCAGCAAAAAGGTTGCTGAAGAAAGTTAGTCTTGAAGGTTATCAGGTGATCTTGAGATTACGAATAATTGTTATTTTCATTTCAACGTGCGAGCTTTGTTGATAATACCAGACAGAGGGTTAACGTCAGTCACCCCTGATGCAATCAATGCATCCTTTTGCATCTTGGTCTTGTAAATGTTATCCAAGGCATCAACAATTAGTCTAATACAGTTGCATTGATTAACATTTTGGAGGAATCAAAAGGACACATCTATAAAGGATAAATTTTGTGTTTGAACTGTGCAATCTTCTCATTTTACACATCCATAAAAATCAATTTCTGAAGGGAAGTATTCAACTTGTGCAGAATATGCTGGATAATATTTTGATCACTTGTTAAAAATATATTTGTTATTAATTGCATTTGCATTGGGAATTCCAAACATTACCTATTTTTTGTTAATTACAGTTACATTGGGAGTTGTAGAGTATTTCTTGCTTACTTCCTTTTTAGTTTACAATATTTTTAGTAGTACATCTACCTTTAGCTTGCATTTCATTATTTTGAAGACAGTCATATACAAGCCTAGATGTCATCTGACAATTACTCTATGGTGATTTGGTCAAATTCTTATTCATGCGCCTTCAAGAAGGTTGGATGTTGCCATAAATTGTTTTGTTGTGTTTAGACAATTGCATGTTTAATGTATCAAGAATGTTTAACGGACATGTTTTGAGGTTTGAGACATTTGCATCTTTAATGCATCAAGAATGCTTATGGACATGATTATTTGATTGATAAGTCCTTGCTATTTGAATTATGCAACTTTTGTTGCAGTGCATATTTACAGCAGTCAACTTCTAAGGGAAGATCGACTTGGTCAAAGATATGTTGCAATAAACGTCATTAAACTCCATTACACTGAATATTAAACTTTTTCCTTGGATGATCTTTTCCATGATGCTTTCTTCATGATATCTTTATTCAATTTCTATCACCTGCCTTTGATTTACGTTTACTGGATAACATGATTAGTTTCTTTCCTCTTGAAGATAGGGAAAACAAAGATTTTTCTTCGGGCAGGTCAGATGGCTGAATTGGATGCTCGTAGGACTGAAGTTTTAGGACGATCTTCAAGCATTATTCAGAGGAGAGTTCGCACATATTTGACACGCAAAAGTTTCATTCTGCTGCAAAACACTGCTGTGCGGATTCAAACCATTTGCAGAGGTAATGCTGTTATTTGAAACAAGATCCAGCATGTGATGTGTTGCTGATGTAGAATGCTAAAGGATTTAGTTGATCAACTAGATAAGCACATGTCTTGATGGAAATAAGAATTTACTTTTTGAAGGACATCTTGCACGTGAACGTTATGAAATTATGCTCAAACAAGCTGCTGCTGTTAGGATACAGAGACATGTCCGCATGCATTCTGCCAGGAAAGCTTACAATGAAAAAAAATCAACAATTATCATTATTCAAAGAGGCATACGGGGAATAGCTGCTCGGAAAGAACTTAACTTTAGACAACACACGAGAGCTGCAACTATTATTCAGGTACGGTGTTAATGATTTTCACTTTTTGCTGATTACTTTCTCTCATATGGTTTCTCCATTAAAAATCATCAATATAATGCATAAAACACTATTGGAGCGTGTTCTCTTGTCTAGCCCTCTTTGAATTTATTTTATACCATGTAATCTACTGGCTTTGAGGATTATCATTTGTGTTCTTTCTAGCTTTTAGCTGTACCTTTTAATTTTTTGACACCATAGCATAGTCATAGAACTTTCTTTAGAAGTATTTATATAATGTGATATTAAACTTTGTTAAAATGCTTTCAATGCTAACATTTGGTACTTTTATTATCTGACCAAAGCTTGGTTAAATCCCTTCATGTGCTGATTCCTCTTCTGTATAGAGCCATTGCCGCACATACTTGGTTCGTTTACATTACTTGAGGCTCAAGAAAGCAACTGTCGTTACTCAGTGTGCCTGGAGGAGAAGAATTGCTAAAAGGGAGCTGCAAAAGCTTAAAATGGTAAGTTTTATTTTGCTCTTCTCTAGTAGTTTTATTAATTGATCTACATGTTATGCTAAATAACATGTTGAACTTTATTGATGGTCCCATTAGAAAGAAAGCTATTTTAATTGTCATTAAAACATTGTTCATGATTTGTATTTTGCTTTTGTATTGACTCTTTACTTCGATCATTTCTCTTTATGATGCCATCTATGAAAGCATGTTCTACTATTGTCATCTAACATTCTTATGAACATACATATATGCATTATATATTATATGTTTATATATGTTTGTATATGTGTATATATATGTATATGTATATTTATGTATTTGTGTATATAAATATATATAACATACATATATGTAATGTATCATTTAATTTTTTATTTTGGGGTGATTAAAAAAAAACTCTCATATGGAACTTATATTTGTAATGTTATATGAAATTATTCGGACCACTTACAGAGTCACTAATTTAACTAATAGCATGAAAAGCCAGCATGGCTTCATAACTAAGATTTTTCACAAATGGCATAATATGGTATAGTTAGTCTAATTTATTTTATTATGATTGTATAATTGATTATAATTAAAGTAAAATAAAGCAAGACATGTACTAAATTTTATAGTGTATTAACAATACAAATTGATTAAGAGAGAAGAGACATATTTATAGACAATTTAAGATACCGTTTGAAGGAGAAATAATTCACTAGAAGTAGTAGCTTCGAGATCCTCAATTTGCACACATTCTTGGTCTAAAAGATGTAAGGTTTGATTCCTTTTTTTCCTTGAACAAACCAGTGGAAGAAAGCAGAGATTTGTTCACTTAGAGCAAGCCAATTGACCTTTGAACATTGTCACCACCATGTTTCAACGTGCGTCATGCAAGTGTTGTACTTAGTTCCCCTAGCAAACAAACATTCTCATCCTCTCGTTACCCATTGTCCTCTACCTCCTTTCTCCATAGATTAATGATAATCCGCACTAGACAACGAGTGAGCACATTGGCATTCAAAACATAGGGAAGGTTCCCTAATGGGCATACGCCACTTAGCAAGAAACTCCCAAGCAGCGTCAGAGGAAAGCCGTGTTTTCAAATCTTAGGTGATTGCCTTGTAGCTTAACTCTAACAACTCTAGTTGAAGGAGTGAATAGTGGTTAGATGCAATCTGAGTGAGTGAAACAAAAGAATTAAGAGATATCATGATGCTTGTGGGGTTTGAGAAAGATCATTTAATTTGACCCACATCTTGGGATGACCCTCCCGATCATTGTGCCATGTGAAATTAGGAACCACAAAGGATAAATCGTGATGATCATTACCAATAATGAACTTAACAAATACTTGATTTACTGATCCTTACCTAAAAAGGGCACTACCTTTATCCTCTTGCTTCATAATATAGTTGATGTCCCCACCAACCTTCATTAGCAACTGTTTGGTAATAAAATTATCCCTAAATGCATTTAAGTAATGCCCAATCATTTAATGCTTTAATGCATTTAGGGATAATTTCATTAACAAATAGTTGCTAATGAAGGTTGGTTAATATAAGCATTTAGGGATAATTTGAAAAATGTGTTTTAGTTGTTAGATGCCATATTTGGTAGGAAATAAATTGAACAATCTTTTAATGCCAATGTAAAAGTTGTAGAGTTATCATTTAGGTAATGCCCAATCATTTAATGCTTTAATGCATTTAGGGATAATTTGAAAAATGTGTTTTAGCTGCTAGATGCCATATTTGGTAGGAAATAAATTGAACAATCTTTTAATGTCAATGTAAAAGTTGTAGAGTTATCGTGGAGGATATTATAAGAGAGTTGATGAAGTTATCAAGTCATCAATTAGTTGATAAGAATTAGCTGGTCTACATTATAAATGAAATTGCTTGAATTTCTACTTTGCTTGGTATTTTCTCAACTATTTAAGAATTTGTATGCATGATTTTTAGCATTAATGAAATTGAACAAAAAAAAATTGAGCAAACAATTTACCCATACTTGTAAAAATAAACTTGCTCAAGCATATTTGAAGGGTTTGGAAAATGATGATGAAGCAAAATGTATGGAAGAATTTGTCATTTTAGAGCCAATTTGGGTTTTGATGTTTATCCCATGGTGGCATATGATTGTTAAGTTATAATGGAAAAAATTTAGGGTTATAAAGGGCAACCTTATTTTGATTATTTTTTTATAAATTTATGATAATATCTTAGAGGAAGTCTTTTGAAGGTTATTAGAAGCATTAATTAGCATGCTTATATTCAAAACACAGAAGACAAGAGTGAATAGTTACATTTATTTGAACCAAGAGGACTGTCTAAGCATTGCATTATTACAACTTGATTATGATCAAGATTTGGCTAGTTCTTTTGTGTACCTATGACACTTCTTGCTCCTTAGTGAGCAATATGTCTTAATAGAAAAGAAATATTTTGATAATATGATGTGTGGTAATAAGGTAAAATGTATGTAAAATGTATGCTAATGATTTTACAAGATACATGCATTTTTCATATATTAGGAAAGTTGGCTGCTATAGGTATGTGTAGTTTAGGTATGAATGGAAAGAATGGTTGATAGTTTGCATAAGATTTTAGGGATAATGAGGAAGACTTGTGTTGTAATTGCTAAATAACATATATGATATGAAAGAAAAAAGAAGAATCTTTCAATGTTAATATAAAAGTTGTGGAGCTGCTATGAAGAATATTTGGAGAGAGGTGATAATCAAATTATTAGGTCATTGACTACTTAATCAAGGCATGATACAAATCAATTGGCATAAACAAGTTTGCCTTTCTACTTTGCTTTGTATTTTTGCAAGTTTTTAGGAATTTGTATATATGATTATTTATCATTAATTTAACTAAGAAAATGAAGAAATTAGGCAAATAATCCACACATACTTGCATAGATAGAATTGAACAGGCATATTTGAAGGGTTTAGGAAATGTTGATCAAGCATACAGTATGGAAAAATTGGTCATTTTAAAGTCAATTTGAATTTTGATGGTCTATCCCATGGATGTTGTGCATTTGTGTAGTGTTTTAGAGAAAAAGTTAGAGCTATAAAAGCATATCTTCATTTGATTTTGTTTTATGAAATTATGGTGCATCTTATGGGATGCCTTTTGGAGGTTATTATAAATATTACTTAGTATGAGTACATTGAACTTGTAGAAGTTTTGTAAGAATGAAAAGATATCTATGCTTGAATCAAGAGGATTGATTAATGTTTGCATCATTATTTTGATTAACATCAAATTTGGTTTATTGTTTTGTACATTGAACTTGTAGAAGTTTTGTAAGAATGAAAAGATATCTATGCTTGAATCAAGAGGATTGATTAATGTTTGCATCATTATTTTGATTAACATCAAATTTGGTTTATTGTTTTGCATAGTTGTCACATTCCCTTATTCTTGGTGAATAATGTCTTAATACAAAATACTATTTTGATAATCTTGTGCGCTAAAAGGGTAAAAATGAAAAGATATCTATGTTTGAACCAAGGGGATTGATTAAGGTTTGCATCATTATAATGATTAACATTAAATTTGGTTTATTCTTTTGCATAGTTTTCATATTCCCCAATTCTTGGTGAACAATGTCTTTATAAAAAATTCTATTTTGATGATCTTGTGTGCTAAAAGGTTAAGAATATGCTAATGATTTTACAAGATTTATGCATTTCATATACAAGTTGGAATTTATAAGTGTATGCTTTTTGAGGAAGAATGGTAGGAATGTTTAACGATTTGAAAGTGTGAAATTAAGGACTTCAAATGTGTAAAACTAAGGATGATTGTACTAAAATGAATTTATAATTGATGGATTGTCTATAATGTGTTGGATTTGAAATTAAATCCCCTAGCATCTTTTCAATGAATTTTCATTCTCTTTTGAGGATTTGGAGAGAAGGCTTATTATTTGTAATCACAATGTATTAACCTCTTAATTGTATGCTCAAGATATTCACACAAATATTATGGGGTTATTTTAGAGTGACATATTGAATAGGAAAGAAATATAATAATTTTAAATCCAATATAAAGTCGTGGCGATATTATTGAGGATATTAAGAGAGAGGTGATAATAAAAATATAAAGGTGTTGACTATATCATTAGATTAGTTGATCTACATGATATAAGACAAATGACATAGCTAGGGATAATGTGAAATATGATTGTTTGTTTGCTTGAAGTTTTTCTTTGTTATTATTTGTTTATCTTTTTAGGGATTTCCTATATGAATTTTAGTATTAATTACATTGAACAAATATTCTACGCATGCAAAATAATGTTGTGCCCACTTGTACTTATTGCTCAATAAAACATAACGTAGCATAAATACTAAAAGAATGTCACAATATGTAATAAAATTGATGACACTATAAAAACTATTTAAGCAAGGGTGATGATAAAGTATATTTTTTTTCTTTTCAAACTAAGGTAAAACTAAAGCAAAATACAAGCACACAATTGTAAAGCCAATCCTTAGATTGTACAATGCATGACAAAAAAACATCTTACTCTACTCACTATACAATCCTCTTTCAAGAACCTGTTTCAATTGCTACTAGTTTCCCCCGCTTTGTGTACATCGCTGGCCTAACTTGTAATATAAGTAATAAGCTTTATAAGCTTAATAGGTCAGCTAATAATAAAAAGTAACAAGTTAATATAAAATATTATAAAAAGTAGTAACAAATATATAGCATTTATGAAGTATTCAAGTACAAATATGTAATTGATGTCACTAATATATATAATATAAATTATATTTTTTTCTAATTTATATGTATATATGAACACATCATATTCTTCATAATTGTACTTTTATTGCTCATTATGATTTCTCATTTTATTTTTATATTTTTCAAATTTTATTGCTCATTATTATTTCTTATTTTATTTTTATATTTTTCAAAATAAGGGTCTTATTTTTTCTAAATAACTATTATCTTATTTCACATATTTAAACCTCATGACCAATCAAATCACACAATCAAAACCCTATTATATCAATCCCAATCGTTTTATCCTAGTACAAAATACTAGCGACAGTGGGTTTGGACTCAATCGCCAGATCACATAGCAAATGGCATTGCGAGATCATATAGATAATGATATTATGAGAGGTCTAATACCAGTAGTGTCATATCAAAGTTACTAGATCAAATACCAAGCGGTAGTTGCCAAATCACATAGCAAGTAGTGTTTGTGGGATAATGTCATTGAGAAAACTATAATATCTTATTATTTAATATCATATCATATTATATCATAAAGTTAATATGGTCATATCTTAATTTTTATTACTTTTTTTTGTTCTTTGGTATTTTCTTGTAATCATGCTCTAGTATACATAGCAATTAAAGACATTATATAATTGCAAATATATTTATTCTCATTTCATATAACATATGATATTAATAAATATGTTATTTATTATCAAAATACATATGTATGCATATAATAGGTGATATTATGCTATCATATTCATATGAATGTATTGTTCATAAGTAAATAGCAATTTCTACTTACATCATAGTTATTTTAGCTTACTTATCCGGTTTCTTTAGGATATTTTTTTTTTTTTTGCATTGTTTTTCTTTGTTTTTGTTTCCTAGACAATAAAATAGTGTATAAAACATTACAATATACCCATTTATTTATACATGTTCTCAACTCTTTTTTTTTGCTTAAAGGACTGTAAACCACATTTTATAACTGCCAAACTCCTAAAATCTCCCTAAGAAATCAAATCCATGCTTTGTGCAAGGCAGTAGGGGAACTAAAAAAGTATATTATGCATGCTCAGCCTCTAAGCAAAACAATCCCATGGCTAACACCATAAATTCAAGCTCTAAAGACACAAACAAACTTCCTTATCGTTTCCTAGTAGCCCGAACATGCAAAAAATGGAAAAACTGAAAGAGCCTTAATAATACTTTATGCAATGCTTACCCTGCTATACTTCTTCATGCCTGTAGTATTCTACAAGCTTCTACAAAGGATTTCTCAAGTTTCTTATTACAGCAAGCTGGAATTTCATTGATATCTTCTTTTCACAGCCACCAAAACAAAGCTCTTAATTCTCCAAACCCTCAAACAAGTAGGGAAAAAAGCTGCAGCGATTACAAGAAGAATTTCAGGTAAAGAGCTAACCTTGCTTAACTTCCTCTTGCCTTCAACTTAAAAGCATTATCATAGAATTTCCTTCAAGTCCTTACTGTAGTTGCCTAAAGATCCTTCACAAAACAGCAAGACGGGAACTAATAATCAGCCATAACTCAAAGAAATGCAACTCAACACCATCTCAATCAAAACAAAACAAACTTAACTTCTACAATTGCAAAGCTGCTAGCTGAAACAAAAACATTGAAAAACCAAAGGGAAATTCAAGCAAGACCTTACCTTAAATTTCATAGAATTTTCTTCAAGTCCTTACTGCAGCTGCCTAAAGATCCTTTGCAAAATAGCAAGATAACAACAAGTAACCAGCATATCTCAAAAGAAATGCAATTCAACACCATCTCATTCAAAACTAGACCAACTTTCTTAACTTCTACACATGCAAGGCTGCAAGCTGAAGCAAAATCATTGAAAAACCAAAGGGAAATTCAAGCAAACCTTACATTGAACAACTTTCTTCCTTCTGCAGATTTCCTCTTCTACTACTTTTCTCCCTTGCAGAACTGTAGCAACACTCCAAGCTTCCAGTACCCACCGTTTCTTCCTTAGCAGCAGCACTTCTTCCAGAATTCCCTTGCGCAGCACTTTCTTTCGAGCTCCCAGCACTAAATTTCTTTGATTGCAACTCCTTCTTAAGCAAGAAAACACTTCCCTTGCTTCTAATCCGGCGAAAGCACTCTTATGATAGTGCTTTGCTCAATGACTTAACTTCCCTTCTTTACTGCTTAAGAAAATGAACAGAAGAACTAAATTCAGCAACTTAAATAAATCCAAAAAATCTTAATTTCTTGATTTTCTCAACTTCAATTAAAAACAAATCTCTTAAGTTTTCAAAAATTGCAAAATACATACTAATGGATTGCTCAGGACAAGTTCTTTCAAAAAATATGTTTTATGTATGGGACCCACATGTAAGATTCTTAAGAACTTTGTCGTGCATGCAAGTGATAAAACCTACCAGTGGGATACAAGCTTTGAAGTTATGAGTTGAAACTCCTTTTCCACCTTTGAAGTTAAAACTTTTAAGGACCCAAAGTTCAACTCATTGTGAAAGCACTGTAAAGTGAAGCTTGCTGTTTTAAGTAGAAGTACTCAGATTCAGGTTATCTTATTCAAATTCCAACCTTATTAAAATTTTTCACTCATATATCATGAAAAGAAGTGCGGATCATGACATTCTCCATTGAGTATTATTTAATATTCCATCATAATGCATATCAAAAGGTGCATGATGGTTTGAGATTATTTGCAAGCATCCAAGCTTGGTGTTAATATATATGTTTTGCACACGTAATTTTAGCTGTAATTTTTGTAGAGAATGCATTTTTACTATCCAAAAGCTTAATTTAGAAACCTCGTCCAATATAGTCATTTGATTTCAGTCTTTTTCTATTTGGACCCTTTAGGAAATGACTCAGATAGTTGCAATACAATTGGTGGCATGGATTGATTTGTGAAAATATCTTATTACAAATTGTCAAATAAAATTGTAAACAATAAACCATATTTGGTCTGACCCTTTCTAACTCATGCATTCTGCATCTTCATGCATTGCTAACAGTTGTTTGAAATCTAACTCTGCTAATAAAATGTAAGTTAGAAGTTAGTCTTCTGCTATTCTAAAAAGCTATTTACTATTTAATTTTTAAAATTTTTTATTTGCCAGTTTAAGAATAGTCTAAAAATGATTGCCATAAGTTGTTATGGTTTCTTTAGCTATATAGCATTCATAAACCTTAAAATCATTAGGCAGTGCTTCTAAATGTCTATCCTTTAATGCTTAGTCCTTACAATCATTTATGTTTTCAATTGTTTCTTTGTTATGTTATGGAAATCAATGCATTTCCATGCTTTATATCTTGTCCTTATGCAATAATATTCCTGTATTCAGGCAGCAAAGGAAGTTGGTGCTCTAAGTGCTGCCAAACAGATGCTAGAGAAGCAAGTTGAGGAACTTACTTTGAGTTTAAATCTTGAAAGACAAATGAGGGTAATCTCTGTGATGATCTATGATTTTTCTTCCTACTGTTTTATATTTACTGTGGAGCTGCCATAATAAAAATTAATTGCAGTTTGAAAAACTTGCACAAGTTCCTTGTTAGAATTTAGTAAGTGGTTTTCCAGTTTTCAAACCTCTCTATGTTTTAATAGCCATGCTATTGATTAATGAGCCATTTAATGATTGTAGTTAATGAGCTATTTACCCACCATTTATCTTTGACTTCTCTCATCCTCTCTCATTTATCTTCTTTAAAGAACCTAGCATGAATCCTTTTTATTTGAATTGTCCAATTAAATATTGTACCAAAAACTTCCCGCTAAAGTCTACAAATATTTGCCATTCTGAGTCACGTGAACATTACAGGCCAATTTGGTATATTATATAGTATTAATAATTTTTTAAAAGAATGTGTATGTGAAGAAGAAATTTTCCTTTATTGTTTTTACTATTAGTTGTATTCAGAACAAAAATTATTAATAAATTTTGGAAATTATTTATACCATTCTTTGTGATTTGGACCAGCTTGTCCATTTTCAATACAAGCCCAACTAACCATTTGAAATTCACATTCATCCCTTGTTTTATTTTCATGGAATTTGTTCCCTTGTTTCTGAAATAGCTAAAGTACATATAAGAAAACTTATTTCTAGAAAAATGGAAAGAAAAAAAGGAAATTCAAGGAGATCAAGTGGGTAAAGCTCTTTTTAACTTTTGCTTTTGGTTCTATGACTTTTGCTGGTGTTTTTTGAATTCAATGACTCTATGATATTTGAGTTTTAGCCCCATTGAATGTACCTTTTATATATATATATATATATATATATATATATATAATTGTTCAAGGTTATAGCCGTTGAATCATGTCTGTGTAGGCTGATATGGAGGAAAATAAAACCAAAGAACATGATGAGTTACAGAGAACCTTGGATGGAATGCAATTGCAATATGAAGAAAATAAAGCTATGCTGTCGGAGGAACATGACACCACCAAAAAAAAACTTGAAAAGGTCATCATTATTTATTACTTATTCCTGAGGTAATATATGTCAATCAAAAAGAATGTTATTGTTCATGTTCAGGCTATCAGTGAAGTTGGTGCTCTTCAAGCAGCCAACGAAAAATTAGAAAAGCAAATTGAAGAGCTTAGCTTTAATTTAGAGCTTGAGAAACAGAAGAGGGTAAAGTTGTTTTTTTTTTTTTACTTGTTCTTCCTACTGTTCTCCTTTTTATTTGTAGAGTTGTCCAATCTATTTCATTTGGATTTTAAACGGTCACATGTTACACATGCACATATCTATCTATCCATCTATCTCTCTCTCTCTCTCTCTCCCTCTCTCTCTCTCTCTCTATATATATATATATATTCATTTCGTTTTAAATTTTTCAGTCTCTATCCATACATTTAATACAATGACTCATTATAAATGCTTGTTTCAAATTGTTTGATCAATTAGTTGTTCCAAAAAGTTCTTACCTGTTCTGTCATCTTTGGCAACGAAAAATAGTAACAGCCCTCGAACTTATTTCCCAATGGATTTATTTTGGGAATTATCATACAACTTGATGTACTGCATGAAAATAAAACTGTTGCTACTTTCACATAAATGGTAGTGTTTTTCTCTTGCCCAACACTAAGTAATGGTAGGACGAGTATAAAGGCCTTCTGTTGCACATTTACTCAGTGTAAAGGAACTGTGATATCCCAGGTTTTCTAAATCAGAACCGGAAGAAACATTACCTAATAAGCCATAAGGCTATGATATATTCTTACCGATCCTTTTTTATGTTCTAATAACGTTGATTCTTTTTGGGTTCTACCAACTTATATTTATTTTGACTGGAGAATCATTTTGGACACAAGCATTCTGTGAGCTACATTTGGTTGACAGATATTCCGTTGATGCCCACATCAAATTATCCCATGCAAGGAAGCTATTTCCTTTTATTTTGAAATGACTTTCACTGATAAGGAGCTGTCACTAGTAATAAAAGAAAATTTTTAATAGAAAGAAAAGGAAACAAAAAGCTGATAGGATTGTAAATATGACTATCATGATTCTCTCCAAATTGTTTTAGTCAAACTGCGTGATGGTGGTTAATTCAAATATTTTTTTTTTCTTTTTTCTGATGATGTAGGGTGGTAATTGCTCTTCCTTGAACACCTTATTAATTTGATGCATTACACTTAATGTTTTTTAGTGTACCTTTATAGGTTAACATGGAGGAGATGAAAAACAAAGAAAATGCAGAATTACTGGATAAATTTGAGGGCATGCAATTGCAGTATAAAGATGTTAATAGTATGCTCATGAAGGAGCGTGGAGCTTCTCAAGAGGCCCTTGCAAAGGTTTGTTGACTTGCTAGTGTTTTCCAAGAAAGTGTGCTTTGTATCATTCAAAAAACTTCCTCTTGTTGCATGATACTTTCAACTGTTTTATTCTTGCTAATGATGTATTTGGTGAGGTTTGCATTGTTTTGTGAAGTTACTTGCAACTTTGTTCTATAAATATGCTAATGCTGGACTTTGATATTCAGATGACCAAAGAAGATGGTGCTATAAAAATTGCCAAAGAAAAGTTGGAGAAACAAGTTGAGGAACTCATCGAGAGCTTAGAGCTAGAGAGGCAATTAAGGGTAATTTTGTTGATTCCTTGTGTTGTTTCTCGTATATTCTTTGTTTTTTTTGTTTGCACACTAATAAAACTATTCATTGTGGAGCAAATCTCTTAACGTTCATTGTTAGAAATTGGTTATGAAATTATCATTGTGATTCATTCACTACTGTTGGTGTTTATTTGTGTAAAAGCCAAGTGTGAGCACAATAGTTTTGTGTTTAGTACTTTTTCTCCAGTTTCTGCAGTTCTTGTAATGCAATTTAATCAGATTAAGTAATATAAATATATTTGCTTCTCTAATCTGCAAACATCAATTCATGTAGAATGTCTCCCTATCAAATTTGCCTGGTTTAAATTGTTTAAACAACAAAATATTCTGTGCAATTAACATTGTAATACTCTTGTCATTGAGATAAGTGTATCACTATTCCTTATGGAATTTGTCTTTCTTAAATTGTTTGGTAAACAAAATAGTTCACATCATGACCATTACAGTTCTTTTGCAATTGAGATAACTGTATTACTATCCACCAAGCATACCTGCTCCCATTTGGAGATCATCATATTTGGAACTAGTCGAAGGCCAATCCTTTAATATCAACTTTTTCCTGGTGTTGTTTACAGCAATATGTTGGTTTAAAAAAAGCCATCATTAAAGGACTTTGTTTTCTTTTAGAACATGTGATGAACTGATTTTGCACGAGTTGCCAATTGTTTAGAAGAATCACTCCAAGTCTGTGATATAAAGAGCTATGTTGCACTTGTCCTTTGCAAATTAAAATTGCAACATACAAACTTCTTTTAGAAGCAAAATGGGAAGTAGCATTGGTATATGTACCTTAATAGTGTATACAATAAGTTAATTCTGTTTGTGTTGGGACACATAAAGAATAATTTTATATTAAAAATTTATCAAGTTGTGATATTGGCATACAAAGTGATGATTTTAATCTAATTACTTAAGGTTTTTTGGTTAATGAGTGTCACTCATGTATTGGGGTGAGCTTGGGCTCCCATCATAATAGTAATAAGTGCCTTCAGAGGCAAATGTGGTTCATATGAGATCAAGTTCTGCTATAGAGTTGGTAGAGCAACATAGTTGATGATGAAGGTTTGACATAGCCGACAATAGGAGACAGAGTTGACTTGCAATGGTGTGGCAAAATTGAAGCTGATAAGTAGTTGATTTGTATTGTTTTGGCAATGATACATGCATGTGATGGTTAAATATGCTTCCATTAAATGGTGAACAAATCCAATGTGTATAGATCCTCATATGAGGAGAAATTGTTAGGATAAAAATAGAAAATAATCTTATGTTAGATATTTAATATGTTGTGGTATTGATATAAAATAATGGCTTTAATCATATATTTTTAGGCTTTTGAATTAATAAGTATCACTTGGGTATTGAGCTTAATAGTTTCAAATTATAGTTTGTAGTATTAATCTTGCTATCAAATTGCATGGTATAATATTATTTGAAACTTTTTTTAACAAATTTGAGCTAGCTCAAGCTCTTTTTGATAATTGAGCCTTGTTAGATTTGTACATGAACAAACAAAAACCATGTTTGACTTGTGAATCTCATACCTTTGTTCATTAATATTTCCCAAGCCTAGCAACCTTCATTTCTATGGTCATATGGCTTTAATTGATTTATAGAAGTAGCGTTCTAGCGCTTGCGGGAAATATGGGAAAAATTAAATCTAAGCAGGTTGAATATGACATCCACTATATGATTTTGCTTTGATTTGAATGCTATAATGATGCTTATTTTGAGATTTTAGAGTGCGTTTGTTTGATGTTTATGTTGTTTGGTAACTTGACTTGTATGTTTTATCTTTTTCTGTAATCATGGCTTGTTATTATGGTTAACTCATACTCATTCATAGGTTGAGATGGAGAAGAAAAAAACCGCAGAAAATGCGAAGTTACAAATTGCCCTTGAGAAAATGCAATTGCAATGCAAAGAAACTAATGCTGTGCTGTTGAAGGAGCTTGAAGACGCCGAGGTTGCACCTAAAAAGGTTTTCTTGAGTAACTAATATTCCTTAAATTAATTACTTCGTTACCCAAAAGTTTTCACTTATTGTTTCATCCAACATTGTTGTCCTTATGTTGCGTCCTTCAACCATATTCTTTTGTTCAATGTTTTTGATGAATTCACTCTGATTTTTTTTCGTGGTCAGGAGGTTAATGAAACTAGTATTCTTCAAGCTGCCACTGAAAGGCTGGAGAAGCCAGTTGAGGATCTTAATTTAAGATTAGTGCTTGAGAAACCAATGACGGTAATCCTTATTGTCCTATTCTTAATTCTTTGTGTTTCACCTAATTGCTGGATCTTCTTCATAACTAGTTCATGCTGTCACAAGCTTGATTATTTGAAGTACTTCTAAAATTTCTAATCTTATGCATGAATTGTGGATGCCATCTAGCAACCATGATAACAATTGTGAAGTGTTCATTTACATTTATGTGATTGCTAAAAACTGAATTCCAAGTATTTCCTCATTTTAGGTGGAATTTACTGAAAGCTACGTCTTTCTATGTTGACTATACTTTATTTTTGCATACAATTTACTTACTGTTGTTGAAATAGCTAAATGCATGTACTTATGTTTTAGCTTCTTTTAAAGAAACACTAATAGGAAATATGTGAATGTGTCGAAGAGGAAGACGGTTGCTGTTGTGCTGCTTCGAGTTTCATCTCCCTCAATGCTGCTAACTTCAACCAGCTAGAGTCTCATATCTATACATTTCCAGTGCCACATTTGATTCATATATCTCCTTAGGTTGATATAGAAGAAGCAAATACCACAGAAACATCAATTAATTACAGACTGCCATGAAGAAAACGCAACTTCAATATGAAGAATCCAAATCTGCGTTGGAGGAAACAAAAGTACAGAAGATGCTTCTATTTTATGTTCCTTCATATAAGATGCTATAGTTACCAGCATTGATATAACTTCAATGGAAAAGCCTGCTGAAACTGAGAAACTTAAGGTTGGGAACCCCATAGACATTTTGGAACAGGAAGGCACAATGTTCTCCTACATTTTTTTTGAAATTGTATACCATCTTAATGTTTGGTTGTACGTACGCATGATAATATAGTTTTAACCTTATTTTTATTGTTTCTTTTCCTTTTCTATTACATCTATCATATTTTTTAAAAGACTGACATGCAGGAAGTGAAAACTGAAGAAAATTCAAGGTTAAAGGATGCCATAGATCAAATGCAACTACAAAATGAAGAAGCTAAAGTTGTTCTGTTGAAGGAGCATGAAGCTACCAAAAATGATCCTGTTGAAGCTCCTTCTTTACAGAATTTTCCAGTTACAATCAGTGATACCACTTTGATGCAGAAACTTACTGCTGAGAATGAGAAACTTAAGGTTAGGAAATTCACTTGGAGATTGTCTCCTCTTCAACTCCAAACCGCCATGCCACTGCAGACACAGACTTGCATTTTTATATTGCTTCATATTTTTTAAAATGTTTTTAACAAATTCTGCAGACCCTAGTATCCATTCTCGAGAAGAAGGTTGACGAAGTCGAGGAAAAGTTAGAAGAATCAAGCAAAATTAGTGAGGAAAGGCTTCAGAAGGCATTGGAGGCCGAGTCAAGGATAGTGGAAATGAGCAATGAGATGCGAAGGTTCTTCTGATATGTTGCCCCATTATCAAAATGCATGTACTTGCATGTTTTTCATCTTATATTGACTTCACTTTTTGAACTACATAGACTTAGAGAAAAGTTGTCAATTATTCAATCTGAAGACGCAGTGCTGCGACAGCAAGTCATGCTATCTGCATCCAGCAGAAACATATCCACGAGTCTGCCATCTGGCGGCCTATCTGTTCTGTCCTCTGTAATAAACCATTTATTAATTTGCTTTAATCCAGTACTTTTAAGTGTTTCCATTTGCAACAAATTCTCAATGTACTTATGCCATCCTTTTTTTTTTTTTTTTCGTAGAACTTGGAGAATGGACATTGTAAAAGTCTGGAGGCAAAGGTTAACCAACTTCTTAATTTCTTCTTTCTTTGGCCATCTGTATCCATGAATCATCTGTGTCTATCTTTGCAGGATACCTCAAGTAAGATTCCAGTCTTTAAGAATTTTGGTAAAAATGACTCAAAGTTAAGGAGAACCATAGTTGAGCGGTTGCATGTATGCTTTTCATTAGCTCCTAAATTTGTTTTTGCATGATGGTTGCAAAAGCAATTATCACTTGGCACAAAGATTTGACTCTCCATTTTTACTGTCTTTACAGGAGAATTATGACATCCTTATCAATTGTGTTGTTCATGATATTGGCTTTAGTGAAGGCAAACCTGTGGCTGCAGTTACCATTTACAAATGTCTTCTCCATTGGAAATCTTTTGAAGCAGACAGAACTAGTATCTTTGATCGCCTTGTCCAAATATTTGGTTCTGCAATTGAGGTAATTTATTATGATTAGAACATTTAATTAGCAAGATGCTTCTTTTAAATTCTCTTCTTTCTTCCTTAAAAGTATTATATTGCTCATGTTTTGTACCTATCTTTTTTTTATGTTTCATTTTTTGTTGGATTTATTTTTTAAAAATTTTATATTTGTTTCCATTTCATATGTTTTAAACAAATATAATCCATGAACTATTTACATGCACTCAAACTAATGATAATATGAAGTCATGCTTTATGAAATTCCTTCCATGTGCCCAAGGAGTGAAAGGTGAAAGCAAACCTTCATTTCTAGAACAAATACCTAGGTTTCTGAAGGTGGTACATTTTGACATGACCCAAGCATAAGCAACATAACCTCAAGCCGTACAAAGTAGGGTTAAATCTACGTAATGCAACAAAAATAAAAAAAAAAGGCCGTGTGGCTCAAAGATCCCAAGTGCAGGTGGTTTTAGAAAGGATTGGACCTTAGAGCCTAATCTATTATCACAAGAATATTATTATCAAAATGCACTTTTTAGGCAACAACTTCCTAGGAATCAAAAGCTATAAATAAAACTCTCATCAAGTTATTAACTAAAGTCACCCCTATGTAATAAGATCAATTGTCGTGATTTAGTATTTAACAAAATCTAAAGCCCATCCCAAATTTTAAATTGCTAATGATATTCCTATTTTGACTATCAACCAACCAAATGGTGGTCTAGCTGAAAAAAAGAATAATGGAATTAAATAAAACTCATAAATGAAATCTTTTGTTGAAGAATCAATATGAAATTGGAGCATAAAATGGATAAAAGTTGACATGGATAACTTGGCATGATACCCAATGCATAGCAAGAGGAATCAATATAGTAATAGAGAAATGGAAAGAAAGAGAGAAATGAATGGAGAAAAAGAGGAAGATTATATTTTTATTTAAGGATGCAAAGGCAAAGCAAGATTATATTATTATTACTAAGGTACATAGATTCCATGTAGAAGATAGATATTCAATAAGAGTTCCTAGTAAACAAACTATTAGTTCAAATAAGAAGATTTATAAGAAAATACAAAAGTTGAAAAAAAATTAAGACAAAGGTCATTGAGTTAATCAAGTTGTATTTCCTTTCCCTTTTAATCAATGCAACATCCAAAGGATTAAGGGTAAGAGTAGAAGGCAAAGGTTTATAGCTTAGATCATGGGGCAAAATAACGATAGTTTATTCCAAGGGGGATAAGACTAATGACCAAACTACACATCAATAGTTGAGAGAATTTGTTTTAAGATATCCATCATAGGGGAGGGGCTTGGGTGGGTAAACTTATTAGAGATCAAAGCATGACTAATGTAGGATGATATTTTAATTTCTATTTTTAGCTTATTGACAATTAAGTTTTTAGGTTCAAGTAATTTATTTGTACAAGTGCCTACTCAAAGTGTTTTATGTTTAGAATTGAAAATGCTAAAATCGTTGAACAAGTAAAAACTTTTCTCACAAGCTAAGGATTTATACTTATTTTTAACATAAAAGTTCTCAATTTAAAGGAAAAATAATTTTAACAACTCACATGTAAAGTAGATGAAGTAACATGGTCAACATATAAGTTCTTAGAATGCCAAATAAGAAATCACACAATTACGTACACAAACTAGAAAGTTAGACATGAGGATTAAATTTTTCAAAAGTTGAAATAAAGTGGTTTAGAATTTTCCTAGTAATTTAATGCTTTTGTGAATGTTGGATAATTGGTTGGAATCTATCCTTGTGAGTCTCATGCTCGTCTTCCTAAGTCACCTCCAAAATCACTCCATTAAATTGATCACACAAAAAACACTTGTATAAAACAAGTTTAGTAGCATCACTATGTTACTTCATTCTAAATTGTATTACGTATAACATGGAGAGCATCTATATTTATAGATATCTCAATGGTACAATAGTAATTTGCTAACATAAAAATTTGAAATGATATTTAGGAATATTAAGGGATATTTTTTGGAATTCTAAAGGACATTTTAGAATTTCAAAAGCCACTATAAATTACTTAAGAAATACTTTGAATTCTACTACAAAATTATTTTGAAAAGTTACAAAATTAATTGATATAATCAGTTCCTAAATAGGTATGTGCATGTCAAGCAACAATCCAGTGAGTGACAAGGCAATGAGAACACAATCGGTGTAGCATGGGCAAAGAGGGGAGTGACTCTTCAAGTCCGATTTTCTAGTGGGTTTGGGTCGAAGTGAATCAACTTAGGTTGATGGGTTACGCATGTTGAGGTGTTAGGAGCATTCATGGATAAGGTATGTGCGTGTTAATGGGTCGACGTGGGTCGAGTGAGCCGCACGAATCGACGCGGGTTGTGGCAATAGCTACTGACGATAGTGGCAAATAACAACAAAAACAAATTTAAGCAATTTTAATTATTTTTAAAGTCATTTTCAACCAAATTTTGTACTAATAGAATTATAAGATTATCATATGGATATCCTACACTAAATTTAAAGGTAAAAATATCCAAAAAGCTATTAATTATCTTCAAACAAATTCAACTAAAGTGTAGATGCAAATAACTTGATGTATTGATGAAAAGTAGGTTCGATTGTAATTGACCTTTACAACGATAATAATAATGAAGACTAATAAGAAATAGATGAGTCAATCCTGACATGGCTACAAATTTGAATAGGACTAGTACACCTTTAAATGAAACTTCTTTGTGATCTACAATACACTATTGTATCATCCTCCTCAAGAAGGAAAGGCCTCAACTCCATGGTGTTATTGTAAAATATCTAATACTACTTTAACATCTCTAAGTTTAAGCTGTAAAACTCTTCAGTAATCCAAGTGTCGTTAGAGGTAAGATGGCCTTGCCAAAATGTCAGAAATCTCTCTTGTTAATGATTTTGTGCAAAAACTCTTTGATCATCTAAAATTTGCTCAACTTGATCTCTTAACTCACCAAATGAGGTTAAATATATTGGTGGGATGAGTTTAGTCGATGATGATGGTGAAGGCTCAAAAGTCTCACTAAGTGTTGAGCATGGTTATCTATAAGGTAAAAGATCTCGAATATTAAAAATAATGTTTATTCTATAATCTTTAGGTAAATCTAAAACATACATGTTGATATTTGGTTTTTTCATAAATTTTAACAGTCCTACATCACATGTATGCAATATCTTAAGTATTTTTAGTGAAAATTTCTCTAACCTAATATGAGTCATCAAAATCATTCTCAATAAATTCTCTAAGTTGTTTAAGAGCATATATTAGTCATTTATATATTTTATTATTTAAATTAATTTATTCAACAATATGTTTATGTAATGATGAAATATGATAAGCAAAAGATTTAATAGATTTGGAAGTACGAAAATCATGAGATAGGGGAATCAAATTAATAGGACTTTAAGGATGATTTCTAAAACAAATTTCAAAAAAACTTAAACCTGTTGTTTTATTAACAAAATTATTGTAAGCAAATTCAACACATGACAATAAAAGATCCTGAGTTACAATATGTTCCCTTATTAGGCTACGAAAAAGATGACCTAAATTTTGCTTGATCACTTTTTGTTTGTCCATCTAGGGATGATAAGTTGATAGAAATTTTAAGTTTTATCTAAATTGATGAAATTACTTAGTAATGTGATATATGTGGCAGCGAGGTATCAGAAACTAGATCTATAGTAAGTTGAATATTTCTTAAATGTAGGAGTTTATCTAGTAAGTCATCGAGAAGCATGTCTGTAAATTCTTTTAATAAGTGTTGGACTACAGGTGGTGGTGTGGGTATACTAATAAGGGTTTCTCTAAATACCACAAACCAATTAACCTCAAAATTAGTTATTTCCCCCTTAATCTCAATTAGTAAAATGATAATAATTTTTTTCTTTTGGAGTATTTGGATTAGAAATTTTTTTCAAGAGAGTTGAAGGGTATAGTGTGATCTTCTTCCCTTCAGATATTAAAGTACATGTATTAACTCTTTTATTTAAGATAACATCTCGATTGTCTAACCAATGTCTTCTTAAGATAAGGCTACTTAATTGTATTGAGATCACATTGTATCATAATTTCTTAGAATATTAACCAAACTTTAAAAGAACACAATACCTATGAAAATTGAAGTTTTGTCAATCCAAGATATGATGTATCTGTGGGGATGGTTTGTGAGTGTTTAACTTTTTTTATTGATAGTCTTTTGTGCTATGACATCGATATAACTATTACTATCTTAACAATCTTATAAGATTGGTTTTTGATTTTAATGAAGATATTAAAGATGTTAGTTTGTCATCAATCTTCAGATGATCCTGGTGTAAAAACATTCACTTAATGCTTGTAATTCTTCTTTAGCTTTCTCATTTGTTCATATAACCTCTTCTTCCTTAACTTCAACATTTTTTTCTACTTCTTTTATGTTTATTTATGGGGCTTTCTTAGGACACTGGTTGTGACATGCCCTCTCCTGTGACAATGATAACACTCAACTTTGGAACTAGTAGATAGTTTATCTGATGGTTAGATTCGACAGGTTTGTGGTATGTGTGGAAGGGCATGGGTTGTTTATGGAGTAGTAGTAGGAATAGTGGAAGTAGTACAAGTTTGAGGGCAAGAAATAGTTTAAGGAATCTCACTCTTACAAGCAATCGATCATCTAAATATTTTCATATCACAAGCCACTTTATATGCCTTTTCTAAACTAGTAACTTTTCTCAAGTATAGCTAAGCCTGAATATACTCTCTATGCCTAGTTCAAAATCAAGACAATATTACTTGATCCAGTTTTTGGATACCATATCTTAGCATATAATCCTTAAATTTAGTAATGTATTTGTCAACAATCTTCGAACCTTAGGATAGATGTTGTCATTTATCTAAAAGTTCACCTAAATAAGAGGAGTGTATATATTTAGGTCGTAAGCAAATCTTGAGTTTTCCCATGATCGGAGTAATACTCAATCTTTGTCAAGGTATCGTTTTTCTCATATGTGAATAAATAATATAACATGATGTGAGCTTAGTTTTTGCATTTCTAGCGATATATTGAATGAGTTAGTTATAGAATTACATGTTTTATTGGGTCTATGGGTGGTTGTGCTAGTCAAGAATCATTCTATATTAGTTTTTGGATCTAGTGGTCATAAACTATCAGGTTAGAAACAAAGTTTCTAATTTGGAATCATAAAGAAAAAAATAAATCTTAAAATATAACAATTTGAGACTATATAAATAAAAAAATATTAAAATATCAAACTCAAAAACAAGATTTTTTTTGTATATATATATATATATATATTAACAACTTCTAGCAATTAAAAATGAGTGCACAAAATTTTAAGATCATTATTTAATGATAAATAAAAAATTATGAAAGTTTCTAAAACTAACCATGCTCTGGTACTAAGTTGATGTAAGATGATATTATAAAATCAATTTTTAACTTATTGACAATTAAGAAGTTCTTAGATTCAAGTAATTTATTCATACAAAGTTTTACGCAAGGTAATTTATATTTAGAATTAAAAATCTTAGAATCGTTGGACAAGTAAGAACTTTTCACAGAAGTCAAGGGCTTGCTTAATATAAGGGATTTCAACCTAAAAAAAAGTTGTTTTAACAACTCACACTTAAAGTACTAATATTGATAGTGAAGTAACAACTTATACATAAGTAGAGTTCTTAGAATACCACACAATAAATCACTTGGTCACGTGCATAAACTAAAAAGTTGGATGTGGCAATTAAATTTTTTGAAAGTTAAAATAAAGTGGTTAAGAACTTTCCTAGTGATTTGATACCTTTGTGAATGCTGATAATGGGTTAGGATTTCTCCATTTGAGTCTCTCGCTTATCTTCTTAGAACACCTCTTGATTCACATTTTCAGATTGATCACACACTACACACTTGTATCAAACAAATTTGGTGATAACACTTTGTTACTTCATTCCAAATTATATTATATATAACATAATGAGCATCCTTATTTATAGAGATTTTAAAGGTACAACATTAATTTGTTAACTTAGAAATACGAAAGAATATTTAGGAATACTGAGGGATACGTTTTAGAATTCTAAATGACATTTCAAAATTCCAAAAGTTACCGTAAATTACAAAGGGAATACTTTGAATTCTACTACAGAATTGCTTTGAAAAGTTGTAAAATTAATTGATATAAGTAGTTCCCAAACATAACCGTGTGCTTTGGGTAATGGTCTGATGATCAGTGAGGCAGTGGGCAACATGATCGGTGCAATGCTAACGAAGAGGAGCTTAAAGCATTTGGTCTGATTTTCGAGTTGGCATAGGTTGAAGCGAATCAACGTGGGTTGAATGGTTAGTACGTGTTGAAGGGTCAAGTGTTTTTGTGGATTGGGTTTGCAAATGTTAATGGATCAATCAGTTTGAAGGGTCGACGTAGGCTGCTCAAGTCAACATGGGTAGCAGTAATTGGAGCTAATGGCGATGAAAATAGCAAAAATATCAAGTCTTGGTATTTTTAAAGTCATTTTCAACCAAATTTTGTATCGATAAAATTACGAAACTATCGTTGGGATGTCTTGCATTAAATTTAAAGATGAAAATATTCAAAAAGCTATCAATTGATTTTGCAACTACTAAGCTAAAGTATAGATACAAATAACTTGACAAGCTAACGAAAAACAAATTGAAATGTGTAATAAACAAGAGTCAACTATAATTGACCACTTTAACAGTAATGATAATAGAGACTAATAAGAAATGGAATAGTTAATCCCTAGCACAGCTGTGAGTCTAAATAAGACTAGCATATCTTTAAGTGAAACATCTACATGATGTACGAGATGTTACTGCATCATTGATCTTGTGAGTTAATCTCGAGATGTAGAAGGAGCCTATTATGCATGTTCACCATGCTTGTTGGATGGATCATTAGATGCGAATGGGATAGAAATGGAGCCTCTCCTGAGTAGGAGGAGGGCATGACAACTCAATAAGAGGAAAGAGAGTGGTGAAAAATGTTGTAGGCATAATAGAGGATAAGAATGTAGTTATAGAGTTTCTTTAATAGAAATTATTAATAGTCATGAAGATAAAAGTTAAGGAGGTATAATTTGTGTCAATTTTATTGTAAACATGTACAAAGGCAAACTTGGATCTGTGATAATAAGTCTGTCCATCATTATATTTGTACACACAAAATTACCTATTTTAGAGACATAGATTTGAGACGTACAAATCCAAAGAATTATATCTACAGGGGAATGTGATCAAACCCACCGTTATCCAATGAGATGGTAAGGGTCCATCCCTTTAGGACAAGGGAGCAACCCATAAGGGTTGAAATACTAACTAATAATACATTATATAGTTCAAAAGTTAGAGAGAATTTGAGCAAGAAAAATCCTAAATAAAGGGAGTAACTAGAAGTTATATTTGGAATTCCAAATCCTGTGAGTTTGAGCACCATGGAGTAAGGGACAACCTCCTAATATCATAACCAATGAAAGAAAGACTCCAAAGCTCATAACTACGATAATTCCTTCAACAAATTTTTCATAATAGTCATGCATTGAAAATTGATATAATTTTAGTTTGACGAATAGTTAGCTTTCATTAAGAAGAGGTTCTTATATTAAAGAAAAGAATTAATTAACGAAGTGGGGGTGTTTAGTCATCATGGAGGGGAGGTGTGATAAGAAAATTGACAAAGAAAAGGTGGGGGGTGAGGTAGAAGAATCCAATCTAAAAGAGTCAAAAAGTTTAATAGAAGTAGACTAAGAGAAGAGTTAATGAGGAAGCCAAATGACGAATTTGTAAAAGGCTAACCCAAAGGTTTAGCAATGGAGAATAGATAAGTGAATAATAGATTAGTGATCAAACCCACCATTATCCAATGAGATGGTAGGGGTCCATCTCTTTAGGATGAGGGAATACTAGCTAATAATACATCATATAATTCAAAAGCTAAAGAGAATTTGAGCAAGAAAAATCTCAATTAGGGATAATAACTAGAAGTTATCTTTGGAATTCCAAATCATCTTAGTGATTTTGAGCACCATTGGAGTAAATGACCACCTCCTAATATCATAGCCAATGAGAGAAAGACTCCAAAGTTCATGACCATGACAATTCCTTCAACAAAATTTCCATAGTCATGCATTAAAAATTGATATAATTTTAGTTTGAAGAATAGTTAGCTTTCATTAAGAAGAGGTTCTTATATTAAAGAAAATAATTAATTAAGGTGGCGGGGTGTGTGGCCATCATAGGAGAGAGGTGCAATAGGCAAGCCGACAAAGAAGAGGTGGAGGTGAGGTAGAAGAATCCAGCCTAGAAGATTCAAAGGTTAGTAGAAATGAACTAGGAAAAGAGTCACTGAGGAAGCCAAATGACAAATTTGTAAAAGGCTAACTCAAAGGTTTAGCAATAGAGAATAGATTAGTGAAGAAGATATGAGTGTAACTCTTGTTATTAGATCTTATCTTTGTTCTAATACCAAATTGACGGGTAATGAGATAGAATACAACCTTACAATGAGATTTAGGTTAAGAGATGATAATTATAAGGATAATGGTGATGATGGAGATTTATTAGGAGATTAATTATAAGTTTATTAAATCTAAAATTATGAAAAAAAACACCAAGGAAAGAGACAAAACAACAAAAATTGTCAATGCAACACAAAGCAGCAAGAGCTATGCGAAGGCACAAGCATGCACTCAGAATGGTGATGTACATGCAATCGCTCAGAAGTAGCGCATGTGCAATACCTCTATTATGCATGTTAGCACTCTATTACGTATGAATTTTGCATACGAGCAATAGGTGCACTTATGACACTACTACTGTCAATGTGTGTGTGGAGGACTTATCCACGTGTGAGCAACATTGAATTAAGCCAGGATTTGTGGAATATTTATATTTCTAGTCAAAAAATCATAAGTTTTTTTATTGTATAATAAAATATTATATTTAAACTTCTATATAAAGAGGTGAGAAAAATATATGAAACAATTTTAAACTCTACGAATCAAAATTTCATAAATTTAGAACCCCTTAAAAGGATACTTTTTAAAAAATTCAATATCATTGTGGTAAAAATTCTCTTATATTTTTATTTTTCCTTTGTTTCTCACTATTATCACAGTTTACTTCCACTGTTGCTCCTCTAAAAAGAAGGTTTGCTGTCAATGCTCGATTTGACATTACAATATTGAACATATTATTTTTTGTATCAGAGAGCTTTAATTTAATGTCAATGATAGGTGCAAAGAGAATAGTTAAAGAGCAAACTGTAAAAGGGAATCAAGGGATTGAATTAACTTTAGTCAAGATGACTACGTCGATTATTTCACCATCAAGTTTAGAGATACAGGCAGTTTTATTAACCTAACAAATGTAAGGTTTAATTGAGATGGTGCTAAAATCCTTATTCCTTTTTATGATGGATCCAAAAAATTTTCTTCAAAAAAAAAATTCTTAATCAGAGAAATTCTGGATTATGTAATAATCCCAAGTTAGTTGGAGATAAAGATGAGGATGACATCAATCTCATTCTTTTGACATATGAGAATTGACAACATTTTTTTAAGGTATATGTAATACTTGATTTATCAAATTATGATGGTATAGTAAATCTAAAGAAATTAGATATTAGATTAGAGCAACTAGAAATGTATTTATTTTTATATGACTATTCATCAACTAATAAAGTGGTGTATACTCGATTAAAAATGACGAATTATGAGTTAGCTTACAAGAAATTATACAGTTACAAAAGTGATATGGAGCCAATTTAAATAATTAATTCGATAAGAAATTTATCCTATAGGTTACTAAGAGAAAAAATGGAGAAAGTGGCATAATCTATGATATCAAAAAGGACAAATGGTATAAGAATATTTCATAAAATTGGACTAATCATGAGCTGAGAATACCTATTGAAGAGATTTGAACTTTGTTAACATATATTACAGATATGTACTATTTTATTGTCATTAAATTCTCTTTTTTCAACTCATTTTTGAAAATAAGTTAGTATATTTGTTATAATTATTGAAAAGAAAAATGAATATAAAGGTATAAAATTAGAAGAATAAAATATCAAAAGGTTTAAGTATAAGTCCAAAATTGGCCTATGCATATACATCATGTGTTAGTTTTGGTTGATGCTTTGTGGGCCTGATCAAACAGCTAGTTTGCTAGTTAAACAGTTCACAGATTAAGGTTTTCCTCTTTTTTTTTCATACAATTTAGATGTAAGAAGTGAGACGGGGATGGGTAAATTTTTCTTTTCCAGCTCTAGTTGATGCTGGGTGGGTTTAGTTGAGTGACCAGCTCGTTGGTCAATGGTTCACGGATTGGGGTTTTCCTTTTTTCGTTTAATCCAGTTTAGTCGCAAGTAGAGTGATGACAATGATGATGAGCAGCTAAGGTTTTATAAATTTGCTTCGGGAGTGACTGGCAACAAAGTTCATGAAAAAAAAAAGGAGATGTTCAATTGTAGCCAAAAGAGATGATTCGTTGGAGGCAAGATGCAAGTACCAGGTTGGCAATAGTAACGAGCTATCGTCGGTAACTCCACATTGTAGGCAACAGTCTAGATAAGGTGCTCAAGGGTGCAGTGCGATCGAGGGGAGAAGCAAGACAATGGCAGTAATGCATGATGGCAGGTGGCAGGGATGCACAAGCAGTGGATCACCAGGAAGGTGAAAAGGAGGTTGTGGGCGGACGATAGCGCCGACGTCGGCAATGAAAATGACAACGGAGATAAAGACTAAGGTCTACTTATGTTTTTGTTTGGGGGAGATCTCCCATGCACACATATACTTCACAATCTGCCTGTTTCAAATTAACAATAAAGTTAAAATCTCCTTTTTTTTCATATAAATATAAATAGCATGTATGGAGTACTCCTTAGTGTTGTGCAAACGCTAAAATGCTCTCTATCTTAAATAAATAATATTAATAAAATAAAAAAATATAAAGAAACGAAAAAATATGTAAAAACAAAAGTCTCAACAGGACTCAAACAATTTATTATATTCTCCAAGAAAGCCTTTATATGGGCCCTTGTTCTGCAATTGCAATTTGTTCTGCATCAATGTGATAGCCATTATGATACTATTAGAAGTTAAAATACTCTAGGGCTTGTTGTCTAAGTGAATCTTTTTTTCTATTATTAGTAATAAAAGGAAATTTCCTTGACAGAAATAGGGTTCCAGTGCTTTTGTCCAGAATTAGCCCATCCTTGTTTCATTTCTACATTTAAAAGCCCTTGGTTCTTGTTGGTTTATTATATTGATTGAGTTGCTTTTCTTTTGTTTCTTATTTGGCCAAATGGCTTTTATTAAGCTGTACACTTCAAAAAATACTTTGGTACTAGTTTATATCAGTTATCTTGTCATAAGCTAGATTTGATGACAATAGTAGTGATTCTTCCAAATTGGGGCCTCAATAAAACTATGAGTTGCCCAACTAATATGTTTTGATTTTTTGTTGGTTTATTATCTTGATTGAGTTGCTTTTCTTTTGTTTCTTATTTGGCCAAATGACTTTTATTAAGCTGTACACTTCAAAAAATACTTTGGTACTAGTTTATATCAGTTATCTTGTCATAAGCTAGATTTAATGACAATAGTAGTGATTCTTCCAAATTGGGGCCTCAACAAAACTATGAGTTGCCCAACTAATATTTTTTGATTTTTTTTTTATTCCATGACTATATACTTCGATCAATTGAGATGTGACTTTGTGATCTTGGTGATGCAGAAAGAGGAGAGCAGTAGCCATCTAGCTTATTGGTTGTCCAACATATCTACTCTTCTATTTTTGATGCAACGGAGCCTTATAGCTTCAGGTGCGGCTGTTGGGATATCACGCCATAAACCACCTACTCCTCCGACCTCACTATTTGGCAGGATGGCCCAAGTAAAGTTGCACCTTTTCTACTAACTGGAAACGATTGTTTCTACATTTCATAAAGTGTTTCCAACTTTTCTAGGATTCTATGACCACTTAAGCAACAAGAGATCGTTTTATATGTCAAGTAATATGTCCTTTGTGTTGCCTCCTTGTTAGGGTTTTCGCTCTTCATCAGCAAACCTGTCTGCTGTTGGTTTTGATTTGGTGAAGCAAGTTGAGGCCAAATACCCCGCCTTACTTTTCAAGGAGCAGCTCGTAGCTTACCTGGAAAAGATATATGGTATTATCCGTGACAATACGAAAAAGGACTTAACCCCTTTGCTTTCTCAATGTATGAAGGTATTTAACTGCCACTTTGTGTCGTATCATTTTGTTAGACATGGCATATGAATATTAGGTTTTGCATTTTTTGTCAACTAACACCAACGCCTTAGTTTCTTTGTTTGTAGGATTTGAATAATATAAGTTGGAAAAATTGTGCACTTTTTATTTCGCGTTCTATTTAGAATTACTATGGAAACTGAAGGTTTTGTTCACGCTTATAATTTGACCAAGGGGTCAGAGAAAAACAGAATAAGTGAAGCAATTGAATCTGCGGACTTTTCTGCTGGTCTGATCAATTGCAATCCTTGGCATTGTGTGGTGGAGAAATTCAATGATCTTTTGAAGACATTGCAAGTGAATCATGTAAAACACGATGCTACATTTATTGAATATTTTCATCTTCCAAAAAGGTTGTCGTAATTTATAGTTTATATTTGTCTTACAGGTGCCTCGTCTTATTGTTCAAAAGATGTTTACTCAGGTTTTCTCATTCATCAATGTGCAGCTCTTCAATAGGCAAGTGATACTTTTTGTTTTTTACTTTTAGCATGCCTTTGCAAAAGAGATCAGCTATGACATTCTGATTCATATGCTTATTCATTGTTGCTTCAGCCTCCTCCAACATCGAGACTGCTGCTCCTTTGGCCATGGAGAGTATGTGAAATCAGGATTAGATGATCTGGAGCTTTGGTGTGGACAAGCAACAGTTGAGGCAAGTATGCCTTAAGAGTTTGTTTGCATTTCTTCATTATCTATTAGTTTAGTTACAAATCAACTATGTTCTGCCATTTCAGTTTATTGGCTCATCATGGGATGAACTAAAGCACATCAGACAAGCAGTTGGTTTCCTGGTGCCAATCCATCTACTTTTTAGTGATTCTACTTATTCTAATTATCTTATAACTGCATGAAAAGTAAATTTTTAGCTATAGCATTTGATAAATTATTTTTTCATGTTTTTGTAAAAGCTAATGTTATTATTTTTTTATGACCATTTTTATTTGTGCATATTATAATTTTCTGAACATTCGAAGTCTGAAACTTTATATTCAATTTGTAAGATATGGGATGAGAGCCTAGCATGCCTAAAAATTGTTGCCACGTCGCCTGGTGTTAAGTCATGAAAACAATCTTTTTGCAGAGTAAGACTAAGTTTAAAGATCAATGTTATGTTTCTTGGAACCTTTCTCAAATATGTAGTAGCTTTGTTCATATGCCCTTTATTTTGACATTGATTTTGGACAGAATGAAAATAAGCTAGAAATTAAAAACAGGGCTCTATAAAGTTGATCGATTGAAGTAAAATCTGAGAAAAGCAATGAAGGACAGGAGACTAAAAGCAATAGACTACGGAAATGGTAACCTATACACTTGCTGCTTAGAGTCGTTACCTAGGCAAGCACAGAAGCATAGACATCAAAATCTTTTTTTCTATAGTATCAAGTTATGTTTTTGATAAACAGGGCATCTATTTATATAAAACAGTCCTAAACTTGTTAATAATCAAAATGATATCAAGGATAACAAAAATTACTTTACTAGTCTCAAAAATTACTTATAATTGGAAATAAAATAAAAAATAAACTTGGTAGGTTTTTATTTTGTGGTTGTTTGTCACAATTATGTGTCAAAATAATATTTATCATGAAGTGCACATTCAGAGGTAGCACTGTCAAAGCTTGAAGTGCTTTCTACTAATTTTACATAATTACAAATTGGAGAAGCTGTGAATAAAGTTAAGTGTAACCAATGTTGCAAGATGATGATAGTTATATTAAGTAGCAAGATAAGAAATAGATATAAGAGAACTTTGATACAATGGCATGTTTAAAAATTTGAAGGAAAAGATGGTATTACAGACAAATGATGGTTTTATTTGGTTTGAAGGACTAAGATGTAATCTAAGTAGAACAAATATATTTATCATCTCTAATTGTAGACTTAATAATTACCTATTATGGAGTGACTTAAGAAGTTTTCAACTAATCTAATTTTCACGAAGTTTCAAAAATATAAAAGATGAATGAGCACCTTTATTGGTGTGCATGAGTTTCAAAGCTTTTAAGAAAGATTTTTATTTTCTGAGGACTTGTGTCAAAAGATTAGTTTGATGTTGTCTTAATTATCAAGAGCTTTTATTTCATACATTTGCATTCATATACATCATGTCTAGGATTTGATTTTATGATAAATTGCATACAACTAGGTAAATTCAATTGGTACCATTCATGCAAGTTATAAAAGCCATACAAAACTCATTGATTGCACTTCTAATTTATGACTTGGTATTATGATGAAATTAACTTTGAGAAGCGAGAAAAATTTTGATTGTAATATTCTAAAAATCTTAAAATGGATTTTATACTTGATTTTGACCTATATAGCATTCAAAAATTTGATCTTGATTCATTTGAATGCTGATATACTAAAGTCTATTTAAAGTACACAATCTTTAGATTGCATTTTTTCTAATTTTCTTAGAAATGAAATCAAGTTGCAGGCTAGTGCCTGTGACACGTTGCACCATTCGCCTGCACCCGCATAACGCCATCTATAAGTGCCCATTCTTGTGCTATACCTCAAGCACATATATCTATGTGACATGTTACGTATAATGGCTAGTTTAACTAAAAACGACAATTTGGACATAGTCTTTAGGAGAGTTAGTGGAGATATTTTGATGAATGCTTTAAGATCTTTTGCTTATAAATAGGCTTCGAAATTTTGAGAATAAGTTGTTGCTCTTGTCATATATTTTTTAAATATTTGGGAAGTCCTCTTACTTCATATTCTACATTAAAGAGGACATTTGTGTGCTATCAAGTCAAAATCAAGTACATACAAGAGGTAATTTACAAAGCATTCAATACTTACATTTCCTCGTCAAGGTACTTCTACATTTTTTACATTATTTATGTACTTTCATCTCATAAGCTTTTGGTTATATTTGATAATACTTTTACTTAATCTTTTAGTAAGTATTTATTCTTGTTTTTTATACCACTTTGGATTATTATACTTGATCTTTTTGGATTATTATGTTTGATTATTTTGGATTAATTTTGTTTGAACTTTTGCCCACATTTTGTAGGGTCTTTTCACTCAATGTTATAGGCTTTTTTTGAGTCAATAAATTGTAGGATTTTTTATGTTAGTGTAAAGATTTTTTCCTCCTTTTTTTGCGAAATATTTTAATAAAGTCTAGTTCTTTGGGATTAAGATTGGATGTAAATCTAACATTTGGGATTGAACCATTTAAACATTTTAGTGTATTTACTTTATTATACTCGCACAAGTTTTCAAAATTTAAGAAAAGATTTAAAAAATAATTCAAGAGTAATTATATTAAAAGATTTTCACATAATTCATACTATTTGTTTATTGCTTTTGCAAAATGTTAAAATTGATCTCTTATTGTCTAGACAACTTTGCACTCCTATTCAAATAGATAAAACTTTCAACATTTGGCTAACTTTAATCCCTTGACCTCTTCTAAGTCAAATAACTTCACCCATGATTTTGGGATTAACATCTCTCAGAGTAGATAAAGGTGAATTTTAATGGTCGTTAATTGAGAAGGTTCAACATATGTATTAGCGATTACTTGAGACATATTATGTTGCATATGTCAGTAGTGAGCAAGTGTTAAGATTTCTATAAACTTTGTTGCAATGGTTAAGCTTTTTTCTACTTAGGGGAGTAACTTTGGCAAGAGGTTGGAATCACATTGTTGAAGGACTTGGCTTAGAGTTGAAGTTTATGATTACTTTCTTGTTAAGCTTGCACAGACTATGTTTAAATGTAGAGATTGATACCATGTAGTTGGCATTCTTCACTCCTTTGTTGATTATAGTGTTTCCCATGTGTATAGGGAAAGAAATTTATTTGCAAACTTTTTTGCTAATATAGCCAAATTTGATGAAGTTTGGTGTGAAGGGGAATGCCATTCTATTTGTTTTGCTCTTCATTCTTTAGAAGATATGAGCTTTTGTGCTTACCTTTATATATATATATATATATATATGCAACAAATAAAACAATTAAAAAAGTGAAGAACAAGAGACATTGCAAAGCTTATGTATTTTAATGGAAGAAGGACAATAACTAGAGATAATCCCTTTAAAAGGATTCGACTACAAGAATTCTTTGATGTCTTTTTTTCTTTTTATCTTCCCCTGTTTATAAGAGAGCATTCCAATGCTTTTATTTCCTTATTAAAATGTTAAGTAGTTTGTATTTGATATTTCCAAACTAGCTAAATTTACGTTTAGTTAGTACTACAATATTTTGTCTTATGTTTTCATTTTCAATCATATTTTTTAAAGTAAAGCAATGCATTCATTAGAACACCTTTCATTCTATAATGCTTACTCTATGTATGTGTTTTTATTTCACATTCTAATATTACATCACATAACTTTACTAGTATCAATGTAGACTTATAAAAGCTATCTTCCATCTAATGAAATTTTGATCATATAATATACTAGAAGCACTCCATTTCATTAACTAGTTTGAATCATATCAATGGCATCTCCATCAAATTCTCATAGTTTTGGTGCATAAACTCGAGTTAAGAAAACTTTTTTTGTTCGATATTTTGTAGTTTTCAATTGTCTTCTCCAAAGCACTTGCATATTGTGATATTCATTAAATGCATTTCATATATTTAGTTATATATCTATTATGATGAAATGGCTCCAATTGGACACTACATACACATGGGACTTTTATAATATTCTAGCACATTGAAAAGCCTTGATAAACGTAGATAAAGCTCACTTGCCATACATTCATACTTTGGACAAGGTACGATGCCTAGTCATTTTAGATTGACTGTGATACGATGGTGATTATTAAGGGATTTTTTATCCTTACGAAAAGAATGTACACAATGATATTTTGAATCAAACTATAGACATTTCAACTTATTATCTTGAAGCTTTCCCGCCACTGAACATTTGAACCACAGTCTACATCGGATAAATATGATAAAATATTGCAACTAAATGATTGAATTATAGATGTACTATTCACATTTGCTCCACATCATCCTGATACAATGTAGCCGTTTCATTCTAATACGAAGTTGGCTTGGTCACTGTTCATTGTTAGTGCATATCATAATTTGGCAATCTGTCCTCTCCGATAATCAGCAAAATACATTTTCATATACTTGTGTCAACTCATTCGGATCAATACAATGTTGCGAACAAAACCTTTTAACTTTTATGATCCGCATGTGAGTATTGCTCAACCATGCCATACAACGTACCGTCCGGATCAGATCAGCTCAGTATGACAATCAAATCAGCTTAAACGCTTTGCTTGATTGGAAGTATGATGCAAATCAGAATACTATGACACTAAAGGCTTTTCCGTAGGTCCATCTCCAATTTACAATCTCTCCAACATCTTTTGTATGATGGACACTCTTTGATTGTGCGACAAAATGTGCTATGCCCAACCTGGGCTAATGTTTTCACATTTTAAATAAAATATATATCTAGTTTTTGCAAAATAAAATGACCTAGAGTTCAAGATCTTTAAATAAGATATATCCTTGTGATTGCTATCATACTTACCATGTTGTATGCATATGAATGTTAATTAAAAAATTGCTTGCATAAAAGTTGATTGAAGAAAAAAGGAGGTTGAAGATTAGTGTATAGTTTTAGCTAGGCATGATAAAGATTACGTGCATTACAGATGTGTTAGAATAGCAACTATAGGACGTAATGTAGTGGGAAACATGTCTAGTTGTTTAGGCATATTTTTTGTGGAAACTGGAGAACTAAATTAAGAACAAAAAGCGCATCATTGGTGCAGCAGAGATAATGAAAAAGCGTATCATTGGAAGGCCTGGAAAAAGATTACGAGACCTAAAGAGGAGAACGGACTCGGATTAAGAAGTCTGGAACACTTGAGTATGGCTGCAGCCGGCAGGATGTGGTGGAACTATCTTTACTCGGACTCTCTTTGGGTTAACATGATCAAGAGCATGACACATGGGAGAGTAAATGATAATAGCTCGTATTGTTACGGATCCACAGTTTGGAAAAGGATGATGAAACTTAAGAAGATATTGATGGATAAAATGGGAAGCACTACTATCCAATTTGAAGATCTGATTGGGGAACTTTCTCATCAGGGTAAATTCAACCTTAGTAAAGCTTATGAAGTGGTGAGAACCAAAGCATCAAAATTCAAAGAAGCCAAATTTATTTGGAACCGTTATATTCCTAGTAAGATGTCTATTCTCCTTTGGAGGATGTTGAACGACGCTCTTCCGTTCTCGATGGTCCTAAAGAAGATTGGATTCAATCTGACATCTAAATGTCAATTCTGCGGCAACGAAGAGACAGTGGATCACGTGTTCATGAACTGTCAGCACGCGATAGATATTTGGGATCAGTTAGAGAGTAGGTTTGGAATTACATTATCGCATAAAAGTAAGCCCTTTAATAGAATTCAGGAATGGTGGAAGAAAGGCAGAAGCGTCATTGATGAAGCGGCTCTTATAATTCGGGCCATTACTTGCTGGGAAATCTGGAAGAGGTGGAACGCTGCGACAAGAGATGAGAGTGTGATTTCAATAAAATCTATTTGTGAATTAATAATACTTCAGTTCAGAAACATAAAAAGAGCTTTTCCAAATGATAAACATTGAAGGTCTTCAATTTCTGCTGTTCGGCTGAATATTCAGACAACTTCTTGCAATACGGAGTTTACCCAGTTTTTCGATGAGCTTAGTATTGGGCATCCATTAGTTCTTGGATCTTATTAAATTTCGATGAGCTGTGAAGGGCAAAGAAGGGGAATACGAGTGATAAATGGTGGCAAAACTGGAAGTGGGTTTGAACAGGATAAATCTAGGAGAAAAAAACAGATAAAGGAAAGCAAAGATTTGGAGGAAAGCATTGGAGATATGTTGTGTTCCAGGAAGAATTTTTGCAAGGAAATTTATAGTTGGGGAGGGAAAAAAAAAAGGAGGAAACATCAGCTGCAGTTTCACAGAAGAAACAATAGTTGGCAGGAGGAGTTGCAGCAGATCTTCATTTAGTATACTGTTAAGAGAGAGATCTGATGAAGGAATTGCAGGAGCAGTGGAGAAGAAGCTCAACTTTGCTGGAAGCTGGTGGCTGAAAAGAAAGCTTTCTTAGGAATTTCTTATCGTTGTATCTTAACTAGTGTAGAACTCTTGCCCTAGAAAAAAGATTTGAATGCTTTTCTTTAAAAAAAAAAAAAAAAAAAAAATTAAGAACAAAACTTTATTTGAGAGAGGGGATGGAAAAGTTAAACCGAAGGAAGAAACCTACAAAATTGTACAGAAGTTTGGGTACAATCAAGTTAATTTCACATGTAGTTTTACCTTTAAGGAAGAGATTTATAAAGAAAACTGTAGTATACATATGCTTGGTGATAATAATGTGTATTGAACTTCTGCAATATTCAATTATGTTATTCAATTCCGAGTTTAATTAGTGAAATCATCATCCCTGAAAAAAAAATCATATTTTCAATGGACAAAATGTGAGAGAAATGGGATGGAAAAGGTGAACCAAACGATAAAAATTGTAAAATTTACATATATTTATGTTATTTTCACATGTAGTACTACAATTAAGGAACATAATAATCCATGAGGAAAACTTTGGCATATGCTTGTTGTTGAACCTTTCTTATACAATTCCCATTGTATTTAATAGAATAGTGAAACCTATATCTTTTCATTAGAATAGTAAAGCTGTTTTCGTGTAATTGAACCTTTTTAATGCTTTGGTCCACTCACGTCTTGTAGAATATTTTCTTGTTTATGATAACCATGCTTTGCTTATGGTTGATTGTTTGTTAGATGTTTCTAAGCTTTGGCTTAAAAATTTGTGGTAGTATTTTATATACAAACATCCATATGGCAAGCAGACTATAGTTGAATTTACCTGATTTAATGCATTCTGTTATGCAGGTCATTTTTCGAAAGCAAAGAATCTCTTATGAAGAAATAGTTACTGATCTTTGCCCAGTAAGTAAAGATTATTTAACTGGATCCTACTTTAGGAAAGCACATTAGTTGATATTCCCACATGTTTTCTCTTTCACTAGGTACTTAATGTTCATCAACTCCACCAAATTTGTGAGCAATACCGGGATGACAAGTATGGTACTCAAAGTGTTTCTGAAGATGTAAGTGAGCAAAACAATAACATAGGAATCTATAAACGTGTATTGAAGTGTATACTTTTGGTTCGAAGTCTTAAGTTTAGCTAAATTGCTGGCTTTCCAACAGGTTTTTTCCAACATGAAGTTGCTAATGGCAGCAAATTCCAACACATATAGCAGTAATCCCACCTTGCTCGATGATAACCCCTGGTAATTTTAAAATAGAACTTTAAATTGTTTAGCAAATTTATACATGTTCGTAAGCCCTTGTTGTTCTACTGTAGTATACCCTTCTCAGTTGAAGACTTATCCGAATCTTTACACGAGAAGGACTTCTCTAGTGTTCAACCAGCAGCTCAGCTTCTTGACAACCAAGCCTTCAAATTTTTGAAGGATTGAAGCATTAGGACCTTAGCCAATAGTCTTAACCATCATAGGATTTGTGTACCCATGATATGTTGTAAATTCCTCCCGTTTCCTCCCAATCCTACTGGTACAAAAACCTACATATGAAGTTACCATCTTTGTCCAATGCATCACCATTGATCTCAAAGCATGATAAATCTGGTGATGAATGCATGGAATTCCCTAGGAAGTTTACCCCAGTGCAGATTATTCTCAAGCCAAAATAGTTTGAGGTTATGGAGGTTTTAGAGTTGAGCTTCTTGTAGTTTTGCTCTCCTACAAGTTTCTATTCCATTGGTTCAGATTCACTGCTTGGTAGCAAGCAAAGGAATCATTATTTTATATATAAGCCATTCATTACCTTTATAGAACCAAATCTGTCTTCCAGATTCTGTAAAATATTTTTCAATTGTAAATATTTGATTAATTCTTTATAAACATTCCAGACATTATTATTGCAGGGATTTTATTCTTGGACTCAAAAGAGAACTTTCACATGTATGAAAGATCAAACAATCCTGTATCATAGCTTTTCTTCCAAGTCGTTCATGATGAGATGGAATTCTTTTAACATAGCTTTTCTTCAAGAATGTTTGGGATGAAAACCTAAGGATTAGGAGCTACAGTCGTTGGGTTTTGAGTTATTTAAATGAAATTTACCAAATTTATATTAAGAAGGTTTTTTGTTATTTAAAATAGAAAAAGTTGTTGGTGTTGGATAGAGCATTAATGATACCAAAGGTTTCATTTAGTCAAAGAAATATTGATGATGCACTATATATGATTTTTGGATTAATACTTATCAACCTCCTTTGAATCTATTGCATTATTATATATGATGTCCCATTAATGAAAAAAATTTCAATATGGGTAATAATTTGCCAAAATCTTTTCATCAACAACTTAAGAATTACCACTAAAGGAAGCATATAATTCTAAATATTATATTTATCCAAGGGAAAAATGTATTTAGAATTAAAGTAATAATATCAATGGCCAGAGAAGAAAAAGAATGCTTCAAATTAGATTACAAGATGTTTAATTTGTTAGTAAATTAAATGAGAACAATTAAAGCCAAGAGAGTTATTCAACTTTTATATATTCCTAATTAAAAATAAGAAGTGGTAATGGATTTTGTGGTAGGATTATACAAATCACTTAAGAGCCATGATTCTATGTAGATCATTATTATAGACTAACTAAATCAACCTATTTTTTTGGTCATTATAACAATATACTCAACAAAATGTTTAGCTCAAATCTATATGAATCAGAATGTTTGACTACATAGAATTCTAAAGGTAATTATACCAGAGATCTTATGTTTATTTCCTATTTTTGGAAAATCTTGCATCAAGCATTTGGTGTCAATATAAAGTTTAGCTTAGACTTTCATCTACAAATAGAAGTCTAATACAAAAAGATTCAATCATAAACGTGAGAAGTCTATAGAAGTCTAATACATAAAAATGTAGTTATTTCTACAATCATCTTGAAATATATTAAAAGTGGGTAAAATACTCTCATTCTTGAAAGTGATGGAAGTTCATAGAAGTCCAATAGTAAAACCAAAGAAATTGCATCAAGATATTAACATATATATTACATTAGATCATGCTAATTTGAAGGTTATATATACTTTTATTAATTGGTTTACTTCAATTATTTGTCTATTCATCATAGTAAAAAAGAAGTAGATTGATTCTCATTTTTATCAGAAAGTTTCTAATAATAAATTGTGATATGTAGATCATAAAATTTTATTTGGTTTTAAAATGGATAAGCCATGATTATGAAGGAATGTCATAATTCCTTAGTATCTATATCATAAGTTTTCTTCTAAAATCATCTTACACATAGCTCATAAAATCAAACTATTTTAAAAGTTCCTTAGTCTCAATCTCTGGTCAAGTCCATAAGAAACTATTCCATTTTACTAATAGGGTTATGCACTCCGGCTTTAGTTGAGACCAGAAAAACTATGCAAGTTTTACTTCTTATCTTCCTTTTTTTAAGGCCAAATGAGGGTTAAATCCCTTAGAAGACGTATAGGTGAAAAGAAGGGAATAGTGGGATCAAATAGAGAGTGAAAAGAAGGGGTTCCTAAGAGAAATCTATATGATGATAGATGAACATTCTTCAACGTTATGCAATTTCTAAAAGCCCCTTCAAGAACACACCATTTTCTTAAGATGGTCAAGCACTCCATCTTCAGTTGAATAAATAAAAATAGGAAAAACCATAAAATTCTAATAGCTAAGCTCATAAATGAATTGCTTTAATGGTGAGACAGTTCATGTTAAAGAGAAATCCATAAAAGTCAAATACCCAAATTACATGGTTGAAAATATTATGATGTGTATCTTATTAAATTGATTTTAATGATCCAAATAATATGACAAAAAGATCCACAAAAAACTAATATCCAAATGTTAAATTGTTTTTTAATATTGCATGTTCTAAATAAAAACTAACAACATATAGATCAAATACCTAAATTATATATTTAAATTTAAAATCATGGCATATAACCTATGAAATTGAGTCATTTTGAAGGCTGTAAAATATCAATCGCATGGGACAATTATGAATGCTTAATTTGTTAGCAAAATTTGATATATGAATCATGAAATCAATTATTTTTAATATTTTTAATATCATTAACAAAAAAGTCCATAATAATTTAATACAGCATGAGATTTTTGTTACAAAATAATGCATAGCATAAGCAATCTAGCTATTTCAAGTCAACAAATTCTAGATAACCATGCAGATTCATATAATTCTAAAAGGCAAACTGGATTTTTTTTAATCCAAAATCATAATGATTATATGTGATTGTCAAATTTTGATAAATTGTTTATATATAATAGTGTCTAATGATTGCACTAGTGATATTTCTTTGCTATGATTAATGATAATGTATGTAAATTCTTAAATATAGAATAAAAACAAAAAAATAAATCCAAAATTTCTAGTTCTTGGTATGATGATTGCAAATGAAATATTCTCATAAAAGCATCGAGTCTCAATAAAACTTTTGTGTGTAAGACAAACAAAACTCACATACACTTCTACCGAGTGATTTGCACCTCCTTTTAGGTGTCAATTCAATGTTAGTCATTACTAAATCTTCTTTTCGCCTTAGTTCATATGTGTGCATTTTGGGTAGGTTTGTTGGGGTTTTGGAAGTGTAGCAAAAAACTGAGTGAAGGCATTGCTTGATGAGATTTTTTAACTATAAACTTGTTTGTTAGTCATTAAAGAAGGTTGGTGAGATAAGTTTTAAAGCACATGCATGGGAGGGCCATGCCTTTTCATGTATACTGAATTAGACGTGGGCACAATTATTAGTCAGTTTAGGCTTGAGATTTGCCCAATATGACATTTCACTTTTGGTGAACAACAACAGGAGCAAGAATATGCTAGACTTGGGTCGTAGATGGCGGTCCAACGACGGCGCAGGTGCCAATTATTGGGAGCAAGCCTAATCAAAGGTGACAAGCTCCAACTGCAGTTGCAGCTAATGGACAGAGATTACTGAATCAGGGACAAAGGTGCACGTGCATGGAAATAATAATGCAGTGAACCGCATGCAGCTGTCCCATAGTGCTCAATCACCTCCTAAGCTTGCAGGAAGTTCTGATTCGGGGGCTCGGGTGCAGGTTGAGATTCCTCGGCCACCGTCGGAAGTAGCCTTCATGTCGTTCCAATCCTCTCCTCGGCATGGCCAAGCTCAGGCGCTGGTGCCCATCTGGGAGGTTGGCCATGGTGGCTCATCAATGTCAAACTTGAAGAAAAAGACGTGTGAAATATTTCATCATTTTTCATTAAGAATAAATTTCATTTTGTTTTTTTAAATGATGTCCAAATGGTGCAACAAATGATTCCCAAATTGACGTGTGAACTAGTGTATGAAGCTCAAAGCTTTTCTTGGGTCATAAGACCTTGAGGAGATTATCATCGATGATTATGAGGAATCAATGGTAACCATTGTAGAGAAAAGAGCTTGGAAAAAAAACTAAAAAAGGGATAAAAAGGACATGTTTTTTGTTTATCAAGGACTTGATGAAGTTGTCTTTGAGAAAGTCATAGAAGCAACAATGATTAAAGAAGTTTGGAGTATGCTCAACACATCTTTAAAGGTGTTGAACGTGCGAAGCAAGTATTACTCTAGATTCTTTCGGCCAATTTTGAGCAGGACAGATGAGTGAAACTAAAACAATTTCTGATTGTATTTCACAATTATTAATTATCGTGAACTTGATGAAAAATGATTAAAGGATTGATGATATAAGTGTGATAAAGAAGGTATTATGCTCCCTTACTCCAATTTATACGTGTTGTAATTGTAATAGAAGAATCTAAAGATATAAATTATATATAAATTAAAGAATTAATAAGCTCATTGCAAGTATATGAACAATGACTAAAGAAAAAGATGGAGGTTACACCTATTGATTTGGTGTTGGAGTTAAAATCCACTCTAAAAGTAAACATAACCTGGTAGCAAAAAAAATTTCAAAGACAAGGACATGGTGTGCTCTGTAGATGGGGAAGTGGCCTTTTTCAAAATGAGTCTCAATACAAAAAACACTCTTGCATTCACTCAACATGGAAGTAGAAAATGTGGTAGCTCTTGAGGTCACGAATAGGTAAAAAACATAAGATATTATAATTGTCATAAACTTTGTCATTATACTTTAGAATTTGGTGTAGAAATGAACAATTAAATTATGCTATAACAATACATAAGCCAATACTATTATTAACAGAAAATAAAACTTGTAAAAAAAGTATGATACCTTAGGAGAGAGCAACCACATGTGTGGGAAGAAAGATTTGTTTAAAGAGATGGAGAAGGTGCAAGCTAGCATGAGCCTTGGAGATTTATCAAAACTGATAATTGAAGGTAAAGGAAATATAAAAATATGTAAAGCGAATGGGCCTCCAAATTTAATTTTGATGTTTATTATGTTTCTGATTTAAAAAGTAATATTCTTATCCTTGGATAATTGTTTGAAAAGGGATGTACTATACATATGAAGAATGATTATCTAATTTTATATGATTTAAAGAAAATAACTATTATAATAGTCAAAATGGTGATAAATTGTGTGTTTCCTCTCAAAATAAATGCAACACCTAAAGTATGATATTGGACAGTTATTAAGTGATTCTTGGGGATGGCACTTAAGATATGGAGACCTCAACTTTGAAGGTTTGAAATTGTTAGAAAAAAGTGGAATGATGAGTAGACATTCTTTAGTTGATAATCCAAACTATGTGTGTGAAACGTGCATACTTGGGAAGCAACATTGCCCACCATTTCAAAAGGACAAGTCATGGAGAGATAAAAAACCATTATAATTGATTCATATAGATAATTACGTATCACTGGTACCAATATCAAATGGAGATAATAAATATTTTATTATTTTTATAGATGATTATGATAAAAAAAATATAGACATATTTTATTTAAGAAAAAATCTATTTCTATTTCAAATGTTCAAAGAATTAAAAAAACAAATTGATCTCGAGAGTGGAAAATTGATATGAAATAATAGATTTGATCACGATGGAGAGTATACATTTGGAGAATTTATTCAATTGTGTAAACAAGAAGATATATGACAACTAGCTATACTCAACAATGAGATAGAGTCGTCAAATAGAGAAGTCCTATCATCATTGACATGATAAGGAGCATGTTAAAAGAGAAAAAGTTGCTGAAAGAATTTTGGACAAAATCAATTGCCCATTTAATTTATTTGCTAAATTGTTATCTTGTTAATGTTGTATGCTATATGACTCCACAAGCTTTGGGTAAGTATAAACCTAATGTCTCTCATCCACAAACTTTTGGTTTTATAAAATATGTGTAGATACCATAAGATTGAAGAAAGAAGTGGATAATAATGGTGAAAACTGTATCTTATGATGAAGAATCAAAAGTCTACAAACTTTATAACTTAGTAAATAAAAATGTAATTATTAGTCATGATGTTATGTTTGTTGAAGAAGACTTTTGGGAGTATAATAAGGAAAAATCTAACAAAGATATGAACTTAGAATAAAAGATGAAGAGGTATAGATTCAATAATCAATTGATTGGATTCCACTTTCCATTGACACCTATTAAAAAGTAGATCACAACACCCCATACAAGAATTAAAAAACTGATAAATTTATAATATATATATATTTATATATATGAATAGATATTTAAATTTATTTTTCCTTTTTGTTGATATGTAACTGTCTCCTATGATGAGGTAATATAAGATAAATGTTGATGAAAAGTAATGGATGAAGAAATTTTTGTTATAAAGAAGAATAATACATGAGAGCTAGATGATCTGCCACCTTAAAGGAAGCCCATTAAAGTCAAAATGGGTCTTCAAGATTAAATATACTACAAATGAAATATATTATGCCTAATATTCTTGGTCATATTATTACAATTTAGTTGATCAAGACATATGTTTTTTATGAATAAAAGTTTAAAATTTGAATTTATTTAAATTTTTAATATGAATAAATTAAACTTTAAATTTCGAAATTTGAAATCCTAGAATTGAAAGTAGAGTTGAATAACAAGACTTAAGTTGCACCACATGAGCATTGTTTGAGCTTAATATTTTAAAATAAGCTTATAATTTTATTTATATTATTAATTTTAGCTCTTATTAAATTATGAATATATATTAAAAATATAAATAAGATTTCTAAAAATTAAGAGTTTGTGGTTGAAGATAAGTGAATTAATATGTGTGTGTGTGTGTGTGTGTGTGTGTGTGTATGTGTGTGTGTGTGTGTGTGTTTGTGTGTGTGTGTGTATGCATACGTGTGTGATATATTTAAAAATATCTTAAAAAAATAAATATATAAGAAAGAAAAATAAAATTCAAAATATCTATTAGCCATCTCTTACTTAGATTCCTAAATTTTAGGAGCATGATATGACCATCCAAAAGAGGTTAATTTGAAGAGGGCTAACCATGGTACATCAAACTAAAACTAATTTATCTTAAAGAAGATCTTTTATTGAAGGAGGTGTGGATGAGGCTATATAAGCCTTTAAGATATGCTTATAAAGGTTTTAGAAAACCTAGATATAAATAGGGAATTTGGAGAGAACAATTGAGGATAACAAGAAGAAAAGCATGACAAACCATGAGGAAGAAAGGTTCAATCTTTGAAGCAAAAAAAGACCTAACCAAGGAGAATACTTCTACATGAGTTTTTTTAATTAGTATGATCATGAAGTACATACAATAATTTTAGCTAAGATATAAGAAAAAATAAAAAAAGGAATTAGTTTGCTACAATACATGTGGAACCTTAAACAATTGATTATAATAACTAGTAATTCTTCTTTATGAAACTTGCTTAAGGAGGAGGAAATTTCTTCTACCCAAGGCTACAAGAGATCTATTTAATAAATAAAGAAGTCAATTGACATTCTTCCTTATGTAATATTTCTAATGGAACCATTCCAAAAATGTGTATTAATATTTTACCCATGAATGCAAAGTGGGTTCCATGATCATATGTTGCATGTTTAGCTTTGATTATAGATATATATTAAAGATAAATTTAGAGTATCAATTTATTGATGCATAACACATGTTAATCATGACGTGATCTTGTGGGGAAAGTTAAAATCATGACGAGTTTTATGTCTTGTTGGTTGGCTAAGCATATGAATATTAAGCACAGGTTATTATGATAAATGTTTAAAAAATTGTTAAACTGAAGGAAAGCAAATTTTATTGAATTTAATTCTCATATTCTAAACAACATAATCTTATTTTCTTATTATATTTTGTTGAAAGTTAAGATCCTTAGTAAATTTTTTTTCTTTCTAAGTATAATTGATGTATGATAATATAGATTGAATATAATATTTATTTCTTGATTATTTTATGATTAAATAAAGCATTTCATAGCATGATGAATCAAGTAATCTAAAAAATTGAGACTTGATTCTATATTTTTCATAGAAATTTATTTGTTTGAAAGGTATATTTGATGTAAGGCATTAAGATTGTATTTGAAATTACTATGATTTTGATTAATGACATGACAAGGTAGATATATGTGCTTCATTATCAAACCTTGAATAAACAAGGTACAAAATATCATGTGATATAATTAACTCCTTATCTTAAGTCATGAACTATTTAAGGACACTTGAAATAAAGTCAAAACCATAATTAATATTATAACTAAGCATCCCTTGTCTTGGGTTTGCTTGGGAAGATTGGAACCATGGCTTGACTAAGTCATGCGAGGTATTGTTTCAACCCTTAAGAGGATGTAGATGGCCTTTAAGGTGTGTATGACCCTTGATTTCTAGTTACGAAGTCTTAGAGGGCTTAGTTTAAAGCCTTAGAAGATATCATCTCATTTCTCAAGATTTGAGTAAAATAAAATGCCTAAAGCAATAAGCAACTACATATTGCCTTCTCAGCCACACAAGTAAGGTTTTTGTGAAGTTGAAAATCCTTCTAGAAGATTTTATACTACTATTTAATGTGCCTCTTGAATTAATTGTTAGGTTATAAGAAATTATCTTTTTAGTTTTTCATTAATTCCTTTGTTTCATTATGGGCTTTTGTATTAAGGTCTCTATTTAATCTTTTGGGTACCTATTGTAGAGTCTTATGACTAGGTGTTCATAAGCTCATTTAGGCCAATCTTGCATGGTCGTCATTTATGAATAGTGTCCTAAAAGAAGAATTTTATGTTGAGTTTACAAAATAAAATTTGAACCACATAAGGTGTATAAACTAAAGAAAGCCTAAAATAAGCCTCAAAAGCATGTAATACTATGATTGTTTGATATCTTTAATAATAAGTGTTCCAAAATTGCCTATATAAGCATGCTCTTTACATTAAAACTACTAATAATAATATTTTTACTTCTTATCTTTATGTTGATGATGTACTTTATATAGAAAACTCTTATGAATTATTTCAAGAATCCAAAAAAGCAATGCTACATGAATTTGAGATGACATATTGTAGTGAGATATCACATTTTCTTGATACAAATATGAAGCAAATGTCAAAAGGAATCCATATTTCTCAAAGGAGATATGCTAACAAAAGTTTGAAAAAATTTAGAATTAAAGAACCCAAACTGACGACTACACTAGTCACCGTGAGATTAAAGATAAGAAAAGAAGGAGAAGATAGAAGCAATGATCTTACCTTGTTCAACAACCTTACTAGAAGTCTTCTCTACCTCATCATCACGAGATCAAATATTCTATATCCTTTAAGCATGGTTAGTCGATACATGAAGACTCCAAAGGAAACACACTAGATTAACGTAAAAAGGATTTTAAGGTACACCAAAGGCACACTTGACTATGGATTGTATTTTACTAACAATGCTATATTAGATCTATGAAGGTACTCTAACAACAATTGTTCAACCATTGGTTGCACACCATTTGTTTAATGAGTACAAAATCATTATGTTATTATTACTAATACTTTCTTTTGGGTAATTGTTTAGATCATGCATTTGAAGATAAAATAAGGATTAATCAATCGAAGAGATTGATAAAGTATTCATAGAGCAATCCATATGTGAAGATATGTCAACGAGTGTTGGTAGCTTTCTTAAGGTTGGCTTAACTTTCAAATCATGGAGCCATTTTTGGAGCATTTGGTGAAGTGATTATCCATCCAAAACTCATCTTCAATACTCTATTTGAGTTAAAATTGTTAAACCTATCACTTTAATTTATATGGTAGAAAAGGTTACATTATACATGTATATTGAGTTTTTGGGATTATAAGGTAAGCATTTAATACATGTTTACATACATATAAATATGCCAAAATGAATATTAATTATATAAGTTTGCATGTGCTAAATTGACCAACTTCCATAGTTTACAAAATGATTTAAGTAACACATCATTTGTATTTTTCATATTTATATCATTTCATATTCATACAATATAATTTGCATTGCATAACATCATACAGTGCATCAATTAAGCATGACCTTAAGAAATTTGAATAAATTATACTATTTGTATTGGTATGATTTTCCTATAATACAAATTTGCTTAATATCTACCTAAGAAGTGTGTTGTGGTGTTGAATATTAGAGCTTCATATATAATATCATATTTCTTTTAGTGTTATTCAATCATTAATAGATTGAATAGGATTTAGACTGAGTGACTAAGTGTGAGTGCTAAAATAGTAGTATATAATAGTATGATAAGTTCATATTTGTACAATCATTCTTTAATTTTGTTAAGCTAATCTCTCTGTTGACAATGAACTATCTTAATTAAGTTGAATATTTTATAGATTATACCTATACAATATCCTAATTGTACAAGTACTTTGACTCTAGAGGTTAGTGTGTTTATCTTCCAAGACTTGGTATTAGTAGAGTTTATATAGATGTATTAGTACGATGCATATTTCATATCAAGTTAAATGTGATTCTATTGGTGTCCACATATGTTTTTACCCTATATGAGTTGTCTAGTTATGAGTGAACTGAAGAGTCATACATATACAATGTCAAAGTCTCATCAGTACGATTAAGTGAATCGAGTTGAAATATGTATTATCATATGCATACATTACATACTTCACACAAGTAAGATCAATCTAAAAAGTGAGACTTAGTTTAGGATTTAAACAAAATTTAGACAGATTTTGATACCAGAATGAAACTACTATTATATTAGTATTTTTACACACTTACTCAAGACTTTAGTTTAAGAACTAAACTATTTATTAGCTAAATTAATATTGTATTAGCATCATCCATTTATCATACCAATATGACCACTATTAACCAGTACTTATGAGATTCTCGTACAATATATCGAATTGCATGATCCTATATCATATATCATTTTCTCAAAAGCTCAAAATTTAGAATTGGGTAGATCTATTCTAATCATACAATACGATGTGCTCATCATATAATTACTTTAACTTAAGAGATGTAAAATAGAATTGATTGGATAGGTGCATCAAGTGAACAATTCGAGTATAATGCATATCACCTTGTATGATCTTGTAATCATAATAGTTTGATAGTATCCTAAGGGTGATAGCTATTTTGATTATTTCAAGAATGAGTTTCTAGTTTTTGGAATTTTTTGCATTGAACATATCTCTTTGATTCATATAAATAGAAGTGAGTTTTTTTTAGTAAGAAGAACATGTTGAATCTTATTACAAAACATTTAGAAGAGAAAAAAGAGTAAGGTTTGCAAGTTCTCTTCAAATTGAACCTTCTTAATTTTGTTACTACCTCATTTGAGCTTTAATATTATTATTTCTTTAGCTATTATATGAAAACATTCATTTTTTTCTTGGTAATTTCTTTTCACATCATTTTAAATATTGTCATATATTCTCTCAAGTGAATAGCATAGGATTTATGTATATTTTGATTTGTTAAGTGCTATGACCTTTTTTGTAAATTATTATATACTCTTTGAGTGAGGTTGACCTTTACTTGGCTATGAGAAAAAGTAGATTTTATTAGTTTGACTACTTAGCCACAAAAAAGGGATGGATTTGTATTAGGTTGACTCTTGCCTTGCTGTGGTGAAAAGAGAGTGCTTGTATTAGGTTTATCACACCTGGTTATAAAAAAATGGGAGTGATTTTAGTAGAAGTCTAACTATTTGGTTGGGGGTAGATGCATGTAAAGGTTTTGTTAAATCACTTAAAAATCTTATGTCCTCTTTTACTATTATTTATTTGTAGTTATTAAGGCTTATCATATATTCACACACCAGAATTGTAAAACTTAAATCACATTTTTAAAACATGCTTACAAAAGTCATAATGTTTAAGAAAAATCAAGAGACATTTATTGTAAAGTTATTAAATAGATTGAATTTTATTTGCAAGCAAATATCTTACTTGAGTGTTTAAAAAAAGAATTTTCACTATGATATTATTTGAGTTAAGAGAATTCATTTGGAAAATAAAAGGATTTTTGTTGTTATTATATCTTGTGATTGAAATCAAACTGAGTTCAATTAAGCTTTGTAGTTTCACAATTTGTCTCCTCTCTTATATACGTTGAACTCTTACCAATACAACAATAATTGGGGAGGAGATAAAGATGAATGAAAGAGCACAACTTGATACTACATTTTATGATTGTCTACATTTGTATGAAGATGCATGAAAGAAGGTTTCATTCATTTCTCAACCTATGAAGCTAAATACATAATAGTTTTATCTAGTTTATATGAGATAATTTGGTTGCGTAATTTACTAAAGAACTTACACCATCAACAAGAAAAGCCAACTACATCTTCATCAACAACATGTTAGCAATCAAATTAGTAAAGAATCTAGTTTAAAATTTCATGAATCATGTCATAAGGTGGCTATTTTGAATGGCAAGTGATGACAATTTTAAAAAAGAAAATAGCTGTTGAAGAGGATGGTTTTTTTCCTATTGTAGATTAAATTTTTCATATATTCTATTACAAATAATTATAATAAGAGTTGGACTCTTTAAGGGAAAATAATGGTTTTTGTTTTATCATTTTTATTGCCTTGGTTTATTACATGCAAAAATAATGGATTCAAAAGTTGGTGATTCTATGGGCATTTTCCCATGACACTTAAGGTCAAAAAGGATAAATGCTACATGATGTCTTAAGAGAGAAATCATTTAATAAAAAACAAATTTTAAAATGCTTTTAGGAGGGGTATAATGATGAATTATCCTACATTGTCTTCTAAATGAGTAATTTTGTTGTTTACATGAGATGTTATGGTGTTAAAATCTTGAGTCACCTTTTCAAGACAATATCTATTTAGATTAGGATTGGGTAATCCAAGAAAATAATATCTCAATATACTAAAACTAGAATATTATATTTTATATCAAAATTAACTCTCTACTAGTATAATGTGATTTGATGATAGATTAAGTAGATGTTGACACATTTATGATACTTGAGACCAAAGAGAACAAAAAATGAATACTATGTAATGTTTTGAGAGAGGAATCACTTAATAAAAAGTAATTCCTCTTGATAAGATTTTAGGTAGAGAGGATATAAGGATGGATTATCTTACATTAGCTATTAAAAGAATGACTTTATTATTTATTTGAGATGATATGATTTTAAGATATTGATATATTTTTAAAAAAAAATCTCACTTGGGTGAAGCTGTGACAACATAAGAGAATAATATCTTAATATAATGATATTAGAGTATCATAATAATAGTTTATATTCAAAACTAAAGCCTAATAATATTAGTTTCAAATTGAATTCCAATTACAACTTAAAGTGGTGTTAAATAGGAGATAAACTATAAAGTGTTGGTAGCATGTGTTATGCACATATCAATAGCAAAAGATTAAAGTTTGATGATAAAAGTGAGCATTGCATATTTGTGGGTTCTACTAATAATATAAAGGGGTACCAATTATATAACTTAATGAAAAAAAGTTTATAATTAGCAAAGATGTTGTGTTAAGAAGACTTCTTGGAATTAGCAAAGATGTTGCGTTGAGAAGGTTTCTTGGAATTAGCAAGAAAAGGTGTGAGAATCATTGATCAGCACTAACTATTATCTCATTAAATCACTTAATGTTAAAATGGCATTTTTAAATGGTTACCTTGAAAAACAATTTATGTCAATTAGCAAAAAAAATTTCTAGTTACAGGAGAGATACCAAAGTCTACTAACTAAAAAGCTGGTTGTATAGCCTCAAACAAATATCAACAATGTGGTATAATTAGATCGACAAGAATTTCACACATAATTGGTTTGAGAAAAGAAAGAGCGAGCCAAACTTATATGTCAAGAAAAGAGATACCAATGTTTTAATTGCCTCATTATATGTTGATGATTTGATCTATAAAGGATATAATAAAAACATGATCTAAGAGTTCAAGAAAGATATGATAATGATATATTATATGATTGATCTTAGCTTGTTGCACTATATTTTGAGTGTAGAAATATGTTAAAATAATATTGGAATCTTTATATCACAAAAAACATTTGAAAAAGCATTTTGAAGAAATTCAAGATGCAAGATTGCAAATCAGTTGTGACCCCCTTAATGTCTAACAAGAATTTGAAAATAAAAGGTAAAGAAAATAAGGTAGATCAAAAAATATATAAAAGCATAGTTTGAAGTTTATTGTATCTTATTATTAATGACTTAACATTATATTTGCTACTAGTTTACTATCAAGATACTTGAATATCTTAAGTTAGTTAGATTATACTACTACAAAGATTAATCAATAGAAGACTCAAGATTGATCAACTTTACTTATAACCAATTGGTTGGATGTTTAGATGACATAAAGAATACATTAGAGTATGCATTTTCACTTCGATCTAACCTCTACTCATGGCCATAAAAAAAAGTAGAGTATAATGACTTTATCATTATCGATACTTAGTACATGATAACAGCCTAATTTGTCATAAAAGTAGTTTGGCAAAAAAAGATAATGAAAGATTTTTTTGAGAAAGAAAAAGAATCAATTACGATATACTGTGATAACAATTCATCAATTAAAATCAATGTGAATCTAGTTAACCATGACAAGACTAAACAAATTCTTATCAATTATTATTATATTTGAGAAACAATTGAGTGTCATGAGGTACAACTTTTTTTTTTGCAAAACCAAATATCAATTAGCAAACATATTTACAAAAACATCATCTAAAGACAAATTTGTAAGGAACACAATTGCTTGATTTATCAAAGAAAACTTAATAAAATAAGCGTATTGAAGCTATGTTGTACTTCAATTTTCATGCTAAATTTTAGCAATACGAAAAAATTACTTTTATGTTTTATACATAAGATGTGATCTTTAGAAGATATGTTTATTTTATCTTAGATAATCAAACAAATAAAAGACATGCAAAGGATAATTATGATGAAAATACAATGTTAAGAAAATAAATACATGTAGATGAAATATAATAATATTTGATAAATTATAGTTAACATATTATATTAAAAATTGAACTAGATATGCATAAAACAAAATCACCTTTTAACTTTTGACTCTTCAATTTTTTGTGACTAAAATAAAATAGTAATATAATAATTATAAGTATTAAACAATGATATTAATTTATTAATTCTTTTTTAACCTTTATCATAAGCCCTATGTACAATTAAAAACAAAACTACATTCAAAATTAATTAAAAATTTTAATTTAACAATTATGCTTCAAAAACAAACAAAATCTAAACCTAACTTAGAATAAATGCCAGAAAAGAGATTCTTCTTTCAATTCATGATGAACAGTACGTTCACAGCTTCACATGAGTTTATTATAGAAAGATGACCCGTGTTCACATGCACAAAAGAAGGAAAAATAGATGGCTTGCTTCCCATTCTTCTCAACAGTTGTTCCCATTCCCACAAGTAACATGTGACTCAGACGCAGACCTTTTCTTCTTCCCTCCTTGCTTTTACTCTCATGTAGGCATACATTCGTGTTATTCAGCAATTCACTTATTTTCTAACTTTTTTTCTCGAACATCTTTTTAAAATGACGACCGAACCCTACCCCGAAACATCCCCAAAAGGTCATGTGTGTCTCTTTAGCTCTGTCGAAATGTGGAAGAAGAAATGAACCTAATCATGACTGGTTAATCTTTTAGGAACACAAGATCTATAAATATTATGTTTTTCATCAAAAAGCTTTGCTCTTGCCAACCTCCTTCCCTTCACATAGTACACAAAAGAATGATTCCAAGTGGGAGTAAGCCCTACCTACCAACTGACCTAATGGAGCACTTGTAAAGCTTGTGAGAGATGAAAACCCAACACAGAAATAGCTGAAAAAGAAAACCCATATGCTTGAAATTCATCTGACCGAAACTAAAGCAACAGAAACACCCACTTACCTATTGGTGACGAGCTTGTTAGAAAGGGGTGCCGATCTCGCTGGTGGTGTCGGCCGGGCTGTACAAAGCCGACCGGTTCCTCGGACGGTTCTCTTCCAACATCCGGACCACCTCGTTCATGTCCGGCCGAGCTGAGGCTACCGGCGCGCAGCAGCCCATGGCAAGCTTCAGAGCCTGCACGAGCCCCTCTTCGGCCGGGCTCCTTATGCCCTTGAGAAGCTCCGAGTCGAACACTTCCATGGTGGTCTCTTCGAGAACCGCCACCTTCACCAAAGCCGGCAAGTCGACCCATTCCCCGGGCCGGATTCCCTTTCCGGGCTTCTTTCCTATCAAAACCTCTAGTAGGAGGATCCCAAAGGCATAGACGTCGGTCCTCGTATTGCATTTCTTCATCTTCTGCAACTCCGGGGCCTTGTAGCCTTCCGCCTTCGCCGCCGCCACCATCTCGTCGGCTACGGCGGGGACCATTAGCTTGTCGAGGCCGTACTCCGTGAGCCTCGACACGAAGAACTCGTCGACGAAGACGTTCCTGGACCGCACGTTGCTGTGGGTGATGGGGGTTTCGGCCCCGGAGTGGAGATAGGCGAGTCCCCGGGCCACACCGAGAGCTATCTTGTGCCGCCTCGCCCAATTCAACTGCGGCCTTCCTGCTCTGGTTTCTGGAGCACAATTATCAAAAAATAAAAAAATAAAAAATAAATCTTGCTCCTTGATTCTAATGTGAACGAAGATGAAGAAATTAATACCATGGAGTAACTCGTGCAGGGTTCTGTTTGGGAGGTAATCGTAGATCAGAAGCTTCTCCCCTCGCTTTCCATGGTAGAAAGCCCTCAAGGGAACAAGATTTTCATGGCGGGTGCGGCCCAGTTGCCGGATGACAGGCGAGCAGGAAGAGAGGTCTTTGCATGTGCCTTCCCGCAGCAGCCTCAGAGCAATATTGCCACCATCGGCAAGCTTCGCTTTGTAAACGGTGCCGTAGCTAGTCTTCTCCACTACCTGGCCGGTGGCGTTGAGAACGTCCTCAAGGGTGAGGTGTTCGCCGCCCTCGAACACAAGCAGCTTGCCGTCTACATTGTGGTTGCCGTCTTCGTCCATCTTCATGACGTCCTCTTCCACTCCCCTTGATTTGATATGCCGTTTCCTCCCCTGCACCCACCCGATAGTCAAAGAAGCCAGAACAACGGCCCCAGACATTGCACCGATGACGATGCCGGCGATGGCACCGGCGCTCAGTCCGTCAGAACCCGGGGAGCAGTTTCCCAAAGGCTGGCCGCAGAGCCCTGGGGAGTTGCCCACAAATGCCTCCACCGGTAAGTTGGGACCAGAAAACTCCGGCATCTTGCCGGAGAAATTGTTGAAGGAAAGGTTCAACTTTTGGAGGTGGGTAAGCTCGGAGAGGGACTCCGGCAATTGCCCCGAGAACCTGTTCTCGCTGAGGTCGAGCTCGTTCAAGTTCCTGAACCCGGATATGAAGCGAGGAAACTCTCCTTCGAAACGATTTCTTCCCAAGTCGAGCACGAGGAGGCTTTCGCAGGACGAATTAGGCGTTGCAGGCTGGGGCACATCGCCGGATAGAATGTTTCCGTGAAGACGGAGGGAAACGAGGCGGTCGCATAGGTTCCACAAGGAAGTGGGTAGAGAACCGTTTAGGCGGTTGTCGGCGAGGTCGAGATCGGCCAGGGCAGGACAGTTGCCGAGCTCGAGGGGAACGGGACCGGAGAGGGAGTTAACAGCGAGGTTGAGGGAGCGGAGGTATGAAAGCTGGCCTAACTCGCGGGGGAGGAAACCGGAAAGGCCGGTGGCGGGTAGGCGAATCGAGGTCAGCTGGAGAGAGGCGTCAGAGAAAAGAGAAAGGTTAGAGCGGACGGATGGGAGGTCGCAAGGGAGAGGGGAACCGTCGGAACGAGACCAGAGGAGGCCGCGCCAGAGGCAGAGAGGGGAAGATGCATTCCAAGAAGAGAGCTGAATGTTCTCCAGCGATGCCAGGCCAGCAAGCGCCGGCTTTATCTTCTGGAGAACGAGAAGAACGTCGGAGGACTCTGCGGAAGTGAAAGTGTCTGCGGTGGCGGAGAAGGCGGTGATGATGGAGAAGAAAGAGAACAGGGAAAGACGCGAGAGGGAAGAAGCCATCTGGGGGGCAGGGGGGGGACCAAGAAGAAGGAGAAAAGAGGAGAGGTGAAGCAGAGCGTCGTCGTAGAGAAGAGGAGAGGTGACGAGAACAAAAGCTGTGGGTTTTGCTGAGTGCTTTGCTTTATCGGTTTAGGGGTTTTTGGGCTGTGGGAAGCCGGCGAGCTAAGGTTTACCTTTTAAAAATTAAATGAAGTACCAATTAATACCACTAGCAAATTATCTATTTTGAAAATAAAATGAGGTTATTACATGCCAATTATACGTTTGATTAATGTTTCAAATAACAAACATTATCAAACTCTTACAAGCAAAGCTAGTTTATTATATTCCAATATAAATTATGCTCTTCATAAAACAAGTTTTTTTATGTTGAGTGAAATGTATGAATAAAAAACATAAGTTTTGAAAGTAATTAAAGAAATTTGTTATGTATCATAAATGAATTACAATTATTGTTTGTTTGGAAGATTGAATTATTATATTTAATGCTCTAAATATTATTTTTTGAGAGATTATATTTTCATCTCACATGAGAACTTCATATGTGCTCCCTCCCTTCTTCATATTTTTCTCTCACCAAATTTTAATATGATTTTTCTTGTCTTTGTTTTATTTATCATACCACATCTCTTGCCCTTCACTCATATTATGTCACATGTTATAATTTATTCCTCTTAATTTTCTTTCAATGCTTTCAATTAAAGTATCCCTAACAAGTATCTTGCTCAAGCTTTCCTTGTCTCTCTTAGGTTAGATGGCCTCTAAATAAGATTATTTGGCACCTCAAACTTATCTCAGACTTATAAGATCTTCTTTGGGTCTAATCTAGGACATGACTTATTTTATCTAGCAAAAAAACCTCTTTTGTTATCTTGAAGATTGATTGTGCTCTAATAAAAATGATAAAGCCTTCTTCAACCATTACTGTCATGCTATAATCAAACATACTTGGCGTCTAACTTTTCACAATTGCTTATATTATTTACTATTATCTTATAAAATTTCTTATGTCTTATTATTTGATGTTCATTCAACATTTTCTTGTGTTATAATATTAGTTAGTTATTTAAGGTTATGACCTTAGTTGTCACATCTTATTTGACCAAATTATAAAATAAATTAAATAAAATACTCAAAAATATCAAAATATTAAACTGTCATAGGGTATGCATCAAAATATTAATGGCATGACTTAACAACGGTTGTAGATGATCAAGAATATCATATAATCTACAATCCATCGTAAATACATTAATTGAATAAATATCCATTCATAATGCCTCTATCGTACTTTATTTTTGCAAATATTTTTTTTCTTAGGATGTTATTAAACCTATGCACCAATTGATGCATTCAACTAAACACCTTTCATTTCTATAGCATATTATTTACTAAGAACCATAATCTCCTAATACATTAGACTATACATATTGTTGGACATGAATTATACTTATAGGATATTATTATATGATTATTTCTGTGAATATGGTTATTTTGTAAATATAGATATCTTTGGTAACATGTATAGTGTCTTAGTAAATTACCTAACCAGAGGTGGACGATAATATTTTCTAGACTATGTTAGTAACAAATATGCTTATATATCATTTATATGGTTTTAGTCACACATATTCAAAGTTACTTAACCATAATCTATCCTTTGAAGTATATTAAGGTTTCTTTCGAGCTTTAATATATTAACTAAACCATTTAGGGTATCTTTAACCATATTTTACTAAACCTAAGATTTCTTTTAAACCTTAATCATTCTATCTAGAATAATCCTCTCTAAAAAGTTTTTTCTTATACATGATTAGTTCTTATCTTTTTTCAATATATGAATCTAATTAAGTCTATTAGCTCATCTAAGTTATCATTTGAGTACGCACTCAAGTTATAAGTCTTTGGCTTAAACCTTCAAACTTATGTCCTATAAACTTTAGCCTAGGTTTACAAGAGTTTCATTAGTGACTCTTTCTTACTTTACAAGCTAATCTAAGTCACTCCACCCTTTTTAAAGGCCTCTTATAAGCCATATACATCTTGTAAACCATTATATAAGATCTCTTTTCATGACATAAGAGCCTAATTTAAGGTTATTCATGATCTCACTAATCAACAAATTAACTCAAGGTTTAGCCAATAATCCAAGTGCTCACTAACCCCTTGGAGGAGCCAAGCACCACTACTACAACTAATACCTAGCTCTATATTTCAATCAATTCTCATCTAAGGTCTAACCAAGGGCTTTCATATAACCTAGCCTCATTATGAGTGTACTCAAGGCCTCACCAAGTACTGGATAACCTTAGTCCAAGCATAATCTACCCTTAGGGTTTTATTCATGCAGCAAGTCATAGTCCTCAGGAATTATACATACCTAATTCTTAAACTAACCTTAACCTTATCTGAGGTACTACCAAGTCCTAACTTACCTTAAGCTAAGTTGAGATTTCAAACCTAAGGTATTTAAATTCTAATCTTAGATGTTCAAATTTCAAACTTAAGCCCTTTAAAGTTCAAATCTTTAACATTCCAAATTTCAAACACTAAGATTTGCTGATCAATTTAATAATTTCATAACCTTAATCTAAGAAAACTAAACCTAATAGTTCAATTAAGGTCTTTCTTAGTTTTCTATTCTTAATCAAACCTAATCCCTTTTATTACACCTAACCAAGATCTAAACGTCTCTTAGTCTCCTGCTAAAGCTCACCCAAGCCCCTCACGACTCTTCATAAGAAAAACAAAGAGCCCACTTATCTTGGAAGCTATCTAAGGTCCATTCTTAGGTCTTTTCTTACATTTCAAATTCCATGATTAAGACTTCCCTAAACCCATTAGACCAACCCAAGGCTTCTAGCCCTATTTTAGCAGCACAAATGTCAATTATGGTTTGGCCTTTTAAATAGAAAATATTCTATGAGCCCTAGGTAATGATTAACCTCCTCATTTAATCAAACATAATTGAGACCATTTCATGACCTTAACCTTTTTTTTGGGCTTAACCAAAACTCTCAAGCCCTCTTTTCATGGAACCCAAGAGATCTCCCTCACCCTAAAGTCATCCAAGGTCTCTTTTAAAGGCTTTTCATGTATCACAAGGCTATAGTCAAGCCCTTCTATGCAACCTCAATGATTTACCCAAGGCAACCATCCTCATTTGGTTGCAAATTTCCAATCTTAGGTTTTGTTCTTGAAGGAAGCCTTGCTTAGATCTTACTAGTGTCTTATAAGATAATGACATACAACATATAGTCTAACATAAGTACTTAAGAATATTTTTCTCTAAATTATATACCTTAATTTATACCAAATTTGAATTCTTCCAAGCTATAACAATTACATGTTCATAACAAAACTTCAAAGAGGATATGTTAACCATAAAAGAATGATAACATGTCTTTCCTTTATTGATCAAGTCATTATTTTTTTAATTTGGTAAGAATGATAGTAACTTTAAAAAAATGACATCATGAATATTCATGTTAACATAAAAATTTAGTAACCTATCTATGTTAAAGAATATCAATAATATTCGAGCATGTGTCAAAATGTTTTAATGAAAATTTTTATTATTATTAAGCATACCCATAATTTAATATTTATATCTTTGACAAGTCTTAAGAGATCACTAATATAGATCATGAATTAACTTAAAAAAGTTATCACAAAATCATAAATATAGTTTTGGTTAACATGCTTTTAACATCCTACATAAGTCCTACACATTACCAAAGTACATAAAAACAACCTTGGCTTAAGTATTAATTGAAGTTTGAAGTTGTCATGCATCATATAAGTGCAATGGCTTCTTCATACAAATTTGACCTCCATTTGGACAAAGGAGTATAAGCATAAACTTGATTGTACAAGGTATTAACTTTCTACATGTGTCATCATTTCTTTAAGAGTTAAGTTTCTGCTAGCATCGTATATGTATTAAGCTTCTTTTATAGAACTACGTAATTTGTTTCCTCTCAAGGTATGACATTTACATAAGTTTAGTAGTGGTCAAACATGTATGATTAATATATCATACCAATATGACATAATCTTATTACTTTATACTTTATTGTATTTTTATGTCTTAGTATAAGGTTCAAACCTTATTTTGTGTTGTGCATAACTACTACACTATACAACACAAATTATAATATCATAACTATACATTTCAATCCAACTTATAAACAATATTAATGATTTAGAATAATAATACACTTAATATGTTATAAAACTGTGGTACTTGTATTGTATAAGTATGTAAATTGATATAATTGATGTTCTTCATTAACATATATGAATAATCTATGTATCAATCTTGTATGATTTATTATTAATCATTGTTAAGCTCAAAAGACTTAAAACAAATGAGATTATATTGGTGTCATGCAACTATGATGATTTTATTATATGGGAATAAGTTTGAATTTTAAAATGTCTACATTATCATACAATGAAAATCTTTGTATCATGTTTGTATGATGTTTTTACTTGATAACATGGAACAAAATCTAATACATAAATGTCATAATTTTATAATAGATTTATTATATATGTATTACTAATACTTTAATTCTTGTTAAACTAATTAAGACATGATATACAAGTACTCATTCTTAAATGATCACATTGTATATCTTTTTCACAAGAGCTCAACTCATACTGAAAATATATTTCATATGGTGATGATCTACTATCAAACATATATGATCTAGTCATTAGGTAAAAATGAATTATTTTATAGTAATACTATTCTTATGATCATTTAATATAATATATATAAGGACTTAAGTGTTGTACTATAGATTGGTGTTACACAATACGAGAACACTTCTTGTTGTTATATGATAAGTTGTTTTAAGTTTATAAGCACTATTCATAATGTTAGATTGTTAAGACAATAATGATTGTAATTTACTTATCATTTTGATATGAATTCTTTGATGTATTTGTATAATACATTATCAAAAGCTTTAATAACTAGTTCAATGTGTTCAAGAAGGTCAATCTAGTTGTTAAACTTAGCTTAACTTATTCTAAAACTTTACGACATATAAACAGGAGTGACTTAGAAAAAAATGAGGGTGATTAAACTTGTGATACCTTAATTTGTTTGACAAGCTCTTTATACCAATAACTGAAGCATTAGCATTCTATTGCGATGTTATTCAAGCTTTTATTCATATTGTTCTTCATCTATTGATCAATGATAATATCTTATCTAATATATCTAGTTATTATGATTATTCCAAATAATTGGCTTGTGTATGGCTATATGTAGCTTATGATTGAGAGCTTAGTAGAGTTGTTATTTAAAATGTTGATCAAAATATTGTTAAGGTTGTGGTTACTTACTGATTAGGCAAAAGGTAGTAGTCTAATGAAAGTCTAGTTGGGTCAACCAGTGGTAGACACAGGCAAAGATTTTATTGAACTACTTGAAATCTTGGTGTGTCTTATTACTAGCATTTACATATTTTCACTTATCTTTCAGTAAAAATTTGAATGATTTTAAAAGATACAAAAGTTTTTGAAGGATCAAAACTATTTGTTGAATTATTTTAATCCTTGTATAATTAGTAAGAAATTTGGTTAAAATTATGAATATTAGAGCTTAATTCAAAATCTAGTAATGAAAGTTTTACCATAAGTTTAAAGAAAGTAAGTATTTCCTTTAAAACACAATTCACGCTCCTTTTTATAAATCATTAAGTTCTTTTCAAATGTATAGTGTGTTGTCTTCATCATATGATGCACCCTTTATATGATATCAGAATGAGTTCTAGATCACGTATAACTCTCCTTATTTTTTACTCATAAGATAAATATATGATACATTGAATATTAACATAGTTTCTATTTTCTTTAAGCAATTGAGATCTAATAACTACTCTCACTCTTAAATTAAATGTGTAGTATATTAAATATTGACATATCATCTATTATCTTTAGGAAAGCATTGATCTTATGTAGAACACCTAGCATGATATATGTTGGTACTCGATGTATAATATGTGGGGTATAATGTATGCTATGTTAACTCTTTATGTATAATACTCATGACATAAATGATGAGTAGCAAAATAACCAATTAGACCCAATTCTAATCCAATTAAAACCCAACACTTGAGTAGCCTAAAAGTCCCTAGAGCACTCTAAAGGAAACCATAACTAAAATCATACATTTGCTCAATATTTTTCTCTAAAACAAGATCAACTCCTCCCAAGTGTGCTTCTTCCTTGAGCATTAAGACTTCTAGTATAGTTGCTCTCTGACTTTCCTTTTGCTTACAAGATGTTATGGTCCCACTTAATTAAGCCACCATAAAGAGTAATAATCAAGAATTAAACATGAAGTAATAAAAATATGAGGGCATATAAGATTCAAGGGTAAGAAGCTAGGGAGGTAATCATGAAACAAATTCAACATCCATCTAATACAAATACAAACACATAAGTATTCCCAATAAAACCTTTATAAAAGAAAGTAAAAACAAAATCTAAAGTATAGAACTAAACGAATACTAGATAAAACTTTTGACTTTATTTGAATTTATGACATATCTTCCAAGATTATGTGAATTTAATAATATTTAAAAAATAAAAATAGTTTCTCAAAAAATAATCTTTATTAGTTAAAAGAACCCACATAATTATAACTATACTAGCTTGATATCATGTCTTACAATAATTTTACATAGCAAAATTTTTAGATATTACACTACAACTCCTAAAGTCCTAACTTTTCTTTCACTTTCATAGCTAGATTTCTAACTCTTTCTTCCTCTCCTAAGATTCCAAAGGTTCTTTAGCTAATCACAAATAGTTAACTTAGAGCTTGAGAAGGGTTTAAATAAGCTTTTTAATAATAATAAAAATAAAATTTATAATAATCAAATAATCTAATAATACTTTTATTCTTAAAAAAATTTAAAAACTCTAATTAACTTTCAAAAATTATAATTCATATATTAATAAATTTATCGTATTAAGCTCTTATTAATGATATACTTAAGACATTATTCCATCTACTTTCATCATGATACATCTTTCAAGATGCCCTAAAACTCATCCAGTTTCTAATTTTAGTATGCATACAACAAAAACTAATATCACCTACTCAAATACCTTCATAATTCATATTTACATATTAGAATTGTTAAACTAGTGCTTTGCACCAAATCTATTTCTTTTATGTAACTAAATGATTGTATGCAGCTATAATATCTTCAAGTTTACATAATGGTCATATACAATGGGCATCTTCAAGTTTTTACTTTCTTTTCTTCCAAGAACCACATACTCTCCCACTTGTATTCTTTGGAATAATAGTTTTGTGTTTGCAAAGCCCACTTCCATTGAATGTCCATATAACCATGAGTTCTTAATTATAGTTGAAAGATGTAGTGGAGTTATTTACTAGTTTAATCATGATTTTTACTCTTAAGGATTTTTCTATCCTTGTCACATTTAAAGAATCCAAGCATCCTCATATTTCAAAAGCATATGTGGAACTAACATTTGCACATGCATTGAAGTCAACATTATTATTACACATGTACTTTATTCTATCTACAAAAATTAATGGATAGTTTGAACTTGATATAATAACCAATCTTTAACATCTTATTATAACAATAATTTTCCAAAAAAATTATTTTGATTTGACTAAATGCCCCCTTCTCATTGTATTCTACTCACAATCACTAAAAGAAATGAAGCCCAAGAGTAAGATTTTTTGGCATAAACTTTCACTAAAAGAATTAAAGTCTTTTGTGATAAAAACTTAGTAGTAGAATTAAAGAAGGAGGATGCCAACCTCATGCTCCAGAAGATCGATGAGCAGGTTTTGAAATGGCGTATCCAGCCATTATCACTTATTGGGAGAGTTGCTATGATCAAGTGTGCCCTGAATGCTATCCCGAGTCACTTATTGAGTCACTGCGTCATGCCGAAGTTTGCATTGACGCGATGGAGAAGAAGATCAGGAACTTCCTATGGTGCGGCACAAGCAGCTCAAGAATGATGCATTATGCGAATTGGGATACTGTCACTTTGCCTAAAGAGGCAGGTGGCCTTGGCCTTCTGGACATGCGCATCTAGTAGCGGGTTTTGTCCTTCTGTCCATGAAGCAGTGTAAAAGTCTGATTGGCTGCGAGGAAAACTCTTGGGTACAGATCATGAGAAGCAAATACGGTGTAGCAAGAAGCTTTGTTAGGGCACCACGGGGAGCCGCCCATGCATGCAGACTCATCGCTACAACCATGCTGTATGCTCTCGCCAACTTTGTATGGAGAATTGGCGACAGTAAAGACATCCTATTCGCAGAAGATAATTGGCTTGGTGTGCTTCCAATCAGCTGGTGGCGCACCTTCATCAACATGGATGTTGAATGGCCAAAACACGTGAGTGGGTGCATTGCTGAGATAGGTGTTTGGAATGAGGGCAGGGTCCGAGCTTGGGACAGCGACTCACTGTATGAACGTGTAATACATTTGCCCTGGGCTCAAAACCACAATCGTGACTCCCTCCTGCAAATTCATACGGAATCGACACAAGTCAACAACTCGAAAATTTACATGCAACTACGTTGCAGAAGAACTGGAGATTACATGGGGATCCCTAATGTGGACATGGAGCATCTCAAAAAGATCTGAAAAGTGAAAACTCTGCCCATGGTGCATTTCTTTTCTTGGCGTCTGGTGGGGGACCATCTCCCTACAGCAGTCTGGCTGGCTCACAGGAGACTTGCTATAAGTAGCAACTGCATATGGGGGTGTAATGCTGAGGAGACATCGCAACATATAATGTGGGAGTGTTTGCGTGCACAGGAGTTGTGGAGCAATCATCAGCTACGTGGGGCTGTCACCGCGCTTGGCCTTCGTCCTGGTCTGGGTGAAGGGTTGTCTTTCATGCAGCAGTTCCTTGATTATCTAGCATCGCCTATGCGGTGTGACGACGACGGTGTGTTGCATGCAGCAACCCTAGCTACGGGGATGTACTAGATCTAGGATTTTCTTAATGCAAAGAAGCACAATGACGAAACGCCTAACTATAGCAATATTTTGCGAAAGCTGTAGATAGAGATCGCGTTGTTCTGTAAAGCTCGCTCATCCATGTCCTGCGGGAACTTGTTTAGTTCACCTGAACTGACAGTAGCCCAAAACTGGGTTCCCCCTTCCACTGGATGGGTTAAGATCAACTACGATGTTGTTGTTGGTGATGATATGGCGGGCCTGGGTCTGGTGGTTAGGGATCACACGGGGAAGCCTTTGATGGTGATCGGGAGGAAAGTTTTCTCTCAGGCGAGTATCGCCATGGAAGTTTATGCCATGCTTGAGGCTTTTGAACTGGTAAGGACCGTGCTCTTGGAGTTTCAGGCCATTGAGATCCAAACTGATTCAACACTTGCGATGTAGGAGGTGCGCACCACCCTTTCCCAGGTGCCCATGGGAGGTGTCTTTGCTAAGGCAATCTTGTATGCTCGGGGCCTTGATGCGCTCACTATCACTCATATCTAAAGAGATAGCAACGCACCAACGGATTGGGTTGCGCGTGCTGCTTTCCGCTTCGACGTTGCTTGGGGTTGGCGAATGCCCCTCCCTGAGCCCCTCCTGAAGCTGTTGTAGTCTGATTTCTTTTTTGACCCCCCATTGGGGACGATGCATTTGCTGTTTTTGCCTCCTTTTGAATGAAGGAATGCTTTCAGGAAAAACATCCACAAACCAAAATTTTGGCCATCAAATTAGTTGATAAACCTTAAATCATTAAATTTGTTACTTATTATCATATATTTACAAAGTTTTTTCCATATAATACTCTCTCTATAAATCAATAATCTTACTCGAATAAGAAACTCATACTTATATGATGACTTTTAGCATTCTTATTGCTTAAGTTGCAAATTACATTCCTCTATTAAATTATAACAGTGTAGATATGATGAGTATAATCATGCTATATGATGCTCATTAGCTCCATATGACTCCTTACATATCTTGAGAAAACAAGTAACATAAGTGTACAACATAGAGAACATAGATGTACGACAATACAAAACTTCATATCCTATTATATTGCTCAATTAGAGCACATAAGTTCTATACCTCGTAGAAAAATATAAATCATACTTTATGATAAGGGTGTCATACATGCATGAACTTTATAAACAATCCACTTAACTAAGAATCGTCCATGTTCTATTCTTTGTTCAATCCTAAAACTAACTAATCAAGCTATATGTAGAGGATATTATATAAAAATGATTAGCACAAGTATGCTAAAATTGAAGGTTTTACAAACTATGAATATTTATCATGACATGCACATACAAAAATATATTTCTAATGCTTATTAAGTGAGATGCATATCTTATACTTAATTCTATATGAGTAGAGAATGACTTCAAAAAATTTAAACTCATGATAAAAATCTCATTAAATCTTATCTAAGTTAAAGGTTTATTGACCTAACTTTCTAATAGTAATAACAATCACTTAATAAAGATGTCTTTGTCTTGATCAATTTTTTGTTTTCATGGTACTAGTTATGATTAAAATCAAACAATTATTATTAAGCTCTTTAAATGAAATGATCAAGATTTTCAAAAAATTAATCTATTTGATCTGAAGATGTATGATTTAAAAATACTGAAAATATGATATGTTATTTTTTATTTTTATCAAACTAGTGATACGAAGAACAATGATTACATAACTAATAATCTAATGATTTTATATTTAAATAGTGATGTATAAGAATTACAATCTTGGTTATAATAATTGCCACTATAATAACATGATTGGCATGACTAGTATTTACATTTCTTTTATTTTTAATGTAAGAATATACTAACATCTGGATTTATTTGTTTGACAATGAAAAAGAAAAAGTATTTCATATTTTGTTGTGATAATCATAAAATAACCTAATTTATTGTTTCACAATGCAAACTATGGTTTATTTATTGTGCAAAAATTTCCTTCACTCGATTGTTTTTTAAAAAACAAGTTTAATATAAAAAAGATTTATAAAAATGAATGACCTTTTTATGAAAGAAAAATATGTTTGAAATAAAAAAATGAATAAAAAGAATTAGATGATGGAATTGGCCCCAAAGCAACTCATGATGCTTATGAGGTCATGTCCTTCATGATGGTTATTCCATGTTGAGATATCACTTCAAATCAATGATCAAGTCTCTAATAACATAAGATGTGATTGTAATACAAATATATAGTACTTTTTATACTTGAAACATGAATACATATAAAAAAAAGAAATATGCGCTAATATAGGAACCTAGTGTTCGTTCATTCTCGACCTACTACTTGTAATTTTCATTAAGCTTGTTTCAATGGAAAGTAGTAAGTTGGATGAATGCTCAGGGATTACAGGAGGGATCAAACACCTCCTAACCTTACAAAAGATATTTTTTTAAGTATTTTTTTATTGTTATTGCTTTATTGGTGATCATATCATGTTTTTACATATGTTTCAAATATGAATAATATATTCCAACTTCAAAATTATATTTTTCAAAAACAAAAATATATTTTCTTTATTTCAATACAAATATTAAAAATTATTTTAACGAAAATCTTTTTAATCATACTTCATCATTTAATGAAATGCTTAAAAAATTCATGAGAACAAATTAATCAAAAAGAAAAAAATTAGTTGGTGGTTCTTTATAAATAAAAAATATAAATGGATCCATTTATTATTTTTTTAAATAAAGAAAAAGTCCACGTGTAAGCGTGATGAAATAAGGGATACGATTCTTCCTTAAAACGCGCTGACTGAAGACCTGTACTTCTCTCTCCGGTAGTGGTTTGGAAATCGTAATATTTTATAATAATCTACATTTTTCAGTCGTCTCTAAAACACTTTTCTTTTATTCCTTTCTTTCAGATGCTTTTGTTTACCTTTTGACAGTAAAGCATTTGCCAAATCATAACGCGGAAGCTGTTATTTATACCCACATATACTTATTTAAGGGGATGATCTGTTTTATATTTTATTTATTTAAAAAAATGTTATGAAATTGAGAAAAAGAAATAAACACGTTTAGAATTTGACTTAAAAAAAAAAGGCGTGAACCTAAAACTTGATTTTTTTATTATGAAATTTTTAAAAAGTGAACGTTGTTCTGCCTCGAGTTTTGAGCCTTAGGATCCGTTTGTCACTTTTTATTTATTTGTTTTTTATACCTTACAAAAAAATAATATTTTAATCGATCGTTTATAAATATATTTTTATATATAACAGTATTTTTATAATTAAATTTTAAAAAAAAACTTCATGACAAAATAAAATTCAAATCAAAATTATCAGAAACTAATTCATATTAAATTAATATTAAATCTTGTAAATAAAAGTCCTTAATGTTATTTTTATTAAATAAAATAGTAATTATTATTATATTTTCTAGGAACAATATGTATTCAATTAAAAAATAAATCAAAATTTAAGTTTGGGCTTACATGTGAACAGGCTTTGTGTTGCATGTGAAATTGCTGCCACATCTCAGAAATTATTAATGGATTAATTAATAAATTTAAAAAATGTCCTATTTCTGTAAAATTTTAAGAAAATAATTGGGGCAATAATTGAACATGATAACAACGGGCATGTGAAATAAATTTAGCATTAAATATTTTTAATTAGTTTCTCAAATTAATTACAAATGGATGTATTATTCGTCATTGTGATCAGCATAATATTCTCAATCGAGCTATTTAGGAGGAACACAGAGTCAATGACTAAAAACAATGTTAAGTATTATTCTAAACAACAAAATAAATGACTATAAATTTTAATTAAATTGAAAATTATACTTAATTGTTCCTAAACATATTTTTATTCTATATTTTAATATCAAGATACCTAAAATTTATATATCACTTTTAAATGATAAAAGTTGTCATCAAATTAAGAATTCAAAAGATTTAAATAATATTACATGACAGAGATATCATTAAATCAAATATCCTTAATACACTTCATGTAAACATCTATATGACAAAAAGTAATGCCTTCGTCACTCTTTTGAAAGAAGCAGATGTCAGTGTAAGAAGAAATTTCTTCTCTTATTTCATCTATTTCAAAGGGAGTTGGAGTTTGTCGTAGGGAATCTTTGACCAACAAAAGAAGGAATTCAAGTTGAAAAGGAGAAGAAATATTTTAGAGACAAATAAACATTGATTATGACTTCATTACAAAATACAATTTCAATAAATCACATAAGTTAGAAATAGCTAATGATTGTCTGAACCCATTTTTAACATGACAATGAGTCATTAATGAATGTTTTATGTTTGCTCTTAAGAAGATGCAAGGATTTGAGGAAGAGAAATAGGTGATTGTTTAAGTTTACTATTATAGTATTTTAAGATGAACCTTTTTTTATGGAGTCAAATAGATTTCAACAAAAAAAAATTATACGATAACAAAATAACTTATGCAAATTTTTTTTGCAATGCTTTTGAAGCCAAGACAATAAAAAAACCTATAAGAAATATTTTTAGAAACTTAAAATTAGTGTATTTAAGTGATTTACTTCATTTAAAAAATTTCATAACCTTATGTGTGCTTAATAAGATGCAATTCACTTTTAAAATTGCATGAAATCTGTGCTCACTAGAATTCCTATACTATAATATTGCATTATTTATGTATTTGGATCAATTTATACTAAAATAAAAAGTTTACAATGATAGGTATGTTGAAATGTGATAGGTGGGCCTAAACTTATTAAAATTTTGCTTAAATTATTTTGAAACAAACTTGGATATTAATATTTTTATATTATCTCTTACTATTAATAGATTTTCTTAGCTTTATCCATTAAATAATTGTACTAAGAAACTATAAAGTTTGCCCTATGTAGTACTCAAGTGTCATATAAATTAGTACCAACTTATTATTCACATAAGAATTGAATTTTGCTTTTTTTTTTTACTTTATGCACTCATTATCACAAATGAACTATAAATAAAATTCAAGTTAATCATTAGATTATAAAGTATAGATAATGAAAATAACATATTTAATTAAGTCATTTATGTAGGAATAACTATTACTAAATAATTAAAAATCTCACATAGTATTCCCAATACTTTAACATTGTTAATAATACCACATTTGATAGTTCTAAAAAATATTACATTATATACTACTTTTTAAATAAGTTCCCTTTGTGTCCCCTAGTGAACGTCCATTGTAAGTGAAACATGTTAGCTAAGTCGAGCGATCAATTATCACATACTTAGTAGGAAAAAATTAATACAAACATCATATTTGAACATCGTAACAATTTGTGTTATGATGCATGTAAGAATTTTATAATATCTAATTTCAATCACATACTGCATATAAACAAATGTATAAAAGATTAATGTTCACATGTAGTTATTAGTTGTCTTTTATTATCTCACTAGACATTCTAATTATCATTTCTTCTTTTAAAGGCATTTCTTAGCCCTTTCTAAATAACATAACTTATAAGACTTCCAAACATTTCTTAATCTTTTATAATTTATAGAGCCTATTAATCACTTAAGTATTTAACAACCTTTTCATAGTTCACATGTTTTATTAATTACTCAAGCATTATTAACCTTTTAATAATTCATATGACATATTAACCACCCAAGAATTTGTCAATATTCTCGTAATTCAAATGTCATATTAACCACTCATGAATTTACTATCTCTTATATAATTTATGTGACTTATTAGTTACCCATGCATTTATCATTTTTTCACAATTCACATGACTTTTTAACCACCTAAGTATTTATTAGCTTTCCATAATTCACTTGACTTATTTGTCACCAATACATTTATAAACGTTTTCATAATTAATGTGTCCTTATTAACCACCCAATTATTTATCAACATTTTCATCATTAACATGGTTAATTAATCACCTAGATATTTATAAGTCTTTTCATTACGTACTTGTATCTTAATTTTATAGACAATGTACATAATATATTGATATAACATGCTCATTACATGGCATACCACGTTGATCTCATGCATGTTATAACTATGCCACACATCAATTCATATAAACAACCTACTCTTTTTCTACAATTACACATAAAACATACATTATTTTTATTTATGTATTTAATGCACTATATACCCTATATTTATTTATTTCCATAACCTTTTGGTATTTACCTAATTAAGAGATCACTTTTAGGTTTATTAAACTTAAAAAGTGAGAAAACAAATCAAGGGATTCAAAAAATTTATAAAAATCATCATAAAATAAGTAGGAAAAAAGAATTACATGCAAAACTATGCATAGTTGCTCGCTATAAGTGTTTCAAAGTGCACACTAGTCAGGTGCACATGAAGGCCCAAGTGCGCAACCAGGAATGCATAATGTGTTGGATGCCCGTGTGTGTTTGAGTGGCACAACTAAGTAGGACCATACATGAGTGTGAGCATTGGCCACTGACTATGCCACTGTAGTCAATGCATCATAGAGTGAATGTCCATGAATGATAACAATACTTGCATGTGTGAATAGGGCCCTAACATTAGCGAACAGGAGTAGGTAGTGCGTGCTCTCATAAGGTCATGGTGCTTGCAGAGTATATTTTGTAAAATTTTCTATTTTAGTCAAAACTCATGTGTTTTTCTCTTATAATAAAATATTGTATCCAAACTTCTATATCAAGGGATAAGAATAATATATGCAATAATTTATAACTCTAAAGTTTTAAACTCTAGAACTCAGAGGATTTTTAATTCATAACTTTTTGGAGGAAAACTTCTTTGGGATATTTAATCTCCTTGTAATAAAAAAACTCTTTTTCTTTCTTTTTTTCTTAACTCCCATTATTATTATACTTCTACTTTTATTATTGTGAATCAAAAAACATAATCATTTATTTAGGGCTCAAGACAAGAATACATCACAGACAATTCATTACCAATTGTAATTATGTCACTTATGCCTCAATGGACCCTTCATACTTAAGAAATATTGGTCTAAATGGGCACTATTGAACTATTAGTCCATTTAATCATGTTTATTGGATTGTTTGATGCATGCATAATAAACTTCAATTTGATTGCTCAAACTAACTCCTAGTCTGATTGCTTGTAAGTCTTTATTAAACTATTTAGTCTCCTTGTAGGATAATTCAATCTTCACATGTCAAAGCACAAGAATAAGGGCTATTTTTTGCAAAACTTTTTAGACAAAATAATTCTCTAATTACATTATCTTAAACTATTTGATCAGCCATTATAGACTCAAGTCTCATTCTCCATTTTTACTGATTCAATTGATAATGATTCAGAGTTATAGGTTTTGTTGCAAATAATATTCAATAATTTACAAAGCTTTAATATAAATTCCTAATAGCTCCATATATTACATATCAAATCTTGAACTATAGTGCACACTCCATGCATGCACTTAATTTTGAATCTCACTAGATCTCTTCCAAAACCAAAGATAGGTTCATTTTAAAGCATAACTTGCTTTCTTAATGGGATTCTTCATGCTATCATTTTTATTCAAAATTTTTCCCATAATTACCAAGGATTTCTCCTTCCATAAACATCCTTTTCTCGTTTAATTGCCATAAGGAGCTCAACTTCTCACCTAAGCTTTTGATGAGGACATCATGTTCGAGAAGGACTTTCGACGTCCAAGGACCAGGTCTTGTACAAAAAAAAAAAAAAAAAACAAGGCCAAAATCACTATTCCTGCCATCGACTGCCGCCTCCGCCGCAGCCTCCGCCGCAACCTCCGCCGCCACAGGGAACCGCCCGCCGCCGTTTCGAACCGCTCGTGCCCGAACCGGATCCGGGTTTGCCTGAACAGCTGTGCATGAGTCCAGCCAGGCGCCTACCCAAGTTACCCACCGGATGACCCGCGACCTGCGACCCGCGCCGACCCACGCCAGCCCGCACCGCCGCCGCCGCCGCCGTCGCCGCGCCTCCAGCCATCCGAAATTAGGATGAATGAACTTAATTTTCATTATTTTTCTCAGATTTCTAGGAGTCTGTTTGTAATTTTTAGGTGACTTTTAGTTTACCCATGTGTCCTTTAGTATTCCCATGTTATGAGTCGAAATGTCTTTTGTACCCGTATGGATTCCTATATAAGGGGGAGTCCTCTTCTGTTGTAAGGATATTGGATAGTTAATGCAAGCTTTTTGAGTGTTCTTTGCTTCCATTCTGAGTTCGTGAGTGCTCTGAGTGTCTTTGGCGTGCCGACTCGTCAAAGCTCTGATACTGGGAGGAGGGACGCGAGGTCCAAGTGGTGAGACGCCACTCCAGTCTATCATCTTCCTTCATCGCTCAACCATCTTCAAGTTGGAATTTTTTTTGTTTTTCCTCGTCTTCCTTTTTACGAGTAATTTCCATTCCTAGATTATTAATTTGTCTTCAATATATTTTCATTCTGCGAAGTGCAACTTTTACTATAAATTATATTTTAAGTTCAACTGGTACTTAACCAATCTAAGTACTCCCTATTTCTGCGTGTTTGAAAGTGTGTAGCCGTAATCGATTTAGCGACTTCTTAGCCGCTAACGATCCTAAGTTTAGTTAGGATTCATTGGTTGGTGCCTTTTGCGTTCAACCCTCATCGTATCTAGAAGTGTGTCCCTTAGGGTGACGGCCCTGCTCTTTGTTGTGCATCAGTCACGAATTTTCTAACTAAGCAATTTTCGTCTAATCCTACATCAGTTTTTATCTTTGCTTTGACTTTATAGAGAGATTTAATGCATCCTTTTTATAAGGCTTTATGAGGGTTATTATTAATCACATTTTTCATAACAAATAACTCTTAAAGTCCATTACATAAATCAAGGTAAATGCTATTCATTGAGCTTTACATTTTCACAACAATTTTCTTATTTTTTTGATAACGTTTAGTATTTATCATATTTTCACTCAAACAAATACCAAAAAAAGTAAAAACAAATATTTTCTCAATATGCTTTGACCGTTATTTTATGATTGAATAACTTTTAGTCTTAATGAAATTACTATCATTTTATTCATTGTATTTTATTTTATTATATTTAGTATTCATCTCTATGACATCGCTATGAAATAATTTTTTTGTAATATTATAATTATATGATTGAGTTTGAAATTAGTCTTTAGTCATCACACAAAGCTTATGTTTCAAGCTCAAAATACAATAATAATATTTTATAATCATTTCAAAAAAATCAAAATTTTGTAAAGTTGCTTAAAATATCAAAATAAGTATATCATTAAGAAAGACTTATTAAAAAGAACTTACTAATTCTTGGTTTATAATTTTTTGAGCTAAATTTGAATTATTATGAATTAAGGAAAGGGAAAATTCAAATATATATATATATATATATATATATAATACTTGAAGTATCCTATCCTTATTTCCACTTCCATTGTAGTAGAATATGAAGAAGAGGGATCTCAAAGTATCTCAAAAGCTTGAAGGAATCAAAGAATGTAAGAGAGAAAGAGGATGATAGCTACTATTACTAAAGGGAGTTGAGTGAAAGCATAGAGAGAGAGAGAAGAGTAGGTTGTGAATGAATCTTTTATAATCAATTTCCCCAATAAGTCTAGATGTTGTCTAATCATGTAGCACTTATTTTTGCTAATTTAAATTGAATAGTACTTATGTTTTTTGACGAGTCATTTATCTAACTATTATTTTAACCATTATTTATGAGTTATTTGTATTTTTATTAAAAATATTAATACCTAATATTTTAATTAAAATCTACCCCAAGCTATTTTAATTAAAATAAGTAGTAATTACTATTTGGTTTATTTGGTACCTACTTTTAGTCATTAAAAAATATTTATAAATAGGAGTTTTTTAATATAATTATATGATGAAATTTTTATTAAAATATGGTAAACGTTAAACAAAACAAATTTCCAGTCATTCAAGTCATTAGTAATCGGTGCTTCTTGCTACTCACATTCACTAAATCCTTTAATCATCAAGCTCTAAGTTCTCATTTTTCTTTATTCCTGATTAATTCAATTAAAACACTTGTATCTCATTAAGCATTTTATCAAGTATAAGATTTTTATTTATATTAAGCTCAACTTTAAGTCACCAAATTCTTTTCTTCTATTGTTAATTTTATTTCATTGTAAGGCCATTGTAACCTACATTTTTTATAAGCCTTTTTACAAAAATGCGAATAGGCTAAACTCTAAAAGCAATAAATAAAAAATGTATGTTACAATGGCCTTACAAGATCACTGTGGATCTTTATCTATAATGTTTTCCATAAGTTGTGACGAAATGAGACCTCCTATGTCATGAGCTCCACTAAATCCATATATTATTGACAATGTAATTTCAACTCAATAAATTTTGTCTTTATTTTCTTTATATTATCTTTAGTTCCCTGAGTCTATAATTATTTTCAAGTAATTCTAATGAATGCTGTAAAATGAACATTACAGTATTCAATGCTTTTTAAATAAAATCTTGTTAGAAACTTTGTTAGAAACCTAAGATGAGTGCAATTATTTGATCCAATACATATTTAAAAATAACCATAACCATAGTGTGCTCAATAAAACTTAATTTATTTCTAAAATTTTGCAAAAGCATTGCTCATTAAAATTCTTATATTAATTGGTGTGTTGTTATGTATATGAATTGATTTTTATTAAAAAATAATTTACCTTGATGGATAAGTTGAAATGTCATAAGTTTGAACCTTAAGCGTGGATATTAACATTTATCTCATAATCTCATATTTTAAATCTATATTACTAGGCTATTCTAATCTATCCACCTAATAACTCCACTACAAAACAACTTTTAGTTTATTTAAAGTCTCATAATTATAAATCCTAAGACTTAACTATTAATTTTTTATTCCCCTATGTTTAGCTTTAATCATGTCTAATGTTCTCTTTAATAGCTTTTATATTATAAATTCATTGTTAATTTATAACATTTGTCATGATATTAAATTAGTTATGAAACTTTGTTACTAAATTTAGGATATAATATGTTAGTTGATGATCAAGAAAATCTTTACTCATAAAGATAATAACTTTGGCGATAACGTGAGGTTATCCAACATCATTATGGTGCATGAACACTAAGAAGGGTAAAGGGTAAGAGTTTTTAAGTCACTCATAGTACATTCAATATACATCATGTTGTAACATTCCTATGACTTGTAACAAACAAGTACTATATAATTTAGAATTTAGCTTGCCGACCACATAAGTAGTTAAAAGGACATACCTACCATCCTTATTACCAAATATGAAAAGATATTTGCTATCTTCTAGAGGATCATCAATGGGATATGGGAGCAACCTCAAAGGAAATATAATAGTTAATCATAAATATTAGTGTCTTTAATTTAGTTCATCCTTTGTAATCTTGATTTATAAGTTCAAGTAATCTTTTAGTTTATTTTTTCTTTGAATGGGGAGAAGGTTATAGTGTTGAAGAGCATGGCTGAGTAATGGACCATAATTTGATGTTAGAGGATAGATTATAACTTGATGTTAGAATAATATTTAATTTGTAAATTGCAATTAATTTAGTTTCTAGCCTTTTTGTGGCATTTGGCTTGGATTATTAATGCTTTCACATAATTTATGTTGTAACCATTTGTTTTAAGTTTATTTTGTATTTAAAAAGTTTGCTATGACTATTTTATATAGAATTAAAAAAAGAGTATTTGAAATAAATTTTGTTAGCCCTTAAGCTACACCTAAAAGATGTTAATTGTTACAATTTTATATTAGAAACTTGTTTCACTGTTTTGACTATTTTACTAACCTACATGTCCATAACGATGATTTAAATTAATGCTATAGAACAATAGTTTAGATTATGGCTACGAAGTGATATGAATGATAAATATGTATATGCTATCTTAAATTATTATAAAACAAAAATAATTACTATAATTTACTTGTATTACATGTTTCTCATTTATAACTATATGCAATGTCATTAATGAGAGTTCTCAACTTTGTTAAATAAAGATCACAACTTGTTAGAAAATGACCCACAAAGGATCTTGTTAACAAAGGTCATTGTGGGATTGTTGCAATGTACCAAAACCAACAAGTCATCTTTGATCGTTGCTAATACTAAAATGACTGATGATTAATAAAAAAAGAATTTATTTTATTTTATTTTGTTCATATTTTATGTTTTAAAACTTTTGAACTGCATTACACTATCGACTAGTGTGACCCAATCAAACCTAAAAGCATCTGTTACAAGTATTCGTACACAGAGAACACACATATGGTATAAGAGACAATTAATCAAATATAAAATTCTATCAAATGGTGCAGCAACGCTTCCGCAACCACCACACGCCGAGTTGCAGCGGAAGCCGGCGGAGGTTGGCACCTCGATTGATGGACACATATAGTTGGACCGGCCCACCAATGACCGGTTCAGAACTCAACCGTTGCTTAAACAACTCATAAAAAAAAAGTCTATGAGTGACAAAAACCAAAACGAATCACACGGAAAAACTTCTACCTGTAATAACACGAACTCGATGCAGATAAAAACTTAGCATCGACGGCCCTGGCGGCACGAGAGAGGACCGGCATCGGCGGTGATGGCGCGAACCATGGACGAAGACTTCGCCCCGAGGCTCGATGCCTTCGAATAGCTCGCGGTGGATCCTGCTCCCGAGGGCACAAAGAAGGCCCCGTTCAGCAACAGATCCCCCTCCGACCTCCAGTTCCAGTCCTTCCACTCGCTAGACGACGTTTCCACCCTCTTTGTCACCTGCACGCCAGCTTCACCTTAGAAAAAATAATAAAAAAAAAAAACAAAACAAAAATTCGGATTTGTTGATGTCCATTAAAAGAGATGTCTCGGCACCTCCTTTGCAAATGGGTTTTCTGGGGCCAGGTAACGGTTCCCTTCGCTGTTGATGGTGGGATTTGCGCTTCCACCAATGGCATACATTTCCCAGTGCGTGTAGTCGTTATTCACCACGTGGAAGTAACCATGCCGGCACCTGTCATCAGCCACCACATCACTACTCTCGCCAGGGAAAAAGAGGGTGGGCAGAGAGGTTGGAAAGCTCAAACCTTGGCATCCTTTGGATGAGCCCTGCGCCAAAATGGTTGAAAGCGATGGTAACCTGCATTGCCTTGTCCCTTTCATAGGAATCGCTGTGACCCAGAAGCATCACCTCGTTATGGTGAGCGAAATGGTTATTCGAGATGGTGATGGCAGTGGATCCCATAATGGCGTCCACCAGGCCGTCGGCGCAGCGGGAGAGAGAGCAGTGGTCGACCCACACATGGCTGGAGCCGAATATCGAGATGGCGTCCCCATCGGCCATTGTCCGCCAGCCGTAGTGTGAGGGGGAGCTGCGGACCATGGCGTTCCCAGTCGGCTTACAGTCGTGGATGTGGACACCGTGGATGATGACATTGGTCACAAACTGGATTGTGAGACATGCGCCGTTGGCGATGTGAACGTTTGCGCCGCGGCCGTCGATGGTCTTGAAGCTGTTGATGATAAGCTCCTGCCTCAGGGTGATGGCCATGTCGCGTTTGAACACGATCCAAAGAGGCTCGTCCTGGATCACGGCGTGCCTGAGGGTCCCCGGCTTTGGATTTACGGCGTCGTAGTCTCCCGGATCCGTGACCACGTAGTACCGCCCGTCACGGCCGCCGACGGCATTGCGGCCGAAGCCGATGCCACACTCAGCGAGTCGCTTGCGGTTATGGTGCCAGTACGGATCGCAGCGCCAGCAATCGTCGATTGGATTCCCTGTGCCGCACGACAGATAGCCCAACGACCGCCGCGCGGTGCTGTTTCCAATCTCGCTGCAGTTCGGTGAAGCATTTCATCAAGTACGGTACATCAAGGCTCACGTGAAACATAATTATCTATATAGAATTCTATATGCGACCTCCCGTGAGGACATGAAGTTTGGATTGAAATACAGAAAACAAAAAGGTTACAACCGGCATCAAAATGACATTATTAATTATAATTTTTGGGAACTCGCCAAAATAAATTAAATCTATCAACAATTCAGCTGGAAAACGTAACTCGAATATAAAAATTTTAATATCTAATAACTAAACAAATAATACAAAGGAAGGAAGGCTTACGCATGAACCATGGAGGCAACCAACTCCGGGTGATCGACAGACCCGTAAACAGCGTTCGGACCCAACCTGAACCAAGATGACACGGGAAAGGTTAGATCGAAATAATGGTGACGGCCTCATATGAAACGACAATGGTACCCTTCAACGTAGTCCTCTGGCTTAACCATGGGATCCGAGGAAACAAAATGGGTAAAACTGAAAAACCGCCGGAGATTTGGATGAACAATAGAACAGTTTTGGATTTCGGAATTACCTCTTTGATGAAAGAAAAGACGACGAGTTAGTCGACGCGATCTCGTCCCTCAAGCTCCTCCTGGAGAGCATTTCCGGCCTGCAACAAACGGTACAGACTTTGCCTTAACGACAGGAGAGTAAGCGAAGAGGGGTAAAACTCTCTGCTATCTGCCAATAATCTAGATCTAGGCTCGTCCATCTCCCGATACATTCCATTTAATTCGGTATGAGAAAAGTTTTTTAACATTTACGAATCATTTCTCGGATCTAGAGAGCCTGCCCTGCTTCAAAACGAAAATCGAAAGAAAAAAAACGAAAATCCACAGAAATCACGTTTGAGAATAATCAAATGCTCTGGATGAGGCAAAATCCCCGATTACAAATCCAGCATTCCCCAAAATTGAAGCTCGGTAAAGGAAAGGACAATGTACCTTACGCCGTCACGTTCCTGCCTCCCCAGCCACTCCATCCCTCCGACAAAGAACAAGAGTAGTAATCCGAGCAACGGGAGCCATTTTGCAGACCCAGCCATGACGGCCACAGAGTCAGTCGTCTGTGGCTATTGCTCTCTCCCTCTTTCTCTCTCAGAATGGGAGAAAAGTGGAGCTGTAGAACAGATGGGAATGGAAATCCAATGGTTCGTTTTATAGAAAGATTTACCCGCCTCACTATTTCAATGTGTCTTATTCAAAATTAATTATTCACGAAATATATATATAATATTAAGGGGGCGAGGCTGAAAAAGAGCACCGTTAATAACCGCCACCGACGGCGGCTTCGTCACGTGCGCGGGACAGGGCATCCTCCACTCCCCAACTATTTCTAATTATAACAAAAAAGACGCCGTTACTGTGGGGCCCACAGAGCCGAGTAGGATACTTAGCGGTAACAGTCCCTAGGAAACTATGCACTGCTTTTAATAAAGTAGAATATTAGATTATCAGCACAATTATTCAACCACAAACTTATTGTTTAATAAATAAAATACCAAATTTAAGCAACTGCAATTAATTTATTTTGACTAATAATTCATTTCGGTTACAAAAGATATATTTATTAGCAATTGCACAAAAATGTTTCACCGACGCTGACGGCGAGAATAGACGAAGAGTTAGACCGAAAGGGCAACGAAACGGCACTTTCCGTTGCCGTCTCCGACATGCTCACGTGGCTTCGCACTGTAGTGCGAGAATTTGTATTTATTTGACCCTTTTTTAGGGGAGGGATTCTCCATCCGAAGCTTCAGAGGGGAGATCGTAGCCGTACATATTGATCATGGAATATATTTGACTGTCGTGGCACGTGGCACGTGGCACGTGGCACGTGGCACGAATTTGCAGCGTAATAGGGAAAAAGTTGCTTCCTGCGAGGAAGGAAGCCCTCGGCGGATTTCCAAGTGGGTATAATGTGCCACATGCGTTGGCACAAATCGAAGTCCCTAGAATTGAACCCTTAAAAGCTTTCTTACACCAAACCAAGTGAAGGATGAGTCTTAGCTTGTGCTCTAGACATGAAACATGTTCCCACAAAGATAGCTTAACTATTTACACTTGTGGGGCAAGATATCGTCATTTCTTTAGCAGTTAAGTGGGAGTTTTTGATGTTACAAGTAAATCACTAAATCACCTTGATGTTGGACTGTTGCCTTTGAATGAAATGAGTAGGGAATGAGGGAGTACCATTGAGTCGTTAAGTTGGGATGTTGTGGTTTAAGGGTTTCAAATCTAATGGCTCAATTGTAAGTGTTTTGATTTCAATCAACTAAGTTTTGAATATTCAAGTTAAAAGCACCACCCAAGTTTTGAAGGCTCTACCTTGAGCTTCTAAGTCTTAAGGACCCAACCTTGAGTGTCGAGTCTCGAGGGCTTGGCCTTAAGCACTTAGATCTTAAAAGGACCTGGCCTGTTTTCCATATCACTAATACCTACCACATGTCTACTTCCTAATTTAAAGGTTGAGATTTTAAATACAAAGTTTTGTATCTTTATTTGATCCTAATAATATTAATATCATCATTTATGTTGAAAACTATAGATTTTTTTGTAAAAAAATTAACTCATAAAGCACAACATGAAACTATAATTTCTTAAGGGGTGATAATTTATCTAATATATAATTTGATTTATCCTCTCTCTCCTTCTCATCAACTTGATTGTTACAATTTTTTTTGTTTAACCAATAGATATTATTATTTTTTTAAAGAAGAACTTGTAAATTTTGAGTAATTAAGTTTGATTGTTACTAGTTGTTTTAAATGAAAAATCGTATAATATAATTGTTAAAGGTCATATAGTATGATGACGATAAGAAAATCAAAAGATTGTTTGATTATGAAGACTAAATAATACAATATTAATTAATCCTATGGTATGATTAGATAATAAATACAATTATGATACATATTTAAACATGTGAAAATAATCTTAGTTGTATAGTATGATATATTATCATATGAGTGTGATATTATCCCAAGTGTTAGGTTCAGATATGTCTAATGGGACTTAGCATTTTATAATATGATCATAACATGTCATAAGATATGATCTAGTGTAAAAAAGTGAGAATAATCATATAAGAATGATCACAGCATCATACAAGAACGATAATATAGAAAGTGAAGTTAGTTTAAGCTATACTATGAACATATTAATATAAAGTTAATATATTGTATAAGTATGATAATGGGAAAATAAGTTATATTAATCATATAAGTATGATTTGCTAAGAGATGTAAGAATTGTTGGGTATGACAAGTGACCATGGGAATGTGTAACATACAAGTATGAATACTAAAACATACAAGCATGATTTGTTAAACTGTTAGGAGGGAATATTGGTTTTATTTAATCATATAATATGATGACTTTATCATATTTCCACTATAAGAGAGATATTGAATAAATTATAGTTTTTAAATTAACTGCACTTGATCTCGATCATTGAAATTATAATATCTTAATGTAAATGTTGGAAATAACTTGTATAGAGTTAGTTTGTTGTGTTAATTTATTGATTTATAGATACTTACTTGACTCTATTTAAAGTTAATGTTGTGGTTTGACGTAGTTTTCGAGAAAAAAATCTTAGTCAAGAATTATAGCAAATGAAGAAAGAGCATCACCTATGAGCAAGAAGATATCAAGATCTAAGAAAAGAAAAAAAAAAGATTATCTTGTTAAATTACATGTAAAACCTTGAAAAATGATTTTGACCTTTTTTTTTTATAAAATTGCTATGTAAAAAAGAGAAATTTACTTCACTATGACTAAGGATAATTGTTCTTAGTCACATGCAAAAACGTTCCCTAATGTCCAAATCTAGACTACAAATTAAGTTACATGAATATATAATTGCATCACTTATCTACATTTGTGATTATTAGACTTAAGAAAATTTTGTTGAGCATATAATTATTTGTTTATCACTCATTTTTGTAAAATGTTACTAGAGAATTCATGCAAAAATGTGTACTTTGTACTACATATTAATGCAAGTTAAATTTTATTATTATAAGCTTACACGATTAACTTTGTTTATTGATATATATGAATGATGGACTTAGAATATTTATTATCAAAGCAAAACACCTCTTACACAAGAGATAATCATATGAAATAAGATTAAAGGTATGCTAATTTTAGTTCATTATTGGTTGTATAAATATGTATGTAATAAGCATGGTTAGCATGATAGATGTTACAAAATTTTCAAATCATGAAAAAGAAAATTATGATTATAGCTCATAACCAAGATATATTAGCCTTACTCTCTTATTATAACTTTGTAAGAAATTAAGATACCTAATAATTTTTCTTTCTTTTAAGTATAATTGATGCATGATAATATAAATTGAGTGTAATGCTTACTATCATGATTGTTACATAATTAACTAAGAATTTTATGACATGATGAACCAAATATATTGTAAGACCAAGACTTGAGTCCATGTTGCATATAAATGTACTCGATTGAAATGTGCATGTGTTATGGGACACCATTAAAATCATATACAAGCATATTTATAGTACAATCTTTATAAGAAACCTACAACCTTTACCAAGTTCTATTATGACATAAGCTAAATGAAATCAAGTATGAAATGATGTTACAAAGAAATTTCAAAAAAAAGAAAATAATAATTAAAATTGATAAAATAACATCAATAAATAGTAAATTCGCTAAAATTAAAATATTATTATAAATAAATAAATAAAAAAAAATATTGACTAACTACCTTGAGAGAAAGAGGGAGGGAGAGAGAGAGAGAGAAGGAGTAGCAACATTGATCATTGTAAGATTTATTTAGTTAAATATAAAACAAGTAGCAATAAATAAGTCTACAGTAAAAAAGATTAAAAATAGAATAAGAAATTGTATGTGCTTGTTATTTCTTTTTCTAAAAACCTTAGCTTATAAAACTTAAGTGATTCTGCATACCATTAACCTAATAACTAAATAGAATCTTCATTAGAACAAAATCTTGTCTTATATTATAAAAAATTATTAAAAGAAATGAGTACAAAATGAGAGTCAAGTAGGACTAAGTTCCTCTTTAGTGATCAATGTCCCTACCATTGAACCTTTAAAAGCTTTCTTACACCAAACCATGTGAAGGATGTGTCTTAGTTTATGCTCGAGACATAAAACATGTTCCCACAAATATAGCTTAACTATTTACACATAAGGGGCAAGATATCATCGTTTTCTTGGAAGTTACCACCATCATGACTAATACCTTTAGCTATTAGCAGTTAAGTAGGAGTTTTTGATGTTACAGGTAAATCTCTAAATCAAATTGATGTTGGGTCATTTCCTTTGAATGAAATGAGTAGGGGAATGTAGGAGTGTCATTAAGTGGTCAAGTTGGGATGCTGTGGTTCAAGGATTTCAAATCTAATGGGTTAATTGTAAGTGTTTTGATTTCAATCAACTAAGTCTTGAGTATTCAAGTTAAAAGCACCACCCAAGTCTTGAAGACTCTACCTTGAGCTTGTAGGTCTTAAGGACCCAACCCTGAGTGTCAAGTCTTGAGGGCTTGGCCTTAAGCACTTAAATCTTAAAGGACCTAGCCTCTTGTCCATATAACCAATACCTATCACATGTCTACTTCCTAATTTAAAGGTTGAGATTTTAAATGCAAAGTTTTGTATCTTTATTTGATCCCAATAATATTTATATCATCACTTATGTTGAAAACTATAAATTTTTTTGTAAAAAAGGTTAACTCATAAAGCACAACGAGTGACAGTTTTCGTGTGGTTGCTATAAGACCCAAAAGTTTGGTGATGAAAAATAAATTAGACAAGTGGGGAGAGAGAATAAAAGTTTTGTAGAAACACCAAAGATAAAGAATATATTGAAAATATATAGAGAGGCTCACTTAAGTGTCACACAGAAAAATAGAGTCACCAATCTTTAATCATACTTAAGCTACCAAGAAAGAGTATCAAAAGAATGTCTTAAATCATCAATTACATATTTTTATTTCAAATGTTATGACTATTTATACATGATGTACTATTATAACCACTGATACTAACTAACATCTACTAGTACATATTTTTATAAAATAAGAAAACATTAACAAACACTTTTTAAATAGTTACTCACCAAAACTACTTTGCAACCAACATTAACAATCACTTTTTTTAAATAGTTAATTACCATCTCTACTTTGCAACCAAATAAAGTCTTTAAAGACTTCATATATTTATGTAAAATTTTGGTCATAATTTCTCTATTTATTCTTTGCTTGGCTTAAAATTAGCACTTTATAGGCTTCCATGTTATGACCCATTAGAAGCTTCATGTTATAGACTTATGATAAATGTATTTAAATAATTTCAGTCCAAATTATACTTACTCTTTATATACTTTATGACATCTACATTCATATTCAATTATCCATTCTTATCTAACATGATAATCATTTTAAGCATATTTCAAACCCCATTGTTCTGTTCATCATGTCAAAATTTGATATCAAACCTATTATGTCTCTCAAAATCCTTGAATTCAATGTATAATATATGATTCTATGATTTTATAATTGTTATGATTATATCCCTTGACTTATTACAACGATTTGAGTATTTATGGAATTTAGATACATATTTTTCTTTTGTAATAAAATCTTTCTTTCTATGATATATTTATGTCATCATCTATAAAATGATTAATATATAAAATAATGAAGATATCTTTTTATTTTTTTGGTAAAAAATAATATTAATTTAAAAGAATAACTTTTTATTCTCAAATTTTTTGAGAATGGGTAATAATAGGATTATATGTGATTATTATTTTTTAACTTAAGTTCTATAATACAAAAATTAAACTGAATATTATAAATACCTCCATTCCCCCCGTGCTTCTCTCTCGCGGCGTTTTGTAAGCTTCGGTCTCTCTTTCGAAGTTCCTGTGAGGCGCTTTCTGTCAGCTCTAATGGCGGATCAGGTTTCCGAGCCGTAAGGGTTTCCTTTGTTTTATTTATCGTTGTCCCGTGTGTCGCTTTGTTTTTCTCTGTTCCGATTGCCTTCTTCCTGGAAATCATCGGGCTTTAGGATTTTTTATGTGTGCTGATGGGCTTTATTGGGAAAAACTGCAGTAGAGGCACAAAGAGGGATTACAGCACAGCTATCCTTGAGAAGAAGAAAGCTCCAAACCGTCTGATTGTTGAAGAAGCGATTAACGACGACAATTCCGTTGTCTCGTTGAACCCTCAGACGATGGAAAAGTTGCAGATTTTTCGAGGGGATACCATCCTATTGAAGGTAACCGCCTCCCCTTAGGTTTGGTTTTGTTGAAGTTAATTTTGAAATTATTTGTCTTTTCTAAAATTTTATGTTTGGCCATCATGGTTTGTTAGCACTAGGAGAGTTCTTTTTTTTTTTTCGGGCATTCACAGTCTGCTTTGTGTTGCTGCAATAGCATAGATTCTTTTAAATCTACAGAGGGAATCCCCCCGAGTCATCTTAGTTCATAGCTGCATAAAGTAGGTCTTGTTCATCTGTTTGCTGTCCAAAGGATTATGTTGTAAAACGAAAACTAAGTTTTTTTTCTTATTTGATTTGATGCATTCCATCCCTTGATGTGCACTATTTTAGGCAATGTTTGTTTATGATCTCAGGGAAAGAAAAGAAAAGATACAATCTGCATTTCACTTGCAGATGATGCTTGCGAAGAACATAAGATAAGGATGAACAAGGTTGTTAGATCAAACCTTAGGGTGAAGCTTGGCGATGTGGTTTCTGTTCACCAATGTGCAAATGTAAAATATGGGAATCGCGTTCACATCTTGCCAATTGATGATACCATAGAGGGCATGACAGGAAATCTTTTTGATGTTTACTTGAAACGTAAGTTGCCTATTTCCTGCTTATCATCAGCTTTATTGCTTGTTGTATTGATTCCTATCATAGTCATATTGTTTCAGGAATGATGACTCTTGTTTAATTATTTGTTCTTCTAAAACCACACTTGTTTGACCTAAGACAAAATCCTTTCTGGAAATTAGGTGACAAAATAGCCAAGTAAATCAAAAACATTATAGGGACAAGATTGTTCCATAGGCTTTTATGAATGTGGACTATACCATTCGAGGTTGAAAGAACATTTCATAACATTGGGGAAGATATTGGAAAACCATTCAATTGATTGGATAGATTTGACTTATCTGCACCAACTCAAAGAACCTATAGCATAGTTTATCTCCATCTTTTGTCTCAATTATTATTGCCTTCCTGTCTCGCAGCATCAGGATGGTCATTAGATGTTTCAGTGTCTTGTTCCTCATTCTGTTTACCAAACATATGTTAGCTTTGAATATTTACTATTTCTTATACTTAAAAGCTTTATGAAATATTGAAGTGTGGCTTTTCTCCTTGGTTTCTTAGAGTAATTCTCACTTCGCCCTATCCTTGGTATTCACTTTCAATCTCACTAGAAGTGAAACAATCCCTGAGCATCAAGATGGTCATTTGATAGAGGTTCTGGTGCTTGTTTGCCATGTTGTTTATTGGACATATGTTAGCTTTGAATATTTCCTATTTCTTATTCTTAAACTTTATGAAAGATGTTTTACGTTGTGTTTTTCTGTCAACTACTATGATTCAATAAATTTATGTGTAGTTACTTAATCAAGTTTAGATTTTTAGCCTTGACAATTCAAAGTAGTAACAATTGTATGTACTAAGGACATTTTCAACTTTCCAAGGCTGCCAATAATCTCTAGGGAATTTTTTGTTGGACACATTACCATGTAGTTGATTTAGATATATTATGCATGAGTCTAATGAGCACACAACATATTACCATCATCGAAGGATTATTCTGGTTTGTGATCCTTGGCATTTCACAAATACTTATTTTCTATTGCCCTATCCAATTCAAGTTTAGTTTCTCTATGTTTGCCTTCTCTGTTACTTCAAATCTTCTGGTGATTGCCTCTTTGATGGCTCTAAATTTTTTCAGCATTAAGCTCTTAAATTAGGACAAGGCATCCTAATTTATTGTTTCTGGATCTGCATGCTTCGTAACATGGAAGCACATTTTTGATATTGTTAAATGCATTATATGGGTTTTGTAATTGGGTGATCGCATGATAGGTAGTGAGAAATCCAATTTTGTTCTGCCAAATTTTTGTTATACTTTTTCATCAATCTCATCCTCTTTTTCTGCAGCATATTTCCTAGATGCATATCGCCCTGTTAGGAAAGGAGATCTTTTCCTTGTTAGAGGTGGCATGAGAAGTGTTGAATTCAAGGTTGTAGAGACTGATCCCCCAGAATACTGTGTTGTTGCTCCGGACACAGAGATCTACTGTGAAGGGGAACCCATAAGGAGAGAAGATGAGAGTAGGCTTGATGAAGTTGGTTATGATGATGTCGGTGGTGTAAGAAAGCAGATGGCTCAGATCAGGGAGCTTGTGGAGCTTCCCCTCAGACATCCTCAGCTTTTCAAATCCATTGGTGTGAAGCCACCAAAAGGGATTTTGCTTTATGGTCCTCCTGGATCTGGGAAAACACTAATTGCTCGGGCTGTAGCAAACGAGACTGGTGCTTTTTTCTTCTGTATTAATGGTCCGGAAATTATGTCGAAGTTAGCAGGAGAAAGTGAGAGTAACCTCAGGAGGGCTTTCGAAGAAGCAGAGAAGAATGCTCCTTCCATTATCTTCATTGATGAGATAGACTCAATTGCTCCAAAAAGGGAAAAGACCAATGGAGAAGTTGAAAGGCGTATTGTTTCTCAGCTTCTGACATTGATGGATGGTTTGAAAGCTCGCGCTCATGTGATAGTTATTGGAGCAACCAATCGACCAAATAGTATTGATCCAGCTCTCAGAAGGTTTGGAAGATTTGATAGAGAAATTGATATTGGTGTCCCTGATGAGGTTGGACGGCTTGAGGTTCTTCGCATCCATACCAAGAACATGAAGCTAGCTGAAGATGTATGTGGAACGTATTATTAAATTCTTCTGTATTTTTATCATTGTAATGCCTATTGATGTTTGTTAACATTGGATACTTTGCAGGTCGAATTGGAGAGTATTTCTAAAAACACTCATGGTTATGTTGGAGCTGATCTTGCTGCACTTTGCACAGAGGCTGCCCTTCAGTGCATACGTGAAAAAATGGATGTCATAGATCTGGAAGACGAAACAATAGATGCTGAGATCTTAAACTCCATGGCTGTCACAAATGAACATTTTAAGACTGCTCTTGGATCAAGCAATCCATCTGCACTTAGAGAAACTGTTAGTATTCATGATAGCATGTTTTTGTATTTTGAATCTATTCCATTTTCACCTGATTTGTTTCATTTCTGTCCAGGTTGTTGAAGTTCCCAATGTCAGTTGGGATGACATTGGTGGCCTGGAAAATGTTAAAAGGGAGTTGCAAGAGGTAAACTACAAAGTCATAATTCAATTTTCTTTATATTTGATTGATTGCAGGATTGTTTTGCTTATTTGTTTTGTACCGCTTATTATTGCAGACCGTTCAGTATCCTGTTGAACATCCAGAGAAGTTTGAAAAGTTTGGAATGTCTCCTTCAAAGGGTGTCTTGTTCTATGGACCTCCAGGCTGTGGGAAGACTCTGTTGGCCAAGGCAATTGCAAATGAATGCCAGGCAAACTTCATCAGTATAAAGGGCCCCGAACTACTCACAATGTGGTTTGGCGAAAGTGAAGCAAATGTGAGAGAGATCTTCGATAAAGCACGGCAATCGGCTCCCTGTGTCCTTTTCTTTGACGAGCTTGATTCGATTGCCACACAGGTTCATTTCTCAAGAGTCAGAATTTCTCTCCTATATTTTTAGAAAGATTTTGTATTAGCCACATTCATATCTTGTCTATTACTTCAGAGAGGAAGCAGTGTTGGAGATGCTGGTGGAGCAGCTGATAGGGTTCTCAACCAACTCTTGACTGAGATGGATGGCATGTCCACAAGAAAAACTGTCTTTATCATAGGGGCAACTAACAGGCCCGACATTATAGACCCTGCTCTGCTTCGGCCCGGACGTCTCGATCAGTTGATTTACATTCCTTTGCCTGATGAAGCTTCTCGCCATCAAATATTCAAAGCTTGTCTTCGGAAGTCACCTGTGGCCAAAAGCGTAGACCTGATGGCGCTTGCCAAGTACACCCAGGGTTTTAGTGGTGCCGATATCACCGAAATCTGCCAACGAGCATGCAAATATGCCATCAGAGAAAACATTGAGAAGGTTAGCCCATTTTCTTTGCCTTTCTTGTGTCTAATTACTATAGTTGAGCTCTTAGTTATGACTATTCATTGATTGTTTGTTGTCACTTTGTTTTAGAGTTCTCAGCAATACATTTGAAACTAAACTATATTATGATTCAATACTTATGACTATTACATTTTTACTTTATTCTTCTCACCAAAATCAAAGGTAAATTTTATGTTTATGGATCTACGTTAGTTTGAATATCCTTTTTGAACTGTACTTCATCAAATGAAGTACAGCAGTTGAAACAAAGCCTGAACATGAATTAGTATAAGCCACAAATAGCAACATGTTCTTACACAAACTACACAAAGGCACTATTTGCATAGTTTGTTTTTTTAGAATGAGGTTTGTAAATAAAAGTTTTGACAAAAGAGTTTTATGTTAGTTAAAATAAAGTAATGAGAAAAAGTTTATGTTGAGATATTAATACTTTTTGAGTTTGAAAAATAGAAATTATTAAAAATGTTAAAAGAGTAAAAAAAAAAATGCTCCTAGTATTTGATATTGTTTAATGTTAAGCAATATGAAAGCTTGGCTGGTAGTTTAGCATATATAAAGCATTTTTTTCATACATTTTTTAAAACAATTTTTCAATCATCTTTTCACTATAAACAAGTAGAGCTTTAAGATTGCTCATGTTTGGTTCTCATAGTTATAATCACTAATCTTTATTTTCACTTAATGTAGGATCTCGAAAAGGAGAAGAAGCAACATGAAAACCCTGAGGCCATGGAGGAAGATAATTCAGACGAATATGCTGAAATCAAAGCTGCCCATTTCGAGGAATCGATGAAGTTTGCTCGGAGGAGCGTCAGCGATGCCGACATCCGCAAGTATCAGGCATTTGCAATGACTCTGCAACAGTCGAGGGGTATCGGGAGCGAGTTTAGGTTCCCACAACAGCCGGAGCCTACACCGACCGATCCATTTGCGACATCCTGCGCCACCGCCGATGATGATGATCTGTATAACTAGCCTTGGTTGTTAATAGGCACCATTGGCGTTTTGTAGAAGTTAAGTTTGCTTGAAAGAAGGATGTCTTCTGTTCTTTCTTAAATGTTGTGCCAAGATAGGTTGAAAGTATTCTGTGGAAACTTTTTTCTTGAAGATTTTATTATTTTTTTTCCTGAAAATTACGTTTGAAGATGCAATTTTGGCTATCTTAATGATACATCAACTCCACTGTTTTATCACATGAGTGCTAAAAGAAATGAAATTACATCCACATAGTATTCCCACTTTTGGATAACAGAAGAACATTCCTTACCATTAAAGTATTATCGAAGCCTACAGATCTGATGACAGAAACCAAGTAAAAAAGAAATCTTTTGCCAAGGGAGGAAAGGGAAGCAGATGATTGCATCAAACAGCTTGAAGAGGTCCCCCGCGAAGAGACATATACTGGTCCGGAGCTTGAATGCTTATAGAGTCGCTGAGTGAGCGCTGCTTCCTCGTCCCTGAAAGCATCGATCCAGAAAACTGCTTGCTCAGCTTGAGGAAGAGATCCAGGTTCTGCTCATACTTGTGTCCACTGTCTTCCATGTCCTCTGACGAGTTGGTCTTTACCCCAGGTTTCTGTACCAGTTCGTCATCATCTTCTTCCTCAGTCCAGTTATCACTGCCTTGGCCATCACGCATGGCCAGATCATCGTATTCCTCATCGGACTTGGTTGAATTAGCGTCAACAGACCCTTCCATCTGTTGATCACAGAAAGTTTTGGGACATCAATATTTCTCTATTATTTTAAAATAGGATGAAGGTGTTCTATTAGATGTTATCTAATGAAGCATTTCATAACTAACAAAGGTATGCATTTTATTAAACAAAATACATCATTGTCGAATAGCAGAGTAAAATAAGGATCAGATCTCACCTCATCTGGAATATCCTTATTTACGTCGCTTAAATCCTCGTCACTATCGACATCAGGGTGATCATCAGCTTCTTCGCTGCCACACACAGATATGTTCTCCTTTAGCTGCCAAAAAAAGAGATTCGTTGATGACTATAATAGAACAAAATTATAAGAAGAAAGACAAGCATGGATGATAATGGTAAATCAAATCTTAGAAAGAAAGCAAAAGCTGGTAGGGAGAATACATAGCTCACACACTGCCAAAATGCCACATAGATGGAGTGAGATTTAAGATCATTTCATAGATGGGGTGAGATTGGTGATGCTATGTTTGATAAGATTGTCAATGGATATCAAGTAAAAATAGTACAAAAAATGAGTGCATTTGAATGAAGTGGGAATAGCATCAACTTAAGTAAAACCATTGAGAACATCAATCATGATGGTTTAGATATGCCAAGCGTAGATACGAAATTGTTTGCAGCTTATACAATGAATTTCATTAATCCCCATTGTCATATATTCCATTGATAAACATATATAACAAAAGATGATGATGCTTGCATGTCTGGTTTCACTTTCAATTTGCATGTTTGAGTGATAATAATGCATATAAAAGTAAGGAAACTTAGTAGCAGTTGACTAATCTTCTCCCATATTTATGGTCATGAAAACTGTTTTCTTTCTAATATTTTTCATTTTTTTTTATTTTTTTGATATGCAGGCACAGCCCAAGAATGGTGCAACTCTTAACAATCACCATCGAGAACACTAGTGAAGCTGTTGGAAAAGATATTCCCCTATACCATGAAACCTCGTGCACAAAAAAAAATCACAAGCACAACAATCAACTCATGCTCATGCGATCAGAGGATGTCATCTTCCATGGAAGTGCGGAGAATATCAGCAACAATGGAAGGCAGAATCACCATCAACACAAATGATCTCAAATTGCCAGAGAATATTGAGATGGCAGTCTTGGCTTCCACAATGTTGGTCAAAGTAACTACAAACGTAAGCTTCTAAACCACCACAACAACACAAAGTCACCATGTTTATTCTAGAGAATCGCAACAATCCCAACTGAACCAAGACAAATAAATGAACAATCAAAGTTGACCTTCAACTAACCTGGAAGGGGAAGGGAGAATACCACCCGACAAAGATGGGTTAGGGTGGCCCAATGGCCATAAAGGGATCCCAGGCATCCTAACTGGGAAGGGCAATCTGATGTTTAATGGATACTCAAATAAATGCAACTGGCCAGTAGTAAATGAACTCAGCAATCATGGGCTTTGGCAATCTAGTTCTTCCAAATCCAGGAAAAGGTAGTAGCAACAATCACAAACAATTGGTTAGTTCTATGCCTCATTGATATCCTACAAAATAATTAGCAAAACAAAAAACCAACGTGCAAGTCTTTTGGCCAAAAAAAACATTGAGACACTTACAAAAGACAAGGTCTAGCAACTCAAAAACATAGCCCCACAAGAAAAGGGGTGACAAAAAATACCCAACTGGTAAAACCATAGAAAGGTAGGCATGGCATCATTACAGATTTTTCAAGAAAAAACTATAATACTTAGATTGGGCCATGATCTTCTAAGCCCATTCACCTTACGTGCTAAATGAGTGAAAAAACATAGAATACTACAATGAGTCTATCAGCCACCAACGAAAGGAATCCTAAAAGGAGGGAGAGCCGGGCAAGGAACAGAATCCTCTCCACAAGGGGAGTGGAACACGGATTGCAAGTGGTCCCACTGCCCAACATCATCAAAGAGGGAGAACGAAATGGAGGGCCAAGCGATAAATCTACCCAACCAATACTCTTGCAAACTGATAAATCTACCCATCATTGATGTTCCACCAAGTATTCTCATGATAGTAAGGTCACCTAGGGAGATTAGGCCCCAAATTTGAGTCCCTTTGTCTCATAGAAAAGGTATCAGGTATAAACAAGGAACTTAACCCAAAAGGAGAGACTCTAGCTGGTTATTGAGTGAATAAATTCAAGACAAAGAACCAATTCCACTCATGTAGTCAGTGAATACCATAGCCACCATTAAGTTTTGGCTTGCAAACTTTACCTTAAGAGAGATGAGTGGTATGCTTATTAGGAACAACACTTCAAACCGCAACAAAGCCCAACCACCCATGCCCAAAATTCTTGCACTAATAAAGTCAACGAGATGCTAGAAATTAGAAATGGTAGGCCTTCAACAAACTAAGGGAATATCCAATATCTCTTGTTTTTTTACCTTAAGGATGCCGACAAACACCTCTTTCTTATGAGGGAGAGAGGTTGACAAACGCATATTGAAGAAGACAACAGAACTAACAATATCAATTTTTTGCCCAAGCAAAATAAGTCTCCAACAAGTGCATAAACTCATCAACATAAGCAACTCTCATTAGCCCGAAGAAGACAGCATTGACATACAAAAACGCTTAACAAATGGGGCATTCTGGGCAATCCAAATAAAATTCATCATCCTAGGGTGGCATGTTGGTGGATTAGGAGGAAAGAAGCTCAAAGCTAAGCATTAAAAAATAGTATAACAAGGGGCATCCCTACCTCAAACCACATTTACCCAAAATCTAATTGGACTTAATCTCGTAGATCCAAACCAAATAATGGAGACTAGAGATACACTCCACACTACAAGAGCATCATTTATGTAAGAACTTAAAATGTTGAAGCATGGCCAAAAGAAACTACTAGCTAACCTAGTCATTGACCTACTCCATATCTACCTTAAGAGTCATGAGGCCATTAGTCGAGGCAAACTTTTTCATCCTATGAAAGAGCTCTTCGATGAATATATAATTATTAAAGATACTCCTAGAGACAAAAGCTCTTTGCCCACAATCCACTACTTAGTGAGGGTAAGGTTTCATTTTAATCAAGCAATAATCTTGTAGACAATAGTGCACATACTTATAAGCCAAAACTTATCTACCTTGGAGGCCCCATCAACTTTCAAAATGAAGAGAACCGCAATGTCCCTCCAACACTACGGCATAGATCCAAAATCATAGAAACAATGAATAGCACGAATAAGGTCCTCACCTACCACATCCCAAATACCTTTTAGAGGAGGTTGTGATCTTGTCTACCCTAGGGGGCACAATTAAAAGGAAGGACACACCACCCAAATGATCTCTTACTCCATGACAGGGAAACAGAGGGTATTTTCCTGGTTCAAGAGAAATGACCTTGGGGGAGGGAGGCAGAAGATCGAGAGTCAAAAGGCACATGCCCCCAACTTTAGTTTGAAGAAATCAAGTAAAATAACCTAAATGGTCAAAGATACCATAGTATTTCACCCACCAACTTTTCTAATATTTTCCTTAGGTAAAATGACAGGGAAATATACTATTTTGTTGTCCAATATATCATTGAAATTCTACTTCTCATAAGCATGCATTTAACAATTTTGTGACATAGATAATTATTTATCTCATCTTATAAATCTAACACATAATTTGATAAAATATAGACTCACCTATGAGAACGCCAACACTCAAGAAAGTTTTGCAAAATTCAACATTTTTTCTCATAATTGCCCTTTCTTTTTTAATTAACAACCTCAAATCAAAGGAGATAAAGGAGCTTCAACCTATGTCGATTATAAATTGTCTCTAATTTTTACAATTGACTAAGGCTTTATTTGTTGCAAAATTCTTATCATTTTCTTCAAGACTAATTAAACTATGTTTAAATGTAACTCTCATTCGAGGATTGCAAGTCAACAATAAGTGGACAACAAATGGGCTCATTTGTAAATTTTTAAAAAAAATCTTTACCATCAAATACTTATAATTATTTTTTTTTTTTTTTATTCTACTCTCAAAAAATCAATAGATAGTTTTGTTTTTATAGCTTTATTTTATTTCAAATATCATACTTTTATTACAATTTACCATATCTCATTATGTTCAAATCACAAGCTCAAATCTTACCATTCTCTCTACATCGTATTGCAACTGTCCAAACAAACAAATCCCAAGTCAAAGACCATGACCATCTTTTATTATTTTAGTCTACTATTAGATAGAAAGCATTAATATATAAAATCCTAAAATTTATATTTTTATACAAAATTATTTAAATGGTTTAAATATGTAAATATAGATGTAAATGATTTTAATACATGAGATTTGAAATTATAGATATAAAAAATCAAGTATGATATGTGAAATGATAGATTTATGATGTCTCATAAAACATACTTTTATTACAATTTACCATATCTCATTATGTTCAAATCACAAGCTCAAATCTTACCATTCTCTCTACATCGTATTGCAACTGTCCAAACAAACAAATCCCAAGTCAAAGACCATGACCATCTTTTATTATTTTAGTCTACTATTAGATAGAAAGCATTAATATATAAAATCCTAAAATTTATATTTTTATACAAAATTATTTAAATGGTTTAAATATGTAAATATAGATGTAAATGATTTTAATACATGAGATTTGAAATTGTAGATATAAAAAATCAAGTATGATATGTGAAATGATAGATTTATGATGTCTCATAAAACATGCCATTGTTATAATTATATAATTAAATAAAACATATTGTGACAAATCCAATGATAGTTTATCATATAAATTTATTATGAAATTTGAAATAAAATTATTAGGAAATACAATAATTTTGTTTAACAAACATAATCAAATTATATTCACAACTCAACATCCGAACTACCAATCATACATCTTAGTCTTGTGTCCATCCAAAACAAGATTAGAGAGGAGAGGTTTTAGAGAAAGGAGTTGTACTAAAGAGGGAAAGGGAAGAAATATAAAAAGAAAGCATGGAATGAAAAAAATTGAAAAAAAAATGAAAAAGGAGAAGCAAGGTAAATGCAATTAGAATATTTTCCATTGGAACTATAGTTAAATTCATTTGCAAACCTTGTAACATTTGCATTACACATAATTAGTGAGTTTGAATTTATATTAAAAGAATCAATGTTTTGTTTTGAATGATACATCCATTGTAGTTTTGAGAAACAATGAATTCAATATGCAAAATAATTAAACCTTGTGTCCATGTGAAAAAAAAAAGTTGATTGAATGGCTAAGAATTAGAAAATTGTATGAAAATAAAGTTCTTGTTTTTTGTGCCAAGATTGGACTGCCCAATAGTACGGTTGATTGGTAGAGATAGAGGTTGAACACAAAGAATCATATGAAATCGATAAACATTATGTGATTTGATAATGTGTAAATCAAAAGAAAAATCTATGCAAAAGACACAATAATAACAAATAATTTAAATAGATAAATTTAATAATTGTGATGTTAATATAATTACTATTGTATTAATTATAAGATATGTTATCATGATAAATGATGATTTCATGTTACCACAATATACGATAAGAGACACATGCATGTGTTTTATTGTGATATTATTTGCTACTTTAATATGTGGGTTGTCTCATTATTCTTATATATCATATAAATATAAACTGTTGGCATTTAATGATAAACCATGATATGTAATAAAAGAAAAGAATAAAAAAAACCATAAAATGATGTGACATTATGAGTTAAATGAGTATTATGATGTGTCAAATGTGACATCATATATAAGTTTTTTTATGATATTATTCCCATCTCGATATGTAATGAAATTGATATGATATGATGCCAAATGATATATAATATGAGTGCTTATGCGATACTAAGTTCTAACATAGTCTAGCTCTAAAAAGACAAGTATAGGTATAACTCATATTATGATTTTTTTTTACTAGATTACCTTTTGGATTTGCTAGAGAAACAAGTATAGGTACATCTCACGGTATGATTTATCATTAACTTGTTTTTTGGGTTGCTATAAAGACAAAAATGGTTACCTAAACTACAATATAATATAGTAGTATACGATATAATTGCCAACTAAAATATATATACCTACAAGTGAAAGTCTTCCAATAGAACAATTGTTACGTATATATGATACACACAACATGCTATGTTATGGACTAAGAATAATATGCATATTAAAAACATGACTCTCAATGAGGAAAAGATAAGAGTATAACAAAAAAAGTTAAATGATAAAAAAAATAAAGGCATTATTTTATTACTATTGCATCAAAAGATCATGATTATCCTGTAGAATCACATCTTATTTGTTCATAATAATATTGCTGTTATATTGTCATGTATTATTGCTTAAATTTATCTATTAAACTAATTGGAGACTTGTACCATGTTTATGTCACAGAACATAAAATTATACCACAATAAAATGTGAGCTAAAGTGAGTTCAAAGGTAAACAAAAATATTGAGTGCCGCTAAGTTTGTAAAACTTAAATTCTGAGATTAAATGTAATTATGATGATGCATTTATAATTTTGATAATTTTAAGATATATTTAGACTTTATATGATATGATTATCTACTTCACTATTTAGTTGTTATCTTATGTTATGAAATCACTAGAGATTATTATAAGTTGGAGTATGAGATGCCGTATTTCGCTTATCATCACGCACACTTGGATGGCATTATTCTAGAGAAATCCTTGATTAATCAATGTAGTACATGACAGCATATCTATTATAATACAAGCTTACAGAGCATATATCCCAACAAAATAGAATAATTAAATATGGGACCAAAAAAAAATTCTAACGCGTGATAAGAACAATTACTTCCTTAGCGGCTGCTTCTGATGTCCTTGGAGAGCTGCAACAGGAGGAAAAATATCTGCTTCCAGTGTCAGTTCCATCAGCCCTAGAATCATCAAAGCTCCCTGTATGACTGGTACCACCAGTGTCACTAGGCCAGGCACTGATTCCAAAATTACCAAACTGGAGATTAACAGGCTCTGCTTTTCCAATTTGTAAGGGGCCATACATAGGGTTGCCCACAATTTTCTGATAGTCACCAACAGATATGGACGTTCCACTACCATCAGCTGCTTCAAAAGGCCAAGCTTTAGCAATAGAACCATCTGTGTAAAGAAGAGCCATGAGATGCCTCGACGAGCCTTTCCTCTGTATTAATTGGAACATTCCCTTTGAACTCAGACTATTAGCAGTACATTGGTTTCTATATTCTTCATCCACCAAAGGCACTGTGTTTGTGGCCAGATCATAAAGAGGTTCACCAGCTTCACGCCTCCGCAAGCAGCTAAAAATCGTAGCATGAATTGCTGCAACACTACGATCAACATTGGTGTTATTTATTTTGGGCACCAAATGCTTGTCTGCCCTATTACACAGGTAATCCTGGATTGTTCTGATATTTTTGATGTACTTAACATATTTGTTCTTGGCAGGATCTAGTGTCATATACTTTGCACGAACAGCAAATCGTTCTGTGTGTTTCTCCTCATTTGTAATATAGATCATAAATGGTATGATTGAAGGATGCTTCTTCATTAGCCCCATCTACAAGATTTTGAAAGAAGACTATTCATCATTCAAATGCATATAAAGGAAAATATCGATAAACAAATAGGTCAAAATGTGTATTCACAGATGGATTTCGTTGGAATATTTAACAAAATTTTGGCCAACAAGAGCTACTCAGTGCTACATCAAGACAAATAGTTTTTCAGTCTAATTATTTCAAATGGACAAGTTTATAACATGAGCTGATGCTGCCAAGAAAGTCCTCTACACCACCTCAGCAATTCATCTTTTCCTTCAATCATTCCTTAAAGTATGCATGGTTTTAACATTAAGGATTCAAACACTAAAGTGTAGAAATGGAGGCAAAATAACATAACTTAAAAAAACTATGGCTTACTTGAAAAGGAACCCACCACAAAATTGAGGCTTAAGTGGACACCTTCAACAATAACAGATTCTTTCTTATTTTCCCAAGCAGTGATCAAACGGTCCAAACCATCTGTTACCATCTCACTTTGTGCTTTAAATCCTTCAATGGCCATTTGCTTCCTACTAACCACGTCCACAAAAGGTAGTCTAACACCATGTTGGTCATCAGGTTTTCCATTAGAAGCTCTATCTGACAATTCATCCTTGACCATGGGGGAAGCAACCTTTTTAGCTTTACGCCTAGCCTTTGCTTCAGCAACTGCAATTGGATCTAAGCATTCTCCAGCATGATATGTGGACGCCCAAAGAAGAGGATTTTGCTTTTCATCAACAAAGCTTCTCATCATGTGTCTTATTGAATCCGTAGAAATTATAGAGGTGATACCCAACCTGCTTCCCTGTTCAAATGTGGATTCCATAAATAATAAGAGACGAAAGATTATAAAGAGGACTATTTTTTATGAATATACCCTTTAAACAAATACATTACTGAAAAAAAACAAAAGGCTAAAACGAGAAAAATCATTAGCATCTGCAAGACACATAAGCCATCCAAAATGCCTGAACCTTGTGATTTTAATCACCATAACTAAATGGCTTTCTAATATTAAAACAAGGCACAAGAAAGTCCAAATTGATTTCAAATAAACAGAGATTATCTAAACACTTCAGTGACGTTTACCAATTTTGAAATGGCTAGAAATACAAGCATAAAAAGTAATATTCAAGGAAAAGTTGTAAATAGTGATTACTAGCAAAGCAGACAGAGTAGACTTTCCACAGCCGCTTGTTCCACATAAAAGAATTGTCACAGATTCCTTCTTTTCTCGAATTCTGCAAATTGGGGAACAAGCCAGCATGAATAAGACATCAATATTTACAATTCAACATGAATTTCCATCTCTGACTAAGTTCAATAGGATGCTTAATGCTTAACGACAAATAAAACGTTGTCACAAAGATTGAACCTGAAAACATACAAGTATTTTCCTGTTTAGTTATTTTCTTCGAGATATGTGGATGCTAAGAACAATAAATTCAACAAAGGTAAAGGATAAGTTCTTTCTCAATGATTTATAGCCATCCCAGCAATTTTCATGTATTCCCAATCTACAAACATAAGCATAAAAAGGTAGTTGCAATGCTGAAGAGAAGGAATAAACAATGATTTACAATATGCCACCAATTGGTAAACAAAAGATTGAAATTCAATGCAATACCAAACTAACAAAATCTTCTAAAGCAATGATTTACAGTGCCTTCTGATCACCTCAAAAATGAAAACTTTGTATTATCATTCATCCATGATCATCTAAATATGCTAAAATTCGTCACTAGTTCTAGACATTACTATGAACTTTAATCTAATGAAATAAGTAAACCAAAGTACATGGAGTGAATACATAAAGTTGGAAGGCAATAGCCTTACTGCAATACAATAATTACATCCAATTATGTCACACTTAAAACTACAAACCTTACTCAGCTACACGTCTCATTGGAGTTCCAGCAAGAATTTATAGGGTACATACATCTTCAGAATGTAAAAAATGAGTTCACTGACTAGCATCAACAGCACCTTCCATCTCTGCAAATAACAGCACCCCTTTATCTAGACAACCTACTATGGAACCTCAAGTTAAATCTCTCCACCAACATCTAAATGTATGGAAGATGTTGCAACTCAACATGATCAAAAGCAACATGCAACAAGTGACAATACCAACTTAAAGAGATCAAACACACAAAAGAAAGCACAAACTTTTACATGATTTGGCCAAATATCAAGCTTACACTTATGGGATAGGAGTAATAGCCACTAATAAATAACTCATAAAGAAGGCATATGAAAATAAAATCAAAGAACACTCTTTCACAAATCCCCAATCCTAGCCACATAAAAAAGCCTCAAGATCTCACTAATCACGAACATTCAGTCAAGTGATATAAAAAATCTACATAGACGATGCACCTAAGATAAGAACTTTTGAATCAATGATAAAGAACTATCATGTATTAACAACAAACAAATGAACAATCCCACAATACCAAGCCAGATGACTAAGCATTTCTCCTGAAGTTCAAAGCATTCATGGGAGATTAATTCACAAAGTTCCATCTTCAACTCTATAAGTACAAAACAGCATATCAAAGAGATTCACATAATCTATGCCATCCCCCATGCCCAGATAGAACCAAATGAAGTCTGAGGCATGTTTCCTTTGCTTCTTATGAATTATTTAAGTAACCAACAAAACTTCCAAAATTTATTTAGCTATCTTTAATTACAGTTCAATAATTACATCAATCATAATTGTACAAAATTCAATGAAAACAAGTGAAACAACTCATACATAACTTTCTCATTGACATAGAGTGCAATGTGCACTTTCAGATATTGATGATCTTTAGGGATTAGGGATTACACATTGGACACAACTATTCATGTACTAGCAAACAATGTTAAACTTCAACATAGACATAATGGTTAGCAATAAAAAAAAGATATCACACAAAATAAGGTGCACGCACCAAAAAGCAAATGCAAATTAACAATCAGATTCCTGCAAATAGCAGCAGAGCAACGCATTTAATGTGTATGATTAACAGTTAAGAACAGGTAAACATTTGCAAACATTTGTAGTGGAAGACAGAAAATTAAATATGAAATAACCCCTATAGCTCAGCAATGCAAGCTAACAGGTGGCTTTCTATAGGGTGTGTTCATATTAAGTTCCAAAAAGCTAAAGCATGCAGAGAAGCAAGGATCATAATAGAGTAACATCACTTCCAGAGAAAAGTAGCTACTGTTGTCTTCAAAAGGCTTAAGCTCAAATGAGCAAATAAGTGCTAAAAAACAAGAATAGTTTAGCATCAAAGCTAAACCACAGCAAGTTATGTATCTGCCTATGGTTGTTTAAGCTAACAATCACGGTAACTTTCACTTTAAAAAGGAATACTATCATATAATAGATAGATAAATAAGCCATAGGGATGCATTGGAGCCTATATATTAGCATTGGTATAGACCAAAGCAAGTTACTATCAAGAATCTTTCGGTGTGGTGTGTCAATGAAAAGTTTCAAAAAGCTAGAGCTTGAATTAACGCTAGATTAATAACAGAGCAACATAAATTCCATGGAAAAAATACTTAATGCTGCCTTTACTTTCAGAAAAATACTTAGTGCTGCCTTCAACATTTGACGCTCACACGGGTAAAAAAAAGTGTAAAATTCAACGACAGGTTAGCATTGAAGGCAAACCACAGCAAGATATGCCTGTCTATAATTGTTTAAGCAAACAATAAGCAACTTACAGTTGAAAGCAGAATACTAACACATATTACATGGATAAATAAGTTGAAGAAATATGTTTGATAGAGAAATACGTAGGAGAGAACTAGCACCTGCACGCCAGCAACAAATCAGCCCTCTGGTTTGGGCCTACATACTTGTATTGGGATAAAGCATCGCAAGTTACTTTCAAAAATCTTTCCCTGGTAACAGACACGGTCGTAAGCTTCTTATATTGCTCAAACGGAATCGTATTACACGTCTCCGCGTTCACTTGATATGAGCATTTCCTAAATTCATCCTGACCCAAGCAATCAGACAGGTATTCAGCTCTAAGAACCTCGAATACCCACCTGCTAATCTGCCCTACGAATCGAATTACCCACATGAGAATGTTCAAATAAAAGTAATTGATATCCAGAGAAATTAGGCACGGGGTCAATCCGCGCATGAGGAATTCAACACACAGAGATGAGCATTAAAGCATGACGCTGCAACGAGAGAATAAACCTTGAAGGCATGGCGCGCCTTGCATCCCATGAGCTGCATCGTGCTCTGCAGAACGGAACGCGTGTAGCGGTACGAGACTCCATCGGCGAGACCTTCTCCCTTACCCCCGAACTCGTCCACCACCACAATGTACAGAAGTTTCGGAGCGTCCACCATCTTTTCTTTAATCGCTAAAGTTCAGAGAGCCAGAGCCATGTCGCACCGTGCGAGATCGCAAGAAACGCTCGTCGAGGGACGAGATGGGCGTGGTAGGTCAATGCCGGCGGCCAGGTGATTTCTAGGTCTTTTGTTGCCGCTGGAGGAGAGGTGGCTCTGACCGCCATGCCCCCGGCTTCCAACGCTACCTCGGCATCCCAGTGTCACGCTCCCGAGTTGCGCTTCTTTCGAGGTTACAGATGTCGCCACACATGCCATCGCACTTTCCGCCCAGTACGCCCACGATTTGTCTTCTCTTTCTTCGTACATCGCTGTCAAGCTAGAAACTAGTGGCGAGATAGATAGATCAACTACAAATGCATTCGTAGAGAACACGAAATGAACTATCCAGTATTTGACGGCTGTACCATTCTTGTCTTTAAGAATGTGTTTGCTGTTTGCAACGAGTAGAGGATCCAGATATGAATTGAATCGTTTACAGTTATGTTGGACCAAGAATCAGTTGGTTTAGCAGAACTGACTTTTTAGAAGGGTTTTAATTTCCCGAATCTAGAAGTTAGGCAATTCTTTAAGGTTTACACGATTTAAAAAAAAATTAAATGTATTTTAAAAAATTAATTTACTTTAAAAAGTATAAAATTCATTTAGAATATTTTTAGATTTTGTTTGTATATCAAATTTTAAACCAATTTTTTTTTAAAAAAATCCTTTTCCCTCTAAACTTCCATATAAAACACATTTTTTTCAAAATTTTAATTATTTTAACCTATTTTTTAAATTCACAAATCATTTATAAATAAACTCGTAATATTTTAGGATTCAAAGAAAAAAATACTTTAAAAAAATTTTCACGAAACAAAATGTTGGAGTGGTTGAATTTTTGTATTTTAATTATTAATATTTTTTATTTTTAATCTCAAAAAGAAAAAAAATATGGTCAGTCATGAAAAAGGAAAGAGGGACCAATTCTTATTCAAATTAAAATGCTAAAACAGACAAACCTTAGATAAAAATAAAATAAAAACATAACAATGTGAATGAAGTTGAGTATTTTGATTAAATTTTTTATTAAAAATAGTCCAAAAATAATTTTTGAGAAAAAAATTGAAATTATAAAAAATAGGTTTTAAAATAAAAAAATAAAAAAATAAATAATGATTGTATTTTTTAGATTAAGATGATATGATGGTAGAACCCATTTATTAGGTCATTTGGTAAAGAAATTTTTGTTATTTGAGTAAGATTACAAAAAACTTAACTCAATTTTAAAAGAAATTTTGGGTTACAATTTTTTGATGGAGGTTGCATTAATACATTAGTGTTCTAATTTAAGAAAAGAAGTTTTATTTTTTCATTTCTATAATTTCAAGTAACATTATCAGAGCCAAACATTTTTGAACAAGTCAAAAACAAGTATGGAAAAATCATGATAATGTATAAATGATATGAATAAAAACATAACAATAATGAAAATATGAAAAAAGGCATGAATTTATATGAAAAATCCTATGCATGAAAATCCAAAACTGGTCTTTACTATTGGTAACATTGTTTCTTTTACACTAAACTTTATAAAATGAAGACCCTAGAACAAAGACTTTCAAGAAAAATAAAGAAAATATAGGTATAAGGAAGGCAAAGCTCTCGTTGAGCAACCTTTTGCAAAGAGAATAAGCTTGTTCTACTACAATTTTTGTGCATGTTTATGAAGCTTTAGGTTGTTGAGTCACTTCAAGAGGTTAAAAACAACATCAAATAAGGTCCTTTTAGCCTTTCTAGGCTTAACTAAGGGGGGGTGATTAGACTCATCTTTTAAAAGTAACTCAATATGCATTTCAATTCAATAGTGTCACATTAATTTTATTATTGATGTCATTTAAGATGAAATGAAAAACATATTTTAGTTGCTAGATGAATAAGACAGTCATATAACTGATTCAATTTGAGCATATCCATTTTAAGATTAATACAAGCCACCAATTCATTAAGAGTTAATAATTATTTTTTTCTATAGAGATGAAAATAAAAAAATATACATAAACAAATAAATCAATAAATAATAACAACACCTGGATTAAAAAGAATTTTATAAATAATTTTCATACAAATAAATTTAATTGATAAAAGTCTCAATAATTATGTGAAATAAAAATCTCCTAAAGAAAATCCAAAAACATTATGAAAAGGTTTTGTTGAAATTTTGTAATAAATTGCTACATAACTTTTAAAAAAATTATTAATAATATGATAAGAAAACTCACTAAAGAAATATAATTTAAAAAATATAGATAACATTAGGCAAATAATGCAACTGATGGAATGTATAATTGAACATTATAAAAGGAAATCTTTTATAAAAATCTAATGGTGTAGAACAAAAAGAAGATTTGGACTTGGAGGAAAACATGGTTTAGCCCAAATGTTACAACAAAATGCCCATTATAGACCCATTGCAAGGAGATAACAAAGAAGCCTAATTAAAGTTTGTTTCAATTCAATATAAGGAGCATCTCTTCAACTTTTTATGAAGTCATTTTCTAGCATTTTCTTTATGTTCAGATAACTCTTAGATATAACATTGATGAAGTATGGTTGTTAATTATTATTAGTTATTAATTTTTTATAGTTGCATTTATTAGTGTCATTTTTTATGAAATGTATATACTATTTATAAATTTATCAAAAACTAGAATGATTGGAGTTTTAATTGATTTTTTAGCATATTTTATTTTCTAGGAGTTGAGAAGGCTTGGTGGTCAACCTCAGAGAAGGTTTAACAGCTAACTTCTTATTAAACAAATAAGAACAAGAGTTTAGTTGTAAAGGATAAGATATGATTTTAAAAATATTTAACACGATAGTTATCCAAAGTTGCATAATAAGTATAAATTATCCAACTTTCATGCAATAATTACAAACTACATTTGAAGTAAAATAATATATAGTATTTTTAGTATATCTAAATTAATTTTTTCAATGATCATGTAACATTTTTAAATCATTTAGACCTTTAACTAAGCATATATTTTTCAAGATAATAGAAGCTTTTTCATCTCTTTCAACTTAATATCATGCAAATAATTTGCATTCAACTCATTCAAATGTTCACATAAATCTAAATAGTTTTCATGATCTTTTTTTAATTTAAAGTATTTAGAAGCTAATTTTTTATACTTTATGTAAACATTAATATACTATTCTTTGTAATCAATAATAGAAGATGATGATGAAGAGAGGGAACAAGAACATGCCTAATCTTTTGATGTTATAACTAGAATATTATTCTTTAAAACAAATCAAACAATCCTTCTTATCTTTATCACTTAAGAAACAACTATCTAAATTATCCCAAGATATCTTCATAACTTTCTTCTTCTTCTATTTTTGAAACTTTTCTGCTCTTTCTTATAGTTATAATTTGGCATTGTATGCCCGAAAAGTTTAAATTCATAACAAATTATTTTTTCATAAGAGACCATATCATTTTTATTTCTTATTATTCCCAAAATATTTACCTATATTTCATGTATTATATAATCTAGATAAACTTTTTGAGATAAGAGTTATCTCACTTGAGATTAAGAAATCTGAATCTATAAAGGAATTAACTATAAATGCTATTCTTTGTTTCTTTTTTTTTTCTTTTATTTTTCAATCACAAGTTCTTCATCCCTTCTTGCAAAGCTCAATTTCATTTGTCAAAAGCTCATCCAATAACTCATCCAATAACAAAAAAAAATATTTTTTGTTGCTTTCAGTGCCATTACCAATGGATTATATCGTTGTAAAAGAACTTTTAAAATCTTTCTCACCTATTCACCAATAAAAAACTCCTTATCAAGATTAGATAAATCATTAATAATATTTATAAATTATAATTATAGCCTTAATACTCTCATCCATATTCATTTGAAATAATTCATATTCATGAACGAACATATTGATTTTAATCTATTTAACTTGAGAAGTACTCTCATAGATAACTTCAAGTTTAGACCAAATCTCATGTGTTGTTTTCAAATTCATGATCTGATTAAATTTGGAGGCACCCAAACCATAACACAAAATATTCATAGCACGAGAATTAAGTTGTAGTCTATTTTTCTTCAAAAGTGAGTTCACTTAAAGTTTTTCTTACTTGTTTCCATCATTAATCTTAGTTAAAATCTTAAAGATATTTTTAATAACATCTTAAATTTTCAAATCAATGAATTCTAAAAATAATTACATAAAAGTTTTTGATAAAGATAAAACTCACCTTTAAACAAAGGTGGTCGATGCCACGAAGCTACCTCAAAGAAGATCATATTTTCCTTAAAACAAATGAGTCATAAGGATCTTGTCTTAAAAATTTCTTTCTTTTGATAAAAACCTCACTCTGATACCACTTGTTATAAAACATGTAAGGCAAAATGAATAAAAGGGGATAGGTGAATTGTATATTTAATAATTTTTTATTCAAAAAAAATAAAAAGAATTTTTTTAAGCTTGAGATAACTTTTTCTTTTATAAAACTTATAAACAAAATAAAATTACTTATTAATAAACAAAATGTACAAAAGATTTTTAAGTGATTTGATCAATAATTATGCTTACATTCACCCTTGATCCTTAATTAGACCTCCACTACCTAATCCTTTTTGTCCAAACTAGTATGGGTAAACTAAATAAACATTGATACTTCAATGAGACACCAAAATCAAGAAAATTTAGGCTATATGAAAAAATTCAAAAAATTTATAATTTTCACTTATAAAAATCCACACCTTTAATTCTTTAAACAAAAGTGACATTATTAATGAATGAAGTTGATGTTATCATTAAATATTCAAATGATTATAATAAAAGTAGAAGAAATAGAGATTGATAAAAATTTACAGCTCCTATTATTGCACAAAAATTCATTGCTCACGGTTTAAACTTCACTTGGATTTGTATGAAAATTTAAGTTTGATTCAAAAATAGTTTAAATGTTTGATAAATGAATCTTATTTATAGTTGAAATGAAAAACTCAAAAATAACACCCCAACAGCAAGAATTTGCTTTTTGAAAAGCTAGCAATTATTGATAGAGAAGATGGTACAACTTTCGTTTGATTAACCAAATAGAGCAATAATCATCGTATCAGATTAAATGATAAAGGGTCTAGATTTAATCACAGTGAGATAAGCTTTAAAGCATTAGATTCAAAAGTCAGATGGATGGTAATGATGATCATGTTTTTGTTCACATAGACAGAGAGACTCTCGACTATTCAATCAATTATTCTAGATGAACAAATGAAGAAAGTTAACTACTCACAAATGTGAGCATAATCTGGACCGTTCGATTACAAAAATGCATAATCATTTGATGCAGAAATCTCAAGTTTAGTAATAGCTTTTGTTTAGTCCTACATTATAAAATAATTGAAGTGTTTTTATTTATAATACATCCACTATGTATTATAATCAACTTAATTGGGTTGGTTACCCCCTGATATTCTCAAGAAGTCATGACCAGGTCACCAGTATGCATTTATGGGTATGACCTAACCTGATTTACCTAAGCTAATTAATGTGTCTACCCTGATTCATTTTACTTAAGCCAATCCAAAAGTAATACCCTGAGTTGATTGACCCAAATATCACAATAGTAATCTTAACTTGATCGATACTCAGGATTGACTTGTCTTGAATTTGATCAGATTCCTGGCCTGTGAGTCCCCAAGGCCCGTGTACTATGGGCCACTTGACCCAAGCCCTTCGGGCTTAGTGGTTAGGAAAAAACATTTTTATTTTTAAAATTTTTATATATTAAAAAAATATTTAAATATTTATAATATTTTTAAAAACTCAGATGTCTTCAAATAAATTATAACTTGAACTAAATTCACATATGCATGAAAGATGATAGTCCTATGTGTCTTAATTATAAAGAAATTAAAAGTTTAATATGATAACCATAAAGATTTAAAAACAAAGTTCTTTACAGATTAGCCATTCCATAAAGATCATTGTTCTTGGCTCCAAAGTCAACAAATTGAGCTATCAAATTGCATTCACTATTTATGTTATAGTCTTTGTTTCAACAAATTTAGACTGTTATGAGACTCCTTAAGATTTAACTAAAATAATACTAAACTTAACAAGATATTAGTAAACACTTAGTCTTAGTTTTGTAATCATTACATTAAAGGATATAATAGGTAGTGCAAAATATTTAGTTTGATTATTAGTAGCTTTTCAAGTGATGTAAGAGGTTAATTGAAAAGGATATGTTAAAAGTTTCTTATGTTAAAGTTTATAATATGCTCTATGACAAGAATAGAGATACTCAATTAGATGTGACTTTTTTGCACAATAAAAGCTTCCAATCTAGTACCTAGGAAACTCATTCATATACTAGTTTGGATCTTCACAATTAAGATAATTTTCATGATGATAACAATTAGCCCAACATATTAACTAATACCAAGTTTGTGTTGAAGATGAACCTTACCTTCATGTTAAGGATATATGATTAGTTTTTCCCTTTAGGTAGCATCACAAACATTTTTTGGGATTCATTCAGATCCACTAGGCAATAGGTAGATCAATAGTCAAGGTAACACAAACGAGGTCTTGTAATAGTTTGCACTTGCTGGAATTGTCCATTTGTTCCTACATTTCTCTAAAAGCTCAAATCCATTCAAGTTTAAACATCATACTACTATGTCCTTTGCAATGTACATATTGTTCATAATTAGTCCCCTTCCAAAAGCTTGGCCAACTCTCTCTATTTAAATATCATACAATATAATAGACTATTTCATTTTGTACTTCATCAGCTTCAATTATGCCTTTGTCTGTCATACAATACGTTGTTTATTATTGTAATGTTTCATCACATCTTTTAATGCCCTTAATTATTCATCTTTGGATATCATTGTATTATGATGGTGCCTCCACATATCACATCAATCAACTACATTATAAGGTTGCTTGTATTATTCATATTTAGAGATCTTCATAATTAAACAAAGTCTCCTAGATTTACATCAAACAAGTATGCTTAGTGATCTTAATTTTGTTCTAACACATTTCTCTGCATTAGACAAGTATGAAAGAGCATCTAATGAATAATTCCTTGATTAGTTATGATAATATCGGTGTAGCGCATCAAACAAGAACATTTCGTGTTAGCTTGTATAATTCCTACTTAAGCAACCTCATACTAAGATGACAACTTCCACTTATGTATCAGATATAAATATGAATCATGGCTACATTTATTATTCATACTTGGATGAGTATGCTCGATGAACACAAAATCAACATAATGGTAGTATTGCTTTAGTGAATCACTTTGAATTAGATAGTATGATATAGCATATAATAAATAGATCATCAAATAGTTATAATGCTTTTTAGTTAGCACATCAAATAAGAAAGTTTTGCGTAAGATGTTATTATTCATATTTCAATACCTATGTATTAGGGTAGCACCTTCCATTACCACATAGGTCAAATATGAATCATGAAAGCCTCAACTATTTATACTTAAACGTCTTTGTATTGCGACAATGTCGCTCATTTGTGTGTCGAACAAGTACAATTAAAAAATGTGAAGTTAATTGGATTATATTATCACATTTCTTTATATCAGACCATTATGTTGGATCACATATGATAATTGTGCTTGCCAACTAGCTATTTTAAAATTGGATCAAATCATCATCGATTTCAAGTTAACTACATCATGTTAGAATATATTCACATACTTTATCGAATGTATTTCTCATATTGTAATCTTATACATTGAATAAAATTCTTTTTAATAAAAAAAAAAATATAATAAGTAAAGTAAGTAGAGCATAAATAAAGAGACAAATAAGATTTTAGGTAATTTGAAAAAACCTTTTATTACATCCACCCATAATCGACTTGACTAGGTTTTTACTAATAAAATCATTTCTTTTGCCATGATAGATAGAAGTAAACCCTTACAAACCACTACTTTTCATTTTAGCAAGTAGGGAAATATCTTTATAAAGAGGTAAGAAAAAGTAGCTTAACAAATATTACAATGCAATTTATACAATAGATCTTAACAAAATTTTACCACACCTTTGAATAAAATATATGACACAAAGTCAAAATGATGTGCATGATATTACAAAACAATAATAAAGATTGATGTACTATTGCATGCGTTCAAATAAAGAATACAATAATGAGAAGATTTTTATTTCACTATTGCACATAGCTCATATCAAGAGATCTTTCTTTGTAGAACTATTCAATAGATTTTATAATATACATTATCTTATTCTATTAAAAATCAATCTTATTTTATATTAAGGTTGATATTAAGATAGATTATATAATGTATAATGGCTAATTAAGGTTTTTGATGAAGCTAAAAATAGTTATTAAGCTCTTAAGTTTCTATTCATATGAGTGTGTTCCTTAAATTATATCAGAATGAAAAGAATTTAACAAGAATTGCCTCAATGATCTGATGTTATGACTAGTACATTTTGTTCTAAGATGACACATCACACTAGCCTAAGAGTGGCCATCGTACTGTATGATAGAGGTTTATAATGCAACTCTCAAGTTCACACATATGACGTACTAGACGACCACAAAAAACGTACTAACACAGTGTAATTTACATTTGTATATTCATAAGTTATACTTATCTAAAAATATATCACCACCATATGATATATAATTTTACAAAGTACTTAGCTCTCAAGAAAATATAGGATGTTGTAATCATATAAATATGTATGGATGTATGACATTATGCCAATTAATTGAGATAATCATATACATAAAATAAACCTTATCATATTAGCATGATGACAAGTGTTATCAAGTAGACTATCATATAAGTTAGATACATTGATAATTTTCCTATGATCATGCAACATATACTGAGTGAAGATCATACTCTTATGATATAACTATCATATTTGTATTATGTAAAGCCTTTCTTTTATATTCTAAGTCTTTTGATAAATAAAGATAGTATAAGTCTATTACATGAGCAAATATATAAGAAAATATTAATTCACATGCTCATACCATATAAAAATATCGCAATTATATGATATAGCAAACACTTTTATTATCATTTTCTAATTTTTTCACCAAAATATATAGTTACAATACAAAACTTTCTACTATATGATATGAAATACTTGATGATCATATAAGGACTTTAGATTAGTTAGCAAAAGCACACATAGCATATATGATAATATCAACATGATATAGAAATCACACCTATTTGACCACTACTAAGCCCGTACAATTAACTAATTTTGAGAAAAAATAAATGATATACTAGTACGAAGGAATCTTCATACTTATATGATACTAATGAAAACTTAACTCTTAGTGCTCGAACAACAAACGTACAAGATTGATATCTCATACAACCCTATTCATGCTTTTAACAACTTGTTTAGTCAACAATCACATCTATAAAATGAAGATAACATACCATCCAATGTCATGACAACTTCAGACTCTTGTTAAGATTTTTAAGCTAAAGTACATATCAACAAAATATGATATTGAATATTGTATTTAAATGACCAATAAGTAGTGAACAACATAGTTTGAATTAAACATGTTTTAAGCTTGATTTCAAAATCTTAAGAACTAAGATGAACTCAAAACAACATGTGTAACATTAATAATGTTCTAATATAATTTTAAAGATCTTAATAACTCAAGATGATTTAAAAAGAATATCCACGAGTTAAATATACAATATAGTCATAATTATGTCATATAAACCAAGTGATAGGATAACAAATCAAATTAAAAGAATAATTTGATGATGAATCCTTAATGAGCAAGAGGACAATGCCTCCATATGCCAATTGAGCCAAACTTAAACAAAGTCATCAACACTTCTTAACAAGTCTTTATAGATGGATTACTTCATAAATTGTTTGATCAAGTTCTCTATTTAAATAACTTGATAATTCTAAAAATGAATGATCTTAAAAACACTTAATAAAATCATTAGTAAAATAATAAAATAGTTTTATCATAATCAAATAAGTAGTGTTAGTACAACAATATCGAGCAGGATGCTTTTACAAGTGTCTACATAACATAGAAAACCAATGATCTACATTAATTATATTAAAAATTTCAAAGATTATTATAATAATCTTGGTAATTTTTTTTACTTATAAACTACTAATAAACCTTTTTGTTAACTAACATGTCAAGCAAGAGAATCCCTTTAAGTAGCCACATGACTCAAACAACCTATGATCCAATTTTCAACAATCGAAATTATCTAACATACAATACAAAAAACATACCACAAATGTCGTTAAGATACACATAATTGCCAAACATCTAAATAGTAACTTCCAGTAAAGGAAAGAAATTGAAACTTCATACAATAAACATTTTTGTGTTCATAAAAGAAGATATTAATGGAAAAAAATCATTAAAAAAAACATTTTCCAGACCAGATGTGTACTCTCAGATTTTTCCTAATAAAAGAAGATTTTTCTTTGTCCCGGCTCACTTTGCCATTCATGGGTACAAGTTGTGATTAAGTATTGAAAAAAGCAATTGTTGGATGAATAAAAAAAATTACATTAAATATATTTGAGATTAAAATATAAATTTAAAAATAATGTTTAAAATAAGCTAATATTTTTCAATACCGGCCCAAATTCCTGGTTGACCAGAGTCTTGATCAATTAGAAGAAGCTCGTGTGTGTTTTCTGCTTTGAAAGGCAGGATTATGAACCTCTAATAGCTCATGTTTCATCTTCAATTAGTTAAGCATAGAATAAAAATCCTTATAATATATATAATAAATTTACGTAACACAAAAATATTTGCATATCTTATTGGAAATTCTTGTGGTAAGATTCAAGTTGTTTGGAAACGTTGGTTGTTTAAAAGGGTTAAGATGGTCCGGCAGAGTTCCGGCTTAAGCGGACACCACCGGAACGGAAGCCGACACCGAGACGAAGACAAAATGCATGGTGTCCCGTCGTCCATCAGCTGCGCTCCCGTCACACCGGTCTCCATCGATGGGACAGCAATAAACCCCGTTGCTCCTCACTTCCACCGCACCTGCCATGCACACCATTCCCCACGCGTACCCCTTTCACCGTCCGTCCTCCATCGGACGGATCACAATGCTTCACACGGATCTCCACGCATTTCTATTGTCCGAGTACGGCACGCATAAGATCTGGACGGCGACTCCACTCTCTCTCTTCGTGCGTCCCCCGAAAAGGTCGCAGCCGTGGAGGCCAGGGCGACAGCGTCGAGATGAGTGTAGACGAGTGATCCAAGTCGTCCACGTGGAAGATGGCAGTTCCGCCCAGGCGGATCACTAATGACTTCACAGGAGTGGTGTATGGATCCGACGGCTCGGATTTCAAAAAATCGATCCTAATCATTGCACTTCATGGTGCTCGTGCGCACTTCTTATTTTTATTTTCTTTTTAATTTATTTAATAATACAATATTGCGAATATTGAATTTACTTGAACATTAATTTCAATTTTGGTTTAAGAACCTATTTAAATATATTCATTAATATAAAAATATCATTTTAAATAAATCAAACTTTCCAAATGTGATTAATCCCAATAGTTTGAAGAATTATGGCGAGCTCTTAAAGGAATGATACATTGTTTAGTGGTTAATCGACTTCACCTAAATGGACTCTAGTTGTACAAGCAATACAGAATTTTTATATTATTTTTTCTAAATATAAAATAGTTTTTTTTAAATAAAATAATTTTTAGAATCCCTTGGTTGCATATTGACTCGGTTTGTCTTTTTCATGCCAATCGTTGAAAAAAACCAAACGTCCTATGGAATTATGTTACAAATATTTGTAAATTTTTTAATGAAAAATAGAAAAATTGTTAACTGCTCGCGTAGCTTTTATGTGTCTAAAAAAAAAACTTATTTTAAAATAAATTTTATATGAAAAAGATATTTTTAGAAATAGATTTTAAAAAAACTTAAGAAAATAAATTTAAAATGCGATTGATAAACGTTACCTTAACGAATTATTTTTTCTTTATAATTTTTATCAGTAATGCAACGATTTTTTTCAAACTTCTCAAGTTGCACGTTCACAAGCATCAGCTGATCTCAAAGGCCCATTTTACCGAAGTCCAACAGCCGTTGTTTATGAACAGTACTTTTATTTTAGAACTTAAAAAAATAAATTTATCATGGAGAAAATGAAATCATTTTCTTCTAAAAAATAATTATATAAAACATTTATTTATACTTTAAAACACGAAAAAATGGTCGAAACGTAGTGCAATACTTTACGAACATGATTTTCATTAAATATTTACATTTCATGCAAAAAAAAATACAGAAAACAAAATTATCTTATTTTTTAATATTTTAAATTTTTTTGTATGAATTTATAACTAGAGACAAATATAATAAATTACATGTTAATATAACAATCATATTCTATTAAGTATCATAATCATAAACTATATTAAAGTTTTCACAAATTGAAATTAAGAAATTGAAGAGCAGTCTGGGGAATTTATTTAATTTTTTATCTAATATAAATATAAAATATATATCGATCAATCAAAATTATTTCTATACAGATAATATATTTTTTTCTGAAACGTACGCATCGGTAAACGGTGAAACCGCTCGAGACAAGCAAAAGATATCTCTGCCGTATCAGTGAAACGGTGGGACCCGCCTCGTGGCCGGTGACCGCCCGTAATCCCGGATAGTGACGTCATCGCTTGTTCACATGTACGGAGGCATTCGTTTCGACACGCCACGTAGATAATCTGGCTTACAGGCGATGACGTGTCTTCATTAACATAAGCCAAAACCTTTTTAGGCTTTAATTAAACCTGTTTGGCGGCAGTTAGGTAAATAAGATAAAAAGAAAGCGCCATTCTTATCTGATTTTTTTTTTTTTTTTTTCTGCAAAAAGTTTTTTTTTTAAAAATTTTGTTATTTTCTAAAAAGCGGTTTATTCTCGGCGTTTTGTTCTGTGGTAGGTGTTGTTTACCACGCCCGCAGCATTGTTCCACTGTAACCACTGGCCTTTTCGTATCCCGTATATTATACCACCAATCATTCGCTGAAGAAGAAAGAGGTTAGGATTGGTTGGCACCGTTGGATGCAATTTAAATTCGTGCAAGCTTTTTTTATTAATGCTTTGGAGATTTAATAATTTTGTCGGTGGTTCTGTAATAATCGTGCGAGGAGGACGAGGGGGAGGAGGAGGATGGAGCGGGATTAGTAATGGTGGCGCGAAGTGGGATTGGGGAAGGCAAAGCTTCCACACTTTAGCTACGGGGCTTTTACCACTTCGGTGCTTCATGTGATCTCCTTTTGCATACGAATCCCCCCACCAGTCCACTATCTCCTTGTCCTCTTCCTCCCCATCTAGATCGAATCCATTCTCTCTCTCTCTCTCTCTTTCTCGCACTCTCTCACTCTCTCACTCTCTCTCTTTCTCGCACTCTCTCACTCTGCTGCGTCCGTGCTTTATTAGCTTCCGTTCAACTCCAACGGGCGAAAGCTGAACAAGCCGAAAGCCGGCATGCTTCGGCCGGAGCCCCCCCACGTGGCACAGCAAAGCCGCAGGGAGAAGCTGCGGGTGCCACCGCCGTCGTCTCCATCAGCGGCTGCGCACCAAAACTTCTACGAATCCCCTTTTCCTCCCCCGCTGGACTTCACATCCGTCGGGGCGGGCTGCAGCGATTCTGGCTCGTCGCACTTTTTCAACCAATTCGATGGCGGTGGAGGAGGCGTTTGGAGGAGTGGCGATTGGGTTCTTAACGCTCCTTTCCTGGCGGCCACTTCGCAACTTGGGGAGTTGCATTTTCCCTCCCTGCCGTACTCACCTTACCCCCTCCACGAGGTGGTGTCCTCTTCGTCGTCGTCTTCGATGGTCAACCAAGCCCTCGAGATGCCTTCTCTCGTGGCTCCGTCGATGCCATCGATGGACGGGGCGAGCGAGATGCTGCTTATGCCGAGCTACGGCGGGAACGCGGCCTCGGTATGGACGAATCGCGTGGCACAGAGTTGGAGCGGAAAAGCAGACGGGGGATTCGGCGCGACCGTTGCCGCGGAAGCGACCCAAGGTCTTTCACTCTCGCTCTCCTCTAACCCGCCCAGGGTAGCTCAGATGGAAGAGCGATTCGCTCAGAGGTTTGCCGGAGGTGCGGTTCAGGGAATTGCAGGAGGGGGGCGGCCAGCGGCCGGGCCGTTGGGGCCTTTCACGGGATACGCGACCATATTGAAGAGCTCCAAGTTCTTGAAGCCGGCGCAGCAGCTGCTTGATGAGTTCTGCTGCGCCGTGACCGGGTCGAGGGCGGCGAAGCAGCATGATGTAGCCGGGAAGAGGTTGGTTTCTGGAAGCGGAGATGAACTGTGCGGTGCGTGGGCTGAAAGAAATTCCGTAGGGTCTTCTTCTTCTATGCATAGTTCGACGGAGGCGTGCGGCGAAGGAAGCGCCGGTGTGCGGTCTGGAGAGATACATCGTCCCGAGTTCGAGCACAAGAAGGCCAAACTACTTTACATGCAAGAAGAGGTACATTGTTTCCTTCTACTGAATTCTGGTTGATGTTATATGTTATCTCTCTGTTGAGGGTTTGTTCTTTTGTATCCTCATAAAATAAGATACACTATTGCTTATTTATAAGTAGTGATTAGTTTAAAAGTTACTCATATATTGGACTGACATTTGTTTTGCACAAGTAATTGAAAGGTATGAAACGTAATGTGTCATTATACTTCCAAATAGGATAACAAAAATTTGTTTTTGTTTGATTCAACACTTCACTGATAGTATATTAATTTTACTCTGGGAGTTGATTTATTTCTTTTTCAAAAACATGTCTCTTGCTTTTGTGAAAATGACTTTTTGCTTGCTTTGATGTATTAGCGTTGATTGTGATGAACATAATTTGAGATTTTTCAGAGCATTAGTTTGATTATTATATATGGTTAAAATGGTATTATATGTGTTCATTTGCAGGAATTATTAGTTTTACTGCATTACTTAGATCCGTAAGTTAAAGTTCTTCGATTGTTAGTTTAGTTAATGGAATAAAGGCATTCTTAACTCGTTAGTTAATGGGAACTTGGCTTTATTTTTGGACCTGTCGTATCTATTTAATCGATCTGATTCAGATTAAAAATATATGGTATTTTTTCTTGGTTTTTTTTTTTTTGAAATGTGGCATTTTGGCATGGTGTTTTGTGTTCAAATTGTCATTAGCTTTTTTTTATGAAATAAGTTTGGGATTGTTTAGGTTATGATCAATATTAGCGAGGCAAAATTTATACGGTTGCAATTGTTTTACTCAATGCGTCATTAAATTAATCCTTTGGTGGTTTATCAAGAGTAAACTCAATTTATATTTCTAATGCTTCCATCTTTATTTATTTTGTTTCTTGATCCTCTTGTTTCTTATCCTTATTGATTATCTTTAAGGAATCCTTACCCATACAATTTTGTTTGAGGTGTGAAGTTTTGGATTTTTTCCTGAATGATAACTGTTTGTGTTCCATACACTTTATTATCCTTGTTTATACCTCATGCATTTTTTATGCTTATAATTATCTCTCAGTATTTTTTTCCTCAAGGTTGTTTTTTCACTTTCTACTTCAACCATCACCATTTCATCTGATTACATGTTGTTGGTCTTCTCTATTGTATAATATTTTCTATTCAATCGCTTTTCTGTCAATATTAGAATTTTGAGCTTGAATGGTTTTCACGTTTGCATGTCATTGGGCATATTATAGAATTGCCATGTGAACCGAGTCTTGTTTGAATGTAATGTTAGTGGACACTTGCTTGTTTTGACAAGGCGACAATATGTACTTAGACAAGGTTTTTTAATTACAAGTGCCTTTATTTTTCTGATGAGAAACTTTGCTTCATGCCTTGTGCCAAACTTGTTAGTTATCTCTTAAAGTTATACTGTCTTGTTGAGATTTGTCTTTTTATGTTACAACGCCTATATTCTATATTCTTTGCTAATGCCAATGTTTGTGTCTACCATACGGGTGGGTGTGAGTTTTTTATTTTGGAGAAGACTTGTTTGAATGGGGTCAGGTGGAGAAGGTAATGAAGAATCTAGTCCCAAAGAGGGGCATGGTGAGAATCTCACTAGATAAAAAACAATAACAAAAATGGAACCTAAGTTTGGCGATGGGAAATTTTGAAGTAGGAAAAGCCAAGATATCTTCTTGTCAAATGGAAAGAGTTGTACTATCCTAAGGAACGATGGATCGAAGCATTAACTTCCGAATGTTGGAGAAGTTGTATTATTTGATAGCTAAAGCTAAGAATCAAGAGTTGGTCATTGGATTTGACTACTGATCTTGCCAAAAATTGATAGAATATGATGTTGGATCCTTGGTTGCCAAAGATGAATAGAATCCTTGTCAAGGGTATGTGTTGCGGAATTCTCATCTAGGGTTTCACTTGCCAGGGAAAGAATCAGACCTAAATGGGAATGATAGCAAAAGTCATTTTCACGGGCATCTTGCTTGATTGAAAGTGTCAGGACAAAGCTGCTTCTGGCTTAGATCCTCTAGATTTTGCCTCTCCTAGAAAAGTGGATCTCAACCTGGACTTCTTGCCATTGTCTTGGGCGGATACAAATAAAGTTAAGAGTTATTGAGCATGTGGTTGTTATGCCACGAGGCAGTATGATATACCATCGGGGTGTGTTTGATTTGCGTTTATGAAATCATTGTTTGCTTGGTTCAAATCATTTGCGAATAACTTTATGATGTAGATTGTTTGTTCATGTGTAAAACCATCTGCAATTGGAATATTGTAAATTGAGCTTGTCAACATCGATGCTTTAAGTGATGTTTATGTTCTGGATTGCCCAACAGTTGGTTTATTGTTAGGATTCTTTTAGTTAATTTCATGTCACATTCTACTTTTTCTCTAAATATTAGAACCAGAGATTTAATATCTTACATTGAAACTAGGTTTTTGTAGTTTCAGCATTTTACTTCTTTACTGAACTAAATATCCTTGGTATTAAATACTTGGGCTGAAGTTATTCTTTATGAATTTTCTGGATGGAAAAGAAAATTCACTTTTGCTACTTCTTGTTTATTTGCATTGTTTGTTTATATTACTCAAACGAGGTGGATGTTGATTGAAAGAGTTTTTGTTGCCTTTCTGTGTGAGGTTATTTGATGTGAGTTGAGTTTTGCTTTCTGCACTCTTTAGGTATGCAGAAGATATAAGCATTACCACCAACAAATGCAACTGGTGGTTTCTTCATTTGAATCTGTTGCTGGCTTAAGCTCTGCGACGCCCTATGCTTCCTTAACCCTCAAAGCAGTTTCAAAGCAGTTTAGATGCTTAAAGAATGCGATATCCGATCAGCTAAGGCATGTTTGCAAGGTGCTTGGAGACGAGCTTGTGGGTTCGTCGACCAGCTCATACAAGAACGTCAACTCAAGCGTTCCAAAATTGAAGTACGTCGAGCCGAGTTTTCGTAGGCAAAAGCCATTAGATGGCGCCATTGGTTATTCTGACAGCCATCCCATTTGGAGGCCTCAAAGAGGTCTCCCAGAACGAGCGGTTTCTGTTCTCAGAGCATGGTTGTTCGACCATTTTCTTCATCCGTATGTTCCTCGTCTTTTTCTCTACTCGTGTGTTTTTTAGCAAGTTGATGAGTTCTCACGAAGGGTGGTGGGTTTTCAGGTATCCTACTGATACTGACAAACACATGTTGGCAACTCAGACTGGTCTTTCCAGGAACCAGGTAGCTTGTTCTCTACTCTCCGTATCTTTCTTCCTCTTTTCAGGTCTTGGGTTTCACAACTTTGGAAACCCACATTTCCTGCTCATCAAGCTTTAGCTTTTCTGGGTGGGTACCTGAAACCACTGCATAGAAGAGTCAGTTCTTTTTCAAAAATTTAGGTAATTTGTAAAAGATCAGCTTTACTTTCCTGCTGCTGCTTTATGACCTGCATCTGGGTCTGCTTTTGACCACCAGCAGCTTCAAAGGAATTAAATAATGTGTTGTGTGAATAGTTTTATGGTTCAGAACACTGTTTAAAGTAGGATTTGAAAGTAATATTTTTAAAAAAGTGATTTGAAAAATGCTGCATGAACAAGCCCTTAGAACAACGTAGACTAAGTTCATTTTGACGGTACAAATTTACTTAAAAGAACTGTTTTGATGCACGGGTTTGCAGGTATCTAATTGGTTCATCAATGCTCGGGTTCGACTGTGGAAGCCGATGGTTGAAGAGATCCACATGTTGGAGACGCGAGGGATGGCAGGAATGGATCTCAACTCCTGCAGAAACAGTGAGAAGACAGATGCAGGTCAGGGATCGGAGGTGGCAACGAACAGGCAAGGGGAATATGCAACCGCCGCTGCAATGACTGCCGAAGGCTCACACTGCATGGAGCAGTGGCATCAGGAGAAGAAGTCGAGATTGGAGGACTGCGCTGCCATGGACAGTGGTGGAGGGCTGATGAGCTTTGCCTATCAGGGAGGGATGGACATCGGGGGATTGGGTGCGGTTTCGCTTACGTTGGGACTCCGGCAAGGCGAAGGCTCACAGCAGCACCAAATCCGGCATTATGGACACCAAATCCTGCATGATTTTGTGGGCTGAGGTTTTATGTTATAGCTGTATCGTGAAATGTGACGGTTTTGTGAAAGAAATGAACGAGAAATCCTTGCAATACTGAAGAATTGATTGGTCATAGCAGTTGTGTATAGTGGTTCATATAGCTTCATTTCATGTTTGAATTTCGTGTCGTTGGATCGAAAGTGGGTTGGGTTTATTAAATCAGGCCGGGTTTTTTTTATAATGTTTGGTTGCTGTTTTTGGAGGAAAAGGAGAATATCAAAACTTTATATAGAAGAGTAAAGCACTTTGCTTAATCAAAATGATGTTTTACTTATTTTCTGTAGTTTACATTGATTTTAGGATGAAGAATTGTCATTACAAGTGAAGTCATCATAAAGTTGGTTCATGTTAATTAAATGTTTTGTGTTCATGTTAATTAAATGTTTCACATTATATCATCATTTATAACTTGTTTTTGTATCATACTTACTAACAAATGTAAATCATCTATGTATATTTTTCTTGTGATAGATATTTGTAGCAAAATATATCATATTTTTTTTTGCATATTTATGCATAATAATGCATAAAAGTAAATATAGTTTTCACATTTATTTACATATTATTCTAAACATCTTTTGAAATTGGTGTTTAATTTATTAAAATAGAAGATATTTTAAAACATGATATTATTTTGTTTATTGGATACAATTTTCTCATACTTTACATGTGGAGACAAAATACTAATAATCATTGCTATTGAAAATTTACACTAGTAACCTACAACAATCATTATCATAAGATTTTTCTAAGCAATATCAAATATATTATGGTCAATGATTGTCATTGTCGATATCTATTGTTTGTCATTATACATTACATTGATCATTTATGTGCTATTTCAAAATTTTTTATAAATTTTATTTTATATATTAGTCATTTTTATGTTCTTACCTTTAGTGCAAAAACTATTTTAGGTAAATTATTTTTGCAAAATATAAAATTATTTATAATTTATTTTTGAGCAAAGTATCTAAAAATAGTGTATGTCATCTTTAGCTCACATGTATGTTTAACTAATGTTTTTTATATAATTTAGAGTAATATATATAATATGTGTTTTTTTTTCATATAATCAATGATATATAAATCATATCAATGCGTGAAGATCAAAGCATTTTTGTTATATTTATTAGCATGTTACATTATATATAGTATTCAAACAAAAATTATAAAATATAAAAAATTTATATATAAGATAATAAAAATCAAATCTCATTAAACTCAAAATGCCATAATCCTTCATCCCTAATATAAAATATCTCAAATTTTTATTTCAATAAGTATTCATCGTTTTTGTTTTTTTAAACAAAGACACTAAATACTATTTACTTGAATTTATATCAATGATTTTATAATCAATTCAAGAGATCAAATTATCTAGCCCTTTCAAGTGTCTAAAAGCTTAAAAAATATTGATCTATTAAACTATATGATGGCAATTATACAACAAACAAGTTGATATGATCACTTATCTCTCACATTATTGATGAGATTTTTCAATCTTAATGAAAATAGAAAGATAAGTATAAATAATTTTCTCTAATCTTATCTATCTAAATTGTGATTCAAAACACACATATATTGAAAATGCTACAAATAGTGTTTAGAGTCTTGTGTTTACTCATAATCAAATGCTTGACCACCATAATGGCTTTTTCTTGTACCAATAGTTCCATGATGATAATAGCAACCATTCTCATATATACTTTTTTTCTATCTTGTATTGTTCTTTTATTTTCTTTTGTTGTCCTCTTTTACCACTTTTTCTCTCTCACCTCTCTTTCTTTTCATCTCTTCTATTTTTTTCATTATAGTTTTACTCTTCTTGTTCTTCTTTTCTTTTACCCACAATAGTGATGAAAGTGCTTGTCTGATTAGTTGTTGATAATGATTATAGTTCGATGATGCTCATAATTGAAGAATAGTATTTATCATCCCGATGCATCGTGGTACGTAATTATCATATTGAGATGTTGATATGTGCTTTTACACAATGTCCTTTATAATGGAAGTACTTATTTGATATATACCTCCCCAAGTTAGTAGTAAAACGATGTTGCCACTTGTAATAGTGTTGAACATGCATGCCCCATCTATTTGACATGAAAATTGTATGTTGGTGATGCGCATGATCAATGAATAGTGCCCATAGTTCCAATGTCTCCAAGTAAAAGAGAAGTTGCATTGACACGATGTGTTGGGCATTTGAATGATGTCTCTAATAGTGAGTTTTTATTGTAATTGATTGATCCCCAGCTCAAGCTAAATGATGAAATGCTAAGCCAACAAGTCATTGACAACTAAATTAATGACAATTATAATGACTATGACTGTCCCATATAGTCTCTAATCAACCCAATAATATCTACAACTTATCCATATAGTCCTTATGTTAATTAATCAAAATGACACGCATACCTTATACGATGATCAAAATTACAGAATTTGAGTTTTATCCATCCAAGCTAAAAACTTTGCAACATTTAAAAAAGTATGATACATCCCATGCTTTGTAGATGGGTGATTTTGTTACTATTTTTTGTAGAAAAGAGACGACCTTTCGCCCTCTTTATATATGTAACTCCAATTAGTGCCAATTGAATATATTTGTTGTTTTATCTAATGAATGAAGTGAGATAACATTTATTGTATTTTAGATTGACCTTGAATCAATTTGATTATTGCCTCTTAATCTAGCTTAATAACTAATCTATTGATTTTCTTTATTTTTACATAATTGTAGAACTTACAACAAAGCCAAGACATTTAACTCCATTATAGATATTTGATTCATAGTATTGAAGAAGACTTCTATAGTTTTGCCATCATGATTGTGGATAATTCCCCTATACCCTTTTTTGAGTTAAAGTAGCCATAAATGTTAAGTTTGTGCAACTGAAGTGGAGGTGGGATCCATAAATTACTTTGTAATGTCAATATCTTATTAATGTAAATCGTGAAGTTAATTCTAGTTGAACTACTCAAATGTCCTCTTTCATCAATTGTATGAGTGGAAAGCTTTGAAAAGTGGCGTAATTGAGAATAATGGCCTTGTTAGTGACATTCATAGCAGACTATATATTTTCTCATATATTAGCAAGTTTCTAATTTTTCAAATTTTCTAGTAAATGAGCGGTGGAAGAATAAGTATGATTACACACTTAGCTGAGTGATTATCCCATTGCTCCACAAACTATGTAATAAATCATAAATGTTCAAAGTTTTTGCTCATTGAATTTACAGTGTATTAGCAAAGCATGTTTTAACTTGTTTAACTTTTTAACTTTTATCATAGCTTGTAAATGCATGATCAAGTGAATCTTCATTCAGGTAATGTGGACATTTTGGATGACAGTTGAAACTTTATTCTCCTAAAATTTTCAAGAAATGGAAACAATTTATATTGGATCCTCCAAACTAGAATTGAGGTTTTTAACTAACATTTGGAGTTCTAAGAAAAATAGGTTTAACTTCATTGTAAAATAGGTTTAACTAACATGATTGCAAGTTGAATATCCCATTTTTATTTAGAGTCTAACGATAAGTCTCCATTGTGTTGTAATAAAGGTTATGTTGTGAAGCTAAGTCCTTAATGTAATCAATTCACTTCCATGAACTAGATGATCACCCTTTTTTTATCTTAATTTAGATATTTACTTGTCCTATAATTAGATCAGAGAGAGGTTAAGATCTTCAATTTCTAATATAATTTGGTAGAAAATGCAACCATTATATCCTTTAGCTTTTTAAGTCTAAGACTATTTTCTATATCAAGACAACTAATTTTCTCTTGGCTAGATCAATGATGCATGTGTGCCTTGTCCAAGTTACCCTAGATGAAGCTATTCATTAACCTTTTTATTCTATTTAAAATCTTTTTAGGTGATTTAATGGTCATTAAAGAAAAGATAGGGATTGATGCCAGTATATGTTTTACTAAGTTTAATCAATCTCTAATTAGGAGTAATTTTTTCTTTTAACTTGTTATCTTCTTATCCATCTTATCAATAATATATTTAAAAAAACTTCTCTTTCTACTAGTAAAAGGATGGCAACCCAAATAGTTGATTAGAAATTAGCTAATATATATTAGATTTAGATTTCTACTATGGTCCAAAATTAAAACCTACAATACTAGAGATACTCAATAGATTATTAAAAAATATGAAAATATCATATGTACTAATTAATGTCAAGTGATTCATATGATATTTTAGAACTATTCAAAGATTGATATTATAAAGATATATTGTATATTATTAAGTTAAGTAGATGATAACACCTTAAATATTAAGTATAAAATCTTACAAAAATTACTATCAAATAGCTTAAAAAGCTCTTTCAAATAGTTTAAAAATTTCCTAAAAAATAGTTGCATAATGACAAATAATAGTTTGAGAAATAACCATTATGGGGATCAACTAAGGTCATTGGATCTACTCAGAGATGTTCTAGAATGTTCGATCAAAGATTATAAAAGAGTTTGCATTTTAGATGGTTCGATCAAGATGGATTAGATATGAGTCATTCAATCAAGCAGGATCAGATTTAGATCATTTAATTCATCAAGGTAAAAGTGAAATGATCTCAATCATAGGATTCAAACATGGATAAATCTAGGTCATTTGATTCAAGGATAGATTATTTTAAAATGAAAAATCAATCAAGGTCATATGATTAAGTTAGATGTGATGTTGGTCATCCAATTGGAGCTCCAAACCAAAGCTTATAGGCAGGTGAGATTGTAGTTGTTCGATCAATGATTGGATGGTGGGAATTTGTGCATGCTTTAGGTAGTTAGGTGTTGAAGGAATTTAGTCTCACATTATAGGTGATGAAATACTATTTATAATACCTTTCAGAGGTTTACAATGCGACTCAAACCATGAGGCTAGCTCCCCCTTGTTTGCTTGGGATTTTACTACTTGGGACACTTATATGCTTATTAGTTTACATGTTATATTTTAGGTCTTAACTTACCTATGAAATATTTCTACAAATCTTACCCAAATCAATGTTTCTTTACCTTACCTTAATTGAGTTCAGGATTGTATCTTGACCAATATGGAGCTTGCTCAAACATGTTTTAATTGCTCTCTTAACCTAAGGCTTCCTAGACCCACTTGGGCTTGGTTTATCCAAGTGCTTTGCACTTGGGATGTGGTTTACGACATTTTTTTAATTATAAAAATTTTATTAAAATTTTTTTTTTCTAATTTAACCAAAGTTTAAGAATTAACCTAACATAAAATTTTACAAGGATGCATAAGAAGAATTTAATCCATAAAAAGATTAAGGGATTGAAAAATAAAAGCTTATATGTTTTTTAAATCAAGAAGATGATTAAACAATGAGATGCTTGAGTTGGATTTAAAATAGATATGAATAAAGAGATGTGTCTTATGATTAATAATCAATAAGTTAACATTTTAATTCCTAATAAAAAAATCTTTTCAAAGTTGATAAATATATCTTTAATATAGGAAAGGCCACTAATTCATCATTTTCAAAAATTCATGACTTGTTTTTTACAAGTAAACCTTTTCTTGACTCATCAAACATAATGGTGATCTAACACTTATTTTTATGAAAAGATTGAAAGGAGATGAAAAGAAGCTAAACTTTATATGATATAATTCTTTCAAAATAATATGAAGGATTAATAATAATACTTTTCAACTTGAGCTATTATAATATGTCAAAATATACTCATTAGTGAATGTAGATAACCTAAAGGTGTATGAGCCATCTATGCTTAATGAAGAATCTGAGAAACACTTATCACCAATAGATGACTTGGTCGTGAAGATGATAAGATCATAAATGAAGATAACAACTTAAAGAAAAAGATCTTTATGATAAGGAGAGAGACAAAGACTTCATACCAAATTGGGAAGAAAGCAAAAAGTCTTACTGTTGCAAAATGGTATAACTTGAAGAAAGGTCAATCCTTATTCCCTCACCTTAGTTTTCAATAATAATGACAAAAAAAGAGAAAAGAATGACACTATGGGATATAGTTAAGTTGACTTGTTGAAACTCGAATCATGAAAAAATGGCCTATGATCAAGACATATAGACCCAAAGGAAGATGTGTTAAAAAATGTCATTTTTCATGCATGACAATGCACACATATGCACTAACTTTGAGCACTATCCATGGTGCTAACTTAGGTCACATGCCCTACACATGAGTGGTAAGTGAACAGAACCTCACAATTGTGAGAGCACGATGGAAGCTGAAAATCGTGCATGCAGTAGGTGCCACATACTACGCCATGCTTGTAGGTGCACCGTGTTTATGGCATACGAAACCCATGTTCATGCAAGGCCTCCATGCATGGAAGCGTATTTCGAATGACTCAAAATTTGTATAATTTGAAAATATGGTCAAAAGGCAAATGTCTCTTTTTATAATTAAAATATTAGATTTTTTGTAATAAAGTATTGTATCAAACTCTTATATAAAGGAGGTGAGATTAATGAATGAAAATCAAAACTTCTTAGAGTGTTCAATATTCTTATGAAAAAAGTTTTATTATCCTTCTTCTTATTACCTAGTTCATCGCCATTACCACGCTTCAAATTCTACTATTGTAACTCTCAAAAGAAGGTCCACTATTATGAGCTTGGGCAAGAAAACGTTGCAGATAGATTATTTATGGTGATCACTTATTGGCTCTTTTGGTTCGATGATTTAATTTATGATAATTGGTATGTAGGATCTTGTGAGCCATTATTGATCCATTGTGATTGTGAGGATTTTGGCTACTCGCACTTGTGAAACTTGTATTGATTTTTAAGCTTTTGACTATGTGACTGAGGGGTGGATATAAGCTTGTTATTTAATGCTTAATCACATAAAAGTCTTATTTCCTTTTGTTTATCAACATCTCACACAAGTTTTCAAATATATCTAGAGTTTTTAGAAAAGATTTTACATAAGACCTCTTCAACATTATTGCGATGATTTTTAAGATTTACAAAAATCATAATTCACACCCCTCTTCACTTGTGTGAACATCATTGTCTCTTTATTCTCTATATTATGTATCTTAGGTGGAAAATTCAACCCTCATCTAAGGATCTATGGATCACTTTTGAGGACTTACAAGGATTACATTCTAATCTACTAGAGGATTATCTTTAATATAACTTGACAAAGTCAAGTTCTTTACAACTTGGATTAATGTAGAGCATCACAACATATCACCTAGAAAACATGATTGAGATTTATGGCCATGGGCCTAAATCAAGCTTGATAATTGTACTAGTTATCTAGTTATTTAGATTTTATTTATGCATTAATTTTTATTAGCCTATTTGATTATACATAGGGTTGTCCATTGTGTGTTCAATATTTGTTTATTATAGGTAAGAACATCCATCTTCAAGTTGTATAGTAGTTTACACTTCTGAGAGTTATTGCATGTATTAAATTATAAGAGCAAAATATCTACAAAAAGGGGATAAATTTTGTAAATTTAAAACTTGATTCAATTTCAACTACACAAAAAAATAATAATATACATCTTTTGCTTTCCCAAATCAAATTCAAGCATTTCAAATACTTTCGTAATAATACTTTTTTGTTATTTTAGTTGCTCTTAAAGTGAGAAGATAGATGGTAATAAAAGCGTGCTTCTTTCTCCAAATCAAACTTGATAATTCAAGTAATATCACAATTTGTTAGTCTACTCAAAAGCTTTAGTTATACAAATATTTTGATTATCTTGATTGTTCTTAGTGATTAATATAAATAAGTTTTAAAATGTTGTTTAGGTTTAAAAATTCTTACTTAATAAAGCAAGAAATGTAGAGAATGTAATACAATTTTAGGTAATTTAATCTAAACTTAGATTTATATCTATCCAATCAAATGGTTAGGCTTCAACTAATACTTAATAGTGAGACAAATAAAGTAATTAAAAGCCAACATATAATGGTCCTATAACTTAATCATATTTTGTGCTAGAGGCATATTAAATGTGATTAAAAACAATGTTAAAGAAATGAGCAAATTGATTCATTATTCTTACAACATTTATTTGTAGAAATATCTTGAAATAAATGGTAATTTAGCTCAAATATAGGTCTATATTGAGTGATAAAAGGCTGAACCTATAGCTTTGCACTTCATCTTCCAATGTAATGAAGGTTTCCAAGTTATGCCCTTCTTATAAATATGCAAAAACACATTAACTTTTAACATCATGTTTGGATGCCTTTAAATAACTTTTTCTTAACTATCAAATGGCTTCAAGACTACCTCTAATGGTTATGTTAAAAACTAGATAAAACAAGTTATTACTCATATTCTAAGGTAATAATATTTGTACTATCTATTTATCATACTAATGTGATGTTATATAATTTCACATTTCAAACTGATAATACTTATATAATCTCTAAATTATATAAGTACAATGTTTTACAATTTCTTAGTTATTAAAAGATTAAGCAGATAGAAGTATAATTTCATTTTGCAATTCATATGCATATTATTTCAAGTCAACATTAAAGATTTTTAAAAACCTTTCATAATCATGGAAGAAAATTTGTAACTTTATTTAAAACTTTCATAACCAATTTTATATTTATATTGCACTAAATTTGTTAGCTACAATCCTTATATATATGTGTATATATATATATATTGTCAATTAATATAATGAAATTAAAATTATTGCCATTTAACTATTTGCGTGAGCTTGATAAAGACTTGATGGTATAAAGCAACTGTTTAATTGTTAGTTGTTTAAGAAATTAAATCAATTTTTTCATAAAAAGTACAAATTCCTTTCAAATTAATTTGAAATCCTGATCCAATTAGTATTTAATTGATTCGCATTTAAATTTCTAGCAATTGCTACAATAGAATTAAAATCAATTAAGAAAAAGAAATTTAATATTTATTTAAAATTAATTAAATTTAAATTAATTGTTTAGGGTAGAAAAAATGAGCAAATGGTTCAGGCTTTAGTTGTGATAGGAACTTGGGTTAAACATCTTGCTATTTGTAAAGAGTACTTATTAAAAGTTTTTTTTTTAATTCATATTAAAATTTAATTTTACTAAAAAAAAATTTTTTTACATAAAATTTATTTTTGATAACCTTTTTCTCAATCTTAAAAGTTATTTACAAACAAAATCCAAAAAAGCATTTGATAAAATAAAATTAATAAGATTTAAGTGGAAAAAAAGATTTGATTTTTCTACAACTTAGATGTTAAAATGACAGAAGGAAGATTAGGGAAAAGAACAAAAAAGTAAAACTCAATTTAGCTCATCTGAATTCAAGTATATATGAAATGCTTCTTAAATAGATTTTTAAATCCTTGAGAATTCGAAGACAAAATTCAGAAATTTCCTATAAAAAAATCTACAGTAAGACGAAAAAAAGATTGGAAAAAGATTACATACTCAATTTATTCAAGGCCAAGAACTCCTGAAAGCTGCGGAGACGATCGCCTGGGAAAATTCCTGAAAGCTGATCCTGCCGTCGCCGTCCGTGTCGGCCTCCTTGATCATCCCGGTGAGCTCCTTCGCAGTGAGCGCGTGGCCGAGCTTCGCCATGGAATGAGCAAGATCCGCCGCCGTGATGAATCCGTTTCCATTGCGATCAAAGATCCGAAAGAGCTTCCGCAGCTGCTCCTCCGTGTACGGCGACTTCGCCGGGACGAGGTCCGGCTCTACCAGAGCAACGAACTCGGAGAACTCCACAAGGCCGTTGCTGTTCGTGTCCGCCTTTTGGATCAGTACCTCGAGCTGCTCCGGGCTCGGCTTCAGGCCGAGAGATCGGAGGAGGGAGTCCAGTTCCAACTGCGTCAGGCTGCCGTCGTTGTTGCGGTCGAACGAGCGGAAGATCTCCCGCATTTCCGCGATTTGTTCGTCGTTCAGGTTCAAATCTCCCATTTCCCCACCGATTAATTATTTTCTTCTCTTTTCCCGATCAGATCCGGCCCAATTGATTTCTCCTCCCCCCTGGAATCAGATGATCCAACCCGTACAATTCATCTCCAATCGATTAAACTCATTATTTAATGATCCGACTCAAACTTTGTACATATCAAAACATTGAAGCGCAAAGATTTGGATCGCAGAACAAGCTGCCAAGGTTAGGAAGGAGAAATTAAGGTTGCGGTGGGTTTGAAGCATCAAGCCTTCACACCGAACACTTTTTGCCCATTGGAAGTTGAGAAGTGAGGATCCATCGCTGGTATACGAATTATCATCTTCAGGAAATAAACAGAAAATCGCAAAAAAAAAAAAAAAATGATCGATAAAGGCAGCGGCGAAAGAAGCGGGCTTTTCCTTGGAGAAGGCGACACATCGCTTCCCGCTCTTCCGCCAAGTAGACGTCTCCGTTAAGTCCTCCCGTACATGACAACTATAAAAAGTAAGTACAAAATATTTTTACCATATAATATTTTTCAATAATCTCCAATATACTCGAGAGAAAAATAATCGACAATATATTATCACAAAAAAATCTTAAAAAGTATATATATTAAATTTTATTTTCCACATTTGCTTTGGTTTACATTTGACCCTTACCTGCCCGCTCAACCTTGATATTAGTACTCAGTCCACTTTGACGAAGTTATTTATTTTTTATATAAATTATTTTTTCGAACATATTTTCTATATTCAAATATTATTCCCATCGATATTTCAAGTTAATTTATCAATTAATTTTATAATTTTTTATAAAATATTTTCTTTTTCAACTGCAACAGCTGTCATTAAGCAAAACACGCGGGAATTAGTTTTCTCAATAAATGATTGCCTATTTAGTACTTTACTTTGACTTAAAATTTATATTAAATTGATTTTAAATTAAATATAAAAATCAAATTATCTTTTTACCAAAAAAAACATTTACGCCGTCTAACAAACTGAAGTTGGAGGGTGAAAAGACCAAGAACTAATACGCCGGGCCCTTCTGTCGGCATCACCAGCCTATCACGTGCGAGCTTGAAGCTGAAGAGAAGACGCCGAGGACGACGAGAAGGCAACTACCATTTAACCGCGCAAGCTAAGCAACAGCTCCTCGAGAATTGTCTTCAAACTCTGGGTCAATCACGCCGCCACTTGAGATCCGGTGCCGTTCCCGCTCCCCATGCCGTCCACCGACTCTCCCTTCTCGAGCAGGAGCCCTATCTCCAGCAGCTCAAAGGCGAAGCTGGGCCGTCGCGATAGGTCAAGAAGCCCGCTCACTTCCGTCAAGCGGTCCGCCGAATTGAATACCCAGTCATCGAGCAGCAATCCATTTACTCTGATCTCTAGGTTCATAGGCTCGTGCTTTGCTCCAGCTAAGGCCCACTCGAATGTCGAGAACTTCTCCGATGCCTTCAAGTTTTCCTCGGGTAGGTTTTCCCAAAATTACTCTCTCCGTTGCTCGTCTTTAATTTCTCTTCATTGTATGCTTTCGGAAATTCTTTCATCAGAAACGACATCGGCATCGGGAAGCAAATATGGCACCTCCCACAGCAGCGTTAAGAGACTATCGGGAAGAGGGATCTACATCAGTGGATCTCAAAATGAACCGGGAGGTTTAAGCTTCTCCATGAAGGAGATTCACAAGGCAACGAAGAACTTCTCGCCTTCTTTGATGGTTGGACAAGGCGGATTCGGTACGGTTTACAAGGGAACGCTCGACAACGGAATGCTCGTGGCTGTTAAGCGTGCAAAGAGGGCAAGATTTGTGATGATTTTCTGCTTGAATTTTGAATGCTGTAGTTGCATTGGGGTTTTGATACTGACTTGAATTCTTCATTGATGCCTCCATAGAGTGCGTATGACAAACACTTGGGCACGGAATTCCAATCCGAAATCCAGACTTTGGCAAGGGTAGAGCATTTGAATTTGGTTAGATTTATGGGATATTTGGAGAATGAGGGCGAGAGGATTCTTGTTGTTGAGTATGTTCCCAATGGTACACTCAGGGAACATCTAGATTGTAAGTCATCAAGCTACATGTTTTCTTCTATTTTGGTTCGTTTGATCATGTGAGAAAGTTCTAATTGTTTATCTAACAATGCAGGCTTACATGGGGATTGCCTTAGCCTTGCAGCTCGCCTGGATATTGCCATAGATGTTGCTCATGCTATCACATATCTCCATATGTATGCAGGTAAAGTCACGTTTTGAAATGTGATCTAACTTTTCTAAACATGCATTTCAACCCACAAAGTTGGATGATTTTTTTTTGTTATTTCATAATAACAATTATTTGATTGAACAGTTTTTAATAACATGTTACCAAATATCACATAAAACAATATTTTTTCAAGTCAATTTATATATTAATCAACTTAGTATTCAACAATAATAGGAATAATTATGGAAAAAAAATGAGAATCACTTGTTAGTGAACATTCAAATAGTCAAGAAGTGTATATTGTACATCTATTGAATGTTGTATAGCAACTCATCCTTGCATTTATGGTGCTTTCATGAATGTTCAAAAACTACTTATGGCACTTGCAAAGTGTCTCCAAATGGTTAATAATGTTGGTTTGTCTTTCATTTGTTTCATGTTATGTAAGTTTCGTTAGAAAACATAGGCTAAATCCACAGAACATGATTTGGCAAACAAGTTGGAACTGATGATTAGAACAACCATGCCAACATTACCATAACAATCTGCATATCAGATGGTATTTCTTTATCTAGATACCAATCTTCGATTGGTTTTAACAAATACATCTGTGTAAGAGTTGGATTACAATGTAACATTTTCAAAGAATATAATTCAATTCCAATTTCTTTTCATCTATTGAATTGCATCAATATTGGGAAATTCCAAATGCCATTGCAACTCCAATCACCTAATGCTTGTGATTTCCATGTCAAAGCAGAGCTTTCTGCCATGCCATTGGACTCCTATTGTCTTACTTTATTTTGTGCAAACCATATAAAAATGGTCTTGCCAAGTTCAATCGTATTTTTTAACAGTAACCCCAATAGTTCCAATTTGATGGACATGCTTTCATAGTGCATTCTTAACTTTTAGAGATGCATTTGGTCAATTCAATGTTCGTCATAGCTTATAATCTTTTCAGTCAAGATTGTGACAAGATGATTGACTTGGGAAAATACAGTCATTCAAAAGAAAATATTTTATTTTATGAAACTATCCAAAAAGGATGATAAGGAAAGCTTAGACCTAAATGCCATGCCTACACATTTGAAAATGTATGTGAGACATAAACTTTTTAATATAATTTTAATATGTATTTATAAGGACAACAATGATATTGACAATTGAATTAATTATAGAAGAATTAAATTAACAAGCTGTTCCTTAGAACTTTAGGAAAGAGTAGTTGAGCAGTAGATTATAATGCAGAAGTTTGTGATACAGATCATCCCATCATCCACAGAGACATAAAATCTTCCAACATTCTTCTCACCGAAAACTTCCGAGCTAAAGTTGCAGATTTTGGATTTGCACGGCTCGGCACTACCGAGACCGGAGTAACCCATATTTCAACCCAAGTTAAAGGAACTGCAGGATACCTCGACCCAGAGTATCTCAAGACCTACCAGCTCACGGAGAAAAGTGATGTCTACTCCTTTGGGGTACTAATGGTGGAGTTAGTATCAGGAAGGCGTCCTATCGAACCAAAAAGAGACTCCAAAGAACGGCTTACTCCAAAATGGGTATGCCCAATTTCAATTTCACCTATTTTGATCCTTTGAAAGTAATTCAAACAAGATGTTGATTCTCTAACAAATAAATCTAACAGGCAATGAAAAAGTTTATGGATGGAAATGCTATCCAAATATTGGATCCCAAACTACCAAAGACACCAGCATCCAGTCTTGCATTGGAGAAAGTCCTGGAGCTGGCTCTTCAATGTCTTGCTCCAAACAGACAGAGCAGGCCCAGCATGAGGATGTGTGCTGAGATTTTGTGGACCATACGCAAGGATTACAGAGATCTGCTGTCTTTAGAAGAGACTTCCTAACTCTTTCTTAAGTAGAAAGCTGCCCTTTGGCTGGAGCAGAAGATCAAAACAATGGCGTATTTACAAGAGGCTATATTTGTACATGTGTGAAGGGTGATGCTTATGAATCATGGAATGTATATCTCCTAATTAAAAAGTTTTTGTTGTAATTCTTTGCAGATTTCCTTAGTGTAGCTTTTATCTACAGAATTGTGTCAGATCATTCCAATATTGTTTATTTGAAATTTGAAGTAGAGCTGCATTCCTGAATTATCTTATTGTTTCGTTTTGAATTTGGAAATGCTGAATGCCTACAACTTCAATGGTTCATCAGCTCTTCGGTTGCATTAGCTTCTAATGTGGTATTTGTTCATATGAGTATCATATAGACAGTTAACATGTACTAAAGTGTTTATTTATACAAATGATTGTTTGGACATGATTTTATCAGCAGTTTTTTTTTATTGTTTTCCAGTTTTAGCAACAAAAACAACAAAAATATCCCAAATGACTCCTTAGTAGTAAATCCCATTGATCATTATTTTTATCTTAAATAGGAAAGCCAAGATTAAGGTTGTGATCAATACATTGTCGGTTTTATCAATCGAAAGTTTTTGCCAAAATAACATGGTAAGAAATGCTCACCTTCGCAAATTCACATAACGATCAACATCCCACAAAAGGCACCAAATTCTTGAGTAATTGCTGATTGGGTGATGAGCTAATTGGATCGTTCGTGTCGCCCTCGCTCCCTTGAATATGAACGATGACGTCGTCGTGACCTGTTTGGGGAGCGACTTCGGGACCGACGCCATCCATGAGCTGAGGAAACAAAAGGCACCAAATCCACAATTAAAACCAATTCACTCTTGAACATAAAAGGGGAGCCTTGTTCAAGCAGAAGGAAGCAAGTGCAGCTTTCAAAAGTTTTTTTGCAAGCTAATCAGATAATATGATACGATTGATTTATTATTTAAAATTAAATCATCTAAGAGAATATAAAGAAAGTTTAATTTTTAAACTTGGCTAAAATTATATTTATCATACAATATGATATCCTTATCATACTATATAATTAGTACTAAAACAAGTGTATAAAAAAATGATCCAAGGAGTTCTAACTCATTGTACAGTACGGTCCTTTATATCATATGATACAATTGATTTATATTGATCAAGTGCTTCTAATCAGATAATATGTCAATAATCTAAATAATAATAATAGATGCATTCATATGATATGATAGGTATAACCATATAGTACGATTTTTAGGCTTAGAAAAAGAAAGCAATACTAGAAAATTTCATACAACATGATCAATCATTGGACTATGAATTAAGACTGAAATAAAATTTACAAAAATTCATATGGTACGATAATTAGTCATACAGTACGATCAAATTCTTATGCTAAAAAGAGAAATCCAGAGAGTTCTGTATAATACAACATTTTTCCGTTTTTCCATCATACGATATATTTATCCCATATTAATATACTCTTCTTGCACCCGAACCAGAGAACTTTGGAAGGTATGCTAATATTCATTGTATGGTTGAACAATTCATTTGTATGTCATCATATAATATAATCTTGTCAATCATATAGTATAATTGGTAACAAAAGCATATAACTACTTCAAACTTTTTAGAAAAAATAATAGATTATAACCATTAATTAGTCATTAAGACCACTTTATTTGATCTTGTAAGTGCTTTATGCTATAAATAGGATAATAAACTCTAAGAGAAGAATCTGACGAAAAAATAACCAATCAAAAGCATCAATTTTGACATTCCAACAATGTGAAGATGTTTCATCATTTTTAGACCTCCTAGTCATCCCTATAGTTATTTGAGCTCTCAACCTTACTGATTAAAAGATCGATTATAAGTTTATTTAATTATCAAATAATTAATATTTGAGGATGACTCAAAAGTGCAAATTTGACAAAAATTTACGAATTAGTGCACATACGACGTTGCTGCGCATGTTCGCAACCATTGCACAAGATAGGTAGTGCAAGCAACTATGCATGGAATAGAGCATGGGTATGCATGAACCAGCTATGTCGTTGCCAAGACACCATGTGGGGCAAAATAGCAAGAGGCAAAGTAGTGTGCATGACTCCTCAATGTTGAGGCAACACACAGAACAAGCGGTTGAGGATGGGTGACCCACATGCAACGTGCCCATCAAATGCAAAACAAATTGCCTCCATGCATGCACATGTATTATAACGTGCGGTAAGTACACTACTGTTGCATGCGAATAGCATGCGAGTCAGGTAAACTTAATCGCCGCATGCAATCCGTGCTTTAACAACAAGGTATACAGGAGTAGATGCACACTTTTGTGTACTCAGATTCTCCTCAGCAGCCAAATTGAAGTCCATATGCATGAAACATACAAAAAATAAAAAAAATAAGTATTTTGTAATAAACTGTTATATCCAAACTTATATAAAATAAGGGAAGAATGATAAAACAAAGCATTTTAAAATTCAAGAAAAACATATTCTCTCTTTCACTTTTTTAGTTCCTTCGTCATTCCTAGTCTTCATTCTACTATTATATCTTTGATGTAAGGTCTACTATCGAGGGCCTAGATCATGACGTCTCATAGATGGATCACTTCTTATATCTTCTTCAGTTGTCATTGATAACATTTTTTCATTTATATATTTAATGTTTTACTTGTGATTTCAATTGATTGTAAGCATCTACTATACAAGTTTTATTTTCAACAAACTATATTGTATTTTGTCATTATTTTTTGTATTTTCTCTTATATTATAGATAATATAAGCCATCTTTTGATTCTCTTTTTGCCCGCTTTTTGATCCTTGTGAATAAGCCATCTTTTGATTCTCTTTTTGCCTGCTTTTTGATCCTTGTGAATAAGCCATCTTTTGATTCTCTTTTTGCCTACTTTTTGATCCTTGTGAATCATGTTATAAGCATGTTTCACCTACCCATCTTTTGATAACAAGTAGTTTAGTAGGCCTAATCTTTTATAGCTAAGAGTAGACGTAGACTTCTATGTTTATTGAACCATCTAAAAATCTTTGAATTTCTTATTTATTACAACTATTACACAATAATTTTCAAAACTAAACAAAAATGTTTCAAAAAGATATGATTTCAAAATTTGTTCTAAGTTTACTTAGTTAAGTTGAAATTATAATAATAGTGAGAACTCTTTGGGTTTCTAAAAGACTAAGCCATGGTTCAAATGCAATAATTATTCATGTGAAAACATATTCCATTAATCCAAGCATTGTAACATCAATTATTCCATCATTTTGAGAAAATATTGCACACTTCTAGAGTCTAATATGTAGGTGATGAACAAGAAAACAAATGTCAAGGACACTACTCATAATACATATAGTACCAAATAACAAAACTGAAAAACATCCTGTTGTAGCTACTGTATTAGATATAATTTGATATTGACATGTGAATACGTAGTTATTTTGGAACATACTCTACACAAAATCATATCCGAAATTTCCACTATAATTGGGTAATATATCACATAAAATATTTACTCATGAGAAGTAGGAAAGTATTGGTGCAATAATAAAGAAGTTTTTAAAAAGGTAGGTTATAGCAGGGGCTTTGTAGCACCAACCCTTCCCTAGAGTCCACATATGCAGGAGGTTTTGTAACACCTAGTTTCTATTTTTTTTTTTATATCATCATTCTTCAATACAGGCTGAGTAGGTGGAATGTGATTTGTTGAAGTTTGTTTAGATGAATTGAATCTAACTTGCATTACGTTGCAACCAAAATAAAGGGAAAATTCAATTATTATCATGCACACCTCTTCTTTCTCTTGCACCTCGGTATTTTCCAGGTGTAGGTGTTCTCCCACGACCCCTTTTGGCCTGCCACATAATATGCAAAAATAGCAAGCAATCAATACACATGTAATTCAGAGCCAACACCTCACAAATATCAATGAACAAAAAAACAATATTGAAACATTCTGGATTTTTTTTAACGAAGTAAACTTTTGGCATTCTAACATGGTAGAACAATAATTTTATTAAAAATATGTTGTAGAAGTTAAACATAATCTTGGAACAAATGAAGTATCAGCTTTTCACAAAAGACCAGTGAGACAAGAAAATGTAATGTGAATCATTATAAACAACAAAAATGTTGAGAGCAAAGATTTAGCCTACAAAACCGAATGGTACAACGACAAACCCCCAACATACGATGCTTTGCATAAACAAAAAAAAAAAAACAAAACAAAAAAAAAGGAACTCAGGGCATACAATTTTGTCAAATATAGTTGGCTTTGCATTGGTTACGGGGATGTCGATGCAGTGCTCAAGGTTGACAAGGTGATGATTCATACTGTTAAGAACAAAGATCACGAATTCGATGGAGCCATACACATGAACCCTGACGTTAAAAGCAATTAGGCAACACTTTTAAGGATAAAAAAATTCAGATAATATTTCATTTTAATTGGTTGTCTTGTTAGATTGTTCTTATTACCTTCTCCACAATCATCAAACGGCCTTCAAGAACAGATCCATCCAAGCGCCTGATGCAGCGGTCTGCATCCTCCACAGTCTCCATGGTTACAAAAGCAAAACCACGAGATTCACTTGTTCGAGGGTCCAAAACAACCTCACATTCACTAACCTGCAAAAGAAATGTTTCTTTGTTTAGGCAAGAAGCTAATAGCAATCGTACATATTCTTTCAAACTTGTTGGCACTGTTCAAGGAAAGGAAAGTCTTTATTTCAATATATAGTACACTGAAAAAAGAAAACACTGCACAAGAATATCATTCTAATGACATTGTTCATTAAAGAGGCTAAAGACAGCAGACAACTAGTGCAGATCATCAATCATATTGAAGACAATATTCTGCACTTTTCATTGTCCTCCATAGGGTTAAAAACGCAAGCATACTTAATTTCTTTAATATATCTGTACTTCAACAATTTCTCAACTTTCCAAGTTCAAGCCACTTGGATTTATCCTAACTCCTAACCAATGCAACCACTTCCTGAAGATAATGTGACCATCTAACCAACAAAGCTTAAACAAAGATCTTGTTATTACAACAAAGCATATAAACATGACTAGTTTTGCTAGCATTCAATTAGGTAGAACTAGGACAGTTGTCATACAAGAATGGCCTGAGATTTAACATGATCTTCCAAGACCAAGTTTATTGGACCAACCCTAAAAACATGAAGGCGTCAAAGGCCAAGAACCCAAAAGATGCAAGGGGCAAAATTAGTAAGTTCTAAACAAAAATCATCAATAAACAAAAGAAATCATTGGGAGAAAGATAGTTGAATAATAATCATGAAAAAAGCTTCCTAGTGATTGTCAAGTCAAAAGATAAGTATTGCTGAAAGTTTACTTGTGGTTACACCACATTAAAAAAAATAATAAATGAAGTTAAGAGGGTCACGTTGTATCTACCAATGAATTCTCGCACCATCACACCACATCAAGGAAGAAAATCACCATGGAAAGAGGAAACATGTATATAACCGTAGTTTTTCATCTTTATATTCTTTCAAAGAAAAGTGAAAGCCATGCTAAATTTTATTGCAAAGCAAGAAATACAAGCTTAGTTGAAATTGCAACATCATTTCAAAAATAAGCCAAAACTCCAGCAAACATGTTATTGTAGTAGGAAACTTTCTAATGTAGGGATATACTAAAAACACGATTATAAACATGGAATAGAATATAGAAAAAAACAAAAGTGTTAAGAATGGGAGTGTGATGTCCATACAAAAGGATGAATTGTAAAAATCATGAACTTTATAATCACAAATAAAAATAATAGAAGTCTTTTTAGAATTCAACTGCTTTTATACTTAATTTTACAAAATCTTGTTACTTCGAAAATATTTTGTATGAGATGTAATAAAAAATACATTAAAGATTTTTTGATAATTTAATTCAAAATCAGATCTACGTCCACCACCCCAACTTAAAAAGCTAGACAAAAATACTAAAACATCTCTTATAAAAGTGGGTAAGCAAAATCCTACGAAGGGTCAAAAGACCCCACAAACACCAAGACAAAGGATCCTATAACCCATCATAGCAAAAAAACTCTATAATCACCGGCCCAAAAAAAAAACAAAATCAGGACAAAAGACCTTACAACTCAAAGAATTTATAATAATAGCCAAAAGACTAAGTAAAAGATTAATGAGCAAGTCTCAATAATAGGACAAATGATACAATGTATAAAAATATAAAATCCAATATCCCATAACATAGTCAAGAGGCATACTATGTCGGTGTAAACAAAATTAGAAGACATACAACTTAATTTAATGCAATATATTGAAAGAAGCAAAAGAAAGATGGAGTTTCTTCACTATTACTATAACCTTACTCTTCTTATAGCAAATCTTAAAGATATTCAAGTGGAAATACTTCTTAAAGAAATATAATTGATCACTAGTTTTTTCTTATTGTATGGGGGCGATTTACAGAGCTTTGAGAAGGTCTCCAATGACTCTAATCAACCCCCAACGGTTCTCTAACTATTAATTTCAAAAATCAAGATGTTTAGTCAAACTAGTTATTACTCATAGAAAATAAACTAATAGTAAAATATGATTTACTCATAAAAATTAAACTAATAACATAATAAAAATCAAGATGTTTAGTCAAACTAATCATTACTCATAGAAAATAAACTAATAATAAAATATGATTTACTCATAGAAAATAAACTAGTAACATAATATGATCCAAGAATAATATTGTACAATTGCTGCCAATTTACATTAATCGTAATATACAATCTAAAGATAATACAGTTTGATCTAGTCAATTTGTACTAATCGTATTGTATGTTAAACATTAGCACGTCATACGAAATCCTTGAGTTCTAATAGTACTGTATGATAAAGTAATAATACCATACAATCTAGTTTACTTTGCATATTTTCAAAGTTTTCGTATTCTGATTATTTTGAGTATGTTTTGTGGATGCAATATATTGTTTTTATGCTTTAATAAGACAATTCTTAAAGATAGAAAATCTTATATGAATAAACATCTTAAGCTTTCCTAAATGCATGAAAAGATAATTTTACAAGCTTTTATCACTTATACTCAAAACCTCACCATTATCCTAATGCCTCACAAAACTTGTCATAAGAATTATATTTTAAAACAAATAAAGACGACTTAAAAAATACTATTATCCTTGTTTACTTAATTTTTATATCTAGTACAAATTATGTTCTCACCACCAAACACCACGATCAGACTTTTGAGTCAAAATCAAACTTTTCTAATTGAGTTCAATTATTCACTCTTGAGATGTATATTCTAAAAAATTTAAATAAAAATACTAATAAAAAATAATAATTTTATTACTATCAAACAAGTTATATATAGATCAAAAGTTTAATAAAAAAACAATGAAAGAATAGTCTTTTGATTTATTGAAAAAGTTGATGACACTTGCAAATGAAATAGATTTAAAAAAAATGATTAATGAGGATAAGACATCACAACCTTTGTTAAAGCTTGAGAGTCAAGAGCCCTCTTATGTCCTTAGATTTGATTCGGTTGGAGATTAAGACTGTTGATGTTAATCATTGCACATTACACCAAAAGATGTTCATTATCAAGGAGATTGTTGAGTAAGAGCCTTGGTGCCAATTAAATAAAGTGTCCTCAATTATTGAAATCTACACCCTTTTTCTTTCTGCTTAGAACATAAGCTCTGAGATTTTGGAGCATGTGGTGACTATCAGATGAGATCTGATGCCCTTACTGGCCTCAAAAAGGCACTATTTAAAAGTTATATTAGAATTGATGTGAAGTACTATTATATATAACTAAAACTATATGGATATATATATATATATATATATATATATATATATATCAACTAGCAAAATCTATTAATTCTAAATGATAAAAGATCATACATGTATACCACTAGCTTACCCAGATTGGTCAACACAACATGTCCCAAACAAGGGAGAGATGTTGAACTATGATAAATTATTGCAAAAAGACTTATGAAATCCCCCCATCTAATTATGGGGATAGATAAGAATCAAGGCTGAAAAAACAACGTGGTCAAAGAAGGCAACTAAAGTACCTTTCCTAACATTCTTTAGCTAAAAATTGAGAAAATTGAAGAGTAAGATCTAAGTGGATTCAAAAAAAAAAACCCTGGGAAGCTTTATTGATATGCGTCTAAGTTTAGCCATAGCTTATTACTTGTACTTAAATCTTTATACCTTATGTCAACACATGTCATAAAGAATGTGAGGACATTAAAGTCATTTCTTAGATATTGAAACCACAATGCCCAATATCCTCAACAACTTCTTGGTATGGGTTAAGTATAATTATATATAACTAAAACTATATGTATGTATATATATATATCAACTAGCACAATCTATTAATTCTAGATGATAAAAGATCATACATGTATACCACTAGCTTACCCAGATTTGTCAACACAACATGTCCCAAACAAGGGAGAGATGTTGAACTATGATAAATTATTGCAAAAAGACTTATGAAATCCCCCCATCTAATTATGGGAATAGATAAGAATCAAGGTTGAAAAAACAACGTAGTCAAAGAAGGCAACTAAAGTACCTTTCCTAACATTCTTTAGCTAAAAATTGAGAAAATTGAAGAGTAAGATCTAAGTGGATTAAAAAAAAAGAACCCTGGGAAGCTTTATTGATATGCATCTGAGTCTAGCCATAGCTTATTAGTTGTCCTTAAATCTTTTATACCTTATGTCAACACATGTCATAAAGAATGTGAGGACATTAAAGTCATTTCTTAGATATTAAAACCACAATGCCCAATATCCTCAACAACTTCTTGGTATGGGTGAATGATTGCCTTTGTCAAGAAATGAACATCACTTTTTTGGTAAGCTCTGCTAGCTACCTATCATCTATAATCTAATTAATTTTAAAGCCTCAAATTGGATCAACCAAAATTTTACTTCACAAATCAAACATTAAATTTCACACAAATGTCTATTCTTTCTACCATTTTAACATAATCAAAATTTCTATCCCCATAAACTCAAAAATCATTCCTGCAAAAATATTTGTTCTCACCATTTATAATTTTGGTTCCAAATTTGCCAACATTTCTTCTTGTCATTCCAAGTTCCACCAAAACACAGCATAAAACAAGAACAAAGTACTCATAGCAAGCAAACAATAACAAAAACCTAACTGCTGATAGACTACTTCAACCACATGATGACATTCCAAACTATATCTATTGATAGCTCTTCTTTATAACAGTACCATAGCCAATCCAATTGAACAAAATACTTGCCAGGAAAACATCACATGACAAATTGCTCCCATTTTTCTGTTATGGAAACATCATCTTCTAGCTTTTCCAAACCATTCAATCTTCAGAAAACTTGAAGCCTTTCCTGCTATAAATCATATTCAGAAATTTACAAGACTTCTGCTCCTAGTTAACGTGTTTTTTCTCATTCCAAATGTACCACCAAGCAAATTCAACACCTAGCCAAGAAGCCACCTCCATCCCATTGCCACTTATTTCTAAATTTTACAGACAATAACCTCAAAGCTTCCATCCATGCAAATAAAAAGTTCATATCTCTTCCATGGTACAATTTGAACAAAAAATAAATTAGTGACAGAATGTGTCATGGATTTGCTCTTCAATTTATAACAATGTGCACATCCAGTGACAGATAAAGCCCTTTAAGGGCTACAAATATGACACCCATTTGTTTATCCCTTCAATTGATAATCATATTAGGATGTGCAAGATATATTTTAGAAAAGAAAAATAAAAAATTAGTAAAATCTCAAACAATTCCAAAAATTCATCAAAAACATATTCAATCATCCATGCATGTATTTAATACAAATAATAAGTAAAATCTTATTTTCAAATGAATTCATTCATTATCTAGTCAAACATAATATTTTTTTATCAAAATTGATGTGTCTAAACCCACAAACAAAATGAGCAAAAAAAAGTTATTATCTTCTAAATGTGACAAGGTCGATAATGTTTTCAAGTTTCATTCTGAATTCTTATTAAGGAAAGTCATTCTCAGTACAACATATTTAATAAACCTTCCCCTAAGCATTTTTTCTTTCCTTTCTTATTTGTTTGATTTTTCTCAAAGAATTGCTCGAGTTTCCTTCCTTTTTATTCAACTCTCTTCTCCTTCTTTTCCAATTTTCTCCTAAAGTTTCCCAACACAACATATGACTTTCAAGTTTCAGAGAGAGAGTTATCTATTTCTCAAAATAAGAAGATTAAATTAATATTTAATAATTTTCTTTATCTTTAATAATTCACAGAATATTAAAATCATCTCTGAAAAATACAAACCACATACTTACAAATTTCTTATGACAAGATCTTCATAATGGTATACTCAAATATGAGATTTGACTACTATCATCCAGACATGTTTAAAAAACACTTAAAGTAAAATTATTTTCGAGTTCTATATCTACAACACATCGAATATATATAACATGCTTTAGAAGAATATTAGATATTTAATTAAGTGGATTGTCACAGTCATTCTGAATGATGTGATTCGAACATTAGCCAAGGAGCCATTATTTAGAGCTATTTTTATTTAAAATAGGCTTAATCACACACGCACGCACGCGCTTACGCCCGTATGCACGCGTGCACGTGCGTAACAGACACACACACACATATATATATATGATTTTGCCATTGAGCCAATAATGATTGGCTTAGCTTACTTTTAGCCTAATTTTTCAAATTAAGATAAAACCTTTTATGAGACTATTGGGAAATAGTGAGAGATAATATCAAGATCACCTAACTTAAATATTGATTTACTTTTAAGTTGTTAGTTGCCTCAATTATTACAACTAATTTTATTTTTCTTAGTATTTGATCAAGAGATAAATTCCAGATTCATTGAATCCAATTGTGAAAAAAACTAAGTGAGAAGACAATATGACAAGAATCGTCATCATAGAACAAAGTAGCAAAAGTCATACGCAGTGGCTCGCTATAAGCGTGCTGGTCAAACACCTCATGCAAAGGAGACAACAAACAACTCAAAAGTTTCATTATGCAATTACACAACTCTATTCAAACAACTAAATCCAATACAATCATTTCAAATTACACAAAACAAAGGGAACTTTTTCTAGTTTCATTATGACTAGTCCCATTCATGACTAAGATTTGTACTACCACTTACCAGTAAAGAAGTTGATAGAAAAATGCCCTAATAACTCTTATGAAGGAGAGGCCATAAAAATGGAATCTATTAAGACAAAAGCATCTACAAAGCACAAAGAATAAATTACTTTATTTGAATTAGAAAAAGTCCACTTCAAAATATTATATTCAAGTTTTTAAATTTGAGCTTTCTTGATTCATCATAAATCCATTTGTTTTTTGGTTCACTATTGCTTTAACCCTAACAACTTTTCAGTTCCACATCTATCCACAAAACATTGGCACCAGAAAAAGAGAAATACAATTCTAAATGACTTGCAATAACCTAAGATCTCCCTTAAAATGAGCTCCAAATGCTTAAACAAACTTGATACTTGCTCATGTTTGTTAAAGTGGTTATTTAAGTTGTTGAACTTTCAAAAGGTTAGCAACAACTTCAAAATGATACAATAATACATGTTAAGAAACAAGGAAATACAAAGAGACAACCAACAGAGAATTGGAAAAACCTAGACTGAAACCCATCAATTAAGATGGGAGTATACCAAATCAAAGTTTCCTATTTTGGTTCCATATCTTGAAATTGATTCTTTTATTGCTTTTTCCTTTTCTTGAGGACATGTATAGAAACATTATCTACATAAATCTTCTTTATTTCAATAGAATACTAATGCAAGAATTTCCCTAATTTCATCTTGCTACATGCTAGAGGACTTATTGACCTTGCTTAAAAGATTCATCTCACGAATAACAAAAGAATCTTTGATTAAAACAATGCAATCACTAACATCCTCCATTTTATAGACTCTAGATAATCATCAATCTCACCAAATTACCTAACACCAATGGAATGTCGATGACAACACTCACCCCAACTACAAAAACTTGGGAAGCTAGGAACATAAATTGTGGTTGTGTGGCTAATTAATTCCATGAAATCAAGATGGTTTTTTTTTATCAGGCAATCAAGGAGATCTAAGAGATTGTTCATGAAATTTAATTGTCCTAATGTTTCAAGCTTAAGTCAAAGGTTTGTAACACGCTATGATGTCATTCGTCCTAATGTTTCAAGAATTATAGTGCTTTGAATGAAGTTTGGCTAAGAATGGATCTCTTCCATATCACAAAGTGGAACTATCTAAACAATACAAAACAAATACGGCAAAATGTTGAAAAACGAACGAATATTTCATTTTCTCTAAAACCTTGACTTGGATGAAGTTTGCGAATGATTGTTGGGCGCAAATGCACTCCATACCATATAAGAAGCAATTGCTAAACTGAGGAAGAGGAAAAGCCAAAAACTAGATGATGCACCATCCTTCAAAAAACAAGCAAAATTTTGTTCCATTATAACAAATTAAAAGATAAACAATGTGACCACTATAACCAAAATTAAACAACAAGTGCAACACTATAGTAAGTACGAAACCCACCAATTAGAAACCACAAATGGAGATAGTATGAAACTATACAACTCAAGTGACAAAAGTGAGACTGAGAAGTTTGCAAAGTAAATCCTCTAAGAAAACATAACTACTTGATAAACTGATCAAGGTTTCCACTAATTTTCGCTCAAAAAAGTAGATGCAATAATTCAACATGTTAAAACAAGTCATTCAACTCTAAGTCTTTAACAGGATATTGTTGGAGTATAGAGACAGGAGCATGTCAAAATAAATGTTTAGGTATCCAATGGTATGATGTCATTCGTGAGGAGTCAACGAATGGTTTGTTAATCCAACTTAATGCTGAATTCTATGCTTCTTGTGCCTAACTTGAAGTACAAATTTAATCTTTCATCAAATTAACAAGTGATGGATTGCGTTGTGACATTTTTTCTTTAAATGAGTTTCATGGCTAGTCTTGGGGGATGATGATTAGTTGTGCCGAGGAGACAAATGGTCTCCACCATCTCTCAGGACTTTGCAATCTCTCTTAGACAAACTTCTCCACCTTCAACTCTTTCTACCAATTTTAATTCAGAAATCATGTTATGTCATAGGCATCTAGGACATCCAACTTTTTATGTTTTAAATCCATGTTAGTGCACATTTCTAAGAATAAAGAAAGAAATTCCATTTATTGTGCATATTGCATTCTCACCAAAAAGAACTAGAAATAATTATTCAATACATTATGCAAACCATTAACGATTTTTATTTGATTCATAGTGATAACTAAAGCCCTTTACAAATATGACACTCATTTGTTTATCCCTTCAATTGATAATTATATTAGGATGTGCCAGACATATTTTTGGAAAGAAAAATCTAAAATTAGCAGAATCTCAAACAACACAAATTCATAAAAAATGTATTCCAATCATCCATGCATATATTTAATACATATAATAAGTAAAATTTAATTTTCAAATGAATGCATGCATTATCTAGTCAAACAAAGTATTTTTCATCAAAATTCATGTGTCTAAACCCCAAACAAAATGAGAAGAAAAAGATATTATCTTCTAAATGCGACAAGGTCGATAACATTTTCAAGTTTCATTATGAATTCTTATCGAGGAAAAGCAATTCTTGGTAAAACATATTTGATAAATCATTCCATAAAAAATCTTATAATTTTGCATAACTTGGTGTTCTCCCTGATCAATTTCTCCACAATAGAATCTTTAAGTTATTACAACTAAAGGTCTTCAAATATTCTATCATCCTCAACAATAATATTCCAAATCCATAAAAGGCATCTTTTTAAGGTCCTCAATTTTTCAAAATAACTATAAGTGCTACCATCCTTTCCTAAAATGATTCTTTGCATCTAATAATATATCATTTATCAAAAATAATCCTCTATCCTAATGCATCTTTTCAAGGATAGAAATTAAACGAAGCAATTCATGGGATGTCATATGTCTCCAAACCTAAATTTCTCTCCATACCTCATTCAAATCTATCCCAAATAAAATTGGTCAATTCGTGAACATGCATTGCGAACGGAGAACCAAATCTTGGGAGGCCCACTCTTATTTGTTCAAGAAGGTCTAAAAAGAACCTAAAAATCTAATAGGATTTGATGCAAAATACTTGCCTAATATTAAGAGGGAAGTAGCATTAAATAACATGCTACAAACGCTTGTAAGAGAACAAGGTTGAGAAAAGCAAGAACTCCCCACAAAATGTGGATATTGAGCAAAATATGATGGGGCGCTAATACAAAACACATTACATTAAGAGGGAAATGACATAAACTAACATGATGATAAAAGCTTTTGTAAGAGAATAGCAATAAGGGAACCATTTTTCTCAATTTTTAGAATAGTAGAAACCATAAGCTGATCAAAATGCCCAATAGGATTTCAAAAAAAAAAAAAATACTTACAACCACATGTCATATTTGTCAAAAAAAAATTCTTTGCATGTTTTAACACATGCATAGTAAAACAATGCATGCAATATTGCAAACTGTATGTTTATATTGAAAGGTCACACCTTTCCCACTTTGCTAAAATACTTCTCTAGATCTTCACTGGTAACCCTTGTGGATAAGCCTGTCACATATAGGTTATTGCCAAGGTTGCGAGACCCTGAGGAATCTTGGCTCCTGGTATGAAACATAGAGTAAAAAAATTATCTCAATTTACACAATTCACACTACGCAACCAGGTAATAAAATCAATATTACTCTACAATGAAAATGAAAATGAAATATTCAACCAAACCAAAAAAGCACAGATAACAAACCTTGAACGGCTCCTACCTCGTGATAGCGATGAAGATCTTGATCTCCTCCGAATAGGAGGTGTAATGGATCGAGATGTATATCTAAAAAGATCTTCATGCAAGTTAAACAACAAGAAGGAAAATTAGTAAATTAATTTATTGAACTCACATTACTTCTTTTGAGGATGACATCTGCAAGAAATGTAAAATAAAAATAGATTAATAGACGTGAAGCAAAGTTATATTGATAACAATGTTTTTCATTCGTTTCAAGAAGCATAAAATAAAATTAAAAACTGGGTGTAGAAAATGAATGCATAACAAACTTCTAGACAAGAAAGAAGTTATAAGAAAACAAAATAAACTAAAACAAACACACATAAAATATTCTTGAGTAACTTGATTAAATGGAGCTGATATCAGAAGGTGAAAAAAAGCATTTCTAATTAACAAAAGTAATAACTCGCAACTTAGATATTCTTATAGTAAGCAGGAAATAAGAGAAGTTGCATTACCGAACCACTAATGATAAAGCTTATAAGAAAAACAACAGAAAAAACACGAATCAATAAAAGCTCAGCCCTCATTTCCATAAGCATTTTAATAAGACGGTAAAAGCTTATGAGAGGTCTGGAGGAAACAAAGGCATTCAACTACGTGCAAGTTGTCGAATGTTCTAAACGTTAAATCATACACCGCTTGGATTTAATATTATCTTGGAAAACCAAATAATCAAGGCAGGGGATGTTATTAGTTGACCAATCCAGGACATGCTGAAATAAAAATCGGCAAATAATCATTTGAAGAATACGAATCTCACAGCTCAATGCATAATTGCTGCTAAACTTGTAGAGTCATCCAGTTCGATCTTTCACGCTGCCTTGACAAACCTCCAGGATTTTCTTTCGAAATTCAAGGCAAGGTTAAATGGATCTAACATTAGCGAAGTTGATTCTATCAATTCAGGTATCGTATCGATGGACGGGGAAATGATTACGCAACTAATTTCATCAACAACAGTTCATTAAGACACCAAGTAACGGTGATAAACTTCGGTTAAATAAACAAAATCCTCCAAGGGCGGGCTTCGATTTCGGGAGAGATGTCGGATATCAGATATTAACATAGGAGTCCCTCAGCAGCGTGAAGAGACGAAAGCCCTAATAAAAAAGGAGAACAAAACGATGAGAGAAGGAAAAGGAACAGGAAATACCGCGCGGAAAGCAGCTGTTTTTGGCCTGTTGCACGACAATGTGAATCGTCCAGACTCAGTTGCTTGCAAATTGAGACAATGAACTCATTTTTAGCAGCAGATTACAGTATTAGATTCGATCTCAAGACTAAAAGATGATTCGAAGCTGAGTTTTAATTAATTTTAAATTTAAAAAACAAATCATAATCATAAATAGTTTTATAAATAATTTCATAAAAATATCTTTAAATATATAAATGTGGTTAATAAGAATTATTTTGATCCCATTTTAAATAAGTTAGATTTTAAATGTGGCAAAAGAATTTATTTTTATTTTTTAGTGATTTCTTGAGGTTTTGTGCGTACTTTTGATTTATTCTTCTGTTCGTGTTAATTATTTTTATAGTTTACAAACATTAAAAAATTTTATTAAACTTTAATTTATTGAATTCATACTGATTAAAACATTTATTTGAATAATTAAATTTAAAATATAAAATTAAAAAATTAACAAATTATATTGAGTTTGCCACAAGTACATCACTGGAATATTTAAATATATACGGAACGCAAGTTTGCATAATTTCTATTTGATTTCTAGAAAACTTAAAAAAAAATTAGTGCAATTGTAAATAAAACTTAACATATCTATTATAAAAATAAAAAATGACAATCACATGAACTATAATCTTTAAATTAATTTTAATAAAAACAAGTTTGAATTTTTTTTCATTAATTTTACATAAAAATAAATTGAAAATAAAAGACTTAGTTTAAGCAAAAAAATAAAACTTGGGAACACTTATCAACTCTCAAAAGATTGAAATAAAAATTTCTTTGAAAATTTTCCTTTATATTTTAAAAACAAGTTTGAAATATTATTAAAAAAATGGTATGATCAATTTCGAAACCACGCTTGAAATTTAGTGCTAAAATTTAGAAGTTTTTAAAAAATATTAAAAAAAAAAAACATGCAGCATCTTTACACGGGATTCTATTCAAGCCTCAGATGTCCAAGACAGATGTCTAATGGACGCGAACGTTGTTCACAACCTTGCTTAGAACATTACACATATTAATTTTACTAGTTTACTAGTTATGTTTACATTGATTAATTTTAAATTAAAATTTTCATTTTAGAAAATAAGAAAATTAAAAAAAATAATTCTACACATTAAGTTTGGACACAAAATTTCAAAATTAAATAAAAAAAAATTAACAAATAATTTATAGTAGTAATTTTAGTGACATTAGAGATTTTAATCTTTTTTTTAGCTTTCAAAAGTTAAAAAAATATAAAAATGATGCAGGATGACACATGTTGTCAAATGCTATGCCAATTAGCCAAGGAAGCCTAGATGTTGAAATTCTTAATGCACTTAACAACAAAAAGACTTGTTTAAACGAGCTTGATTATCGATTATAATTATCATCGAAGAAACTAAGAATCTTAGGTTTAGTTTTCAAAAGTTTTTGAGATTTCATATGAAACATTTTTATTTTAGCAAGAATTTAATAGTTTAGAATTTATAGGTTGAAGTTCTAAATGGACATTAATCGTAAAGAAAACACGAAATAGTCTAACCTGTGTCAGTCTCTTCAACAAACTAAATATCTCTGCAATCATCCATTAAGAGTACTCTTTATATGATCAACAAGAATAATCTATAGAATGTGAAACTCTTTTGATAACCTAAAAGTAGAATTAGATAATGAATAAATATTATCGTATTGAATGATATTAAAAATATTAGAATTTGGTATAATTGAATATGATATTTCTAAGGAAAGAAATAAACAATCTTGTGATTATCACTCACAATTTTAAAAGAAGACCAAGATTGAGATGTGATAAGCAAATCCCCTTATTGAGTTTCATGCCCTAATTTGATGGAGTAGGATTCATCATAATATATACAACAAATTAGATATGATTGAATAATAGTAACAAATTTAATTACTACAAAATAGGTGATAAAATTTTAAAATATTTTTCTTTAATACATGGGAAGCAAATTTCATAATAAGATGAAATATATATATATATATATATATATATATATATATATATATATATATATATATATATATATATATAATATTTCTAATAATAATTTAATAAATAATTATAGATAATTTTCACTCATCATATATACAACTATAATATAAGTATATTTAACTCTCAACTCATCCTTTTTTTATTTAGCATAATTTTTATCCTCTTATTGTGATAGTAATTTTTAAAAATATTAAATATATAATTGTAAGCCAACATTGGCTCTATATGCAAATGAAAATTAACATAATATTAAAACAAACAATATCTAATATTATAACAAAAATAATGCATATGAAATAAATAAAATAGGAATCATATGAAGTTTGCTATAACTTACCATGTATCATATTTTTCATCTTTTTTTATTTCTCATATAAACATCTTAATAAGGCCCGATTTTATTCCTTATTATCATTAGCTCTTGCACTTGTTAGAAGAGAAAAATATTCGAATCCAAGTATCTCAATCACATAAAATGTCCAGAAAAAGAATCAAATCATCACAATGGATAAAATTCAAATAGAGAATTGATTCTTCCAAATAACTCAATCATATGATATACCCAAAAGAGGAATCAATGCATCATAGTAGGTAAGGCTCAAAAGGACAACTAACTATTACATTAGCTCAATCATATCATATTATACAATACACTCATAGCTTTAATTGATGGAGCACAAGTAGATCAAATAAGCTCTTATTTCTTTCATATGTACTACTTAAAACTTTTTTTTATCATCGTAACATATCTTATCATGTTTGTTTTTTGGCAAAATATGTTAATCATGATACGATGTTATAAGAATGTTGTTACTTTAATATTTAGTATCATATGCCTTAAAGGTTGGTAATATATTCCCATGGGTAAGGTTCAAAAACAAAACTAACTCAACTAATGACTTGATTATATTATATCTTATGTTGCACCATAGATCACAATATAAGGAATGTGTAGATCAATAAAACTCTCATTTCTTTTACATTTATTGTTTGTAGTTATGTCATTATTGTAGCATATCACATTATGTTCTTTTTACCAAAATATTTTAATCATGTCACGATAATATATGAATGTCATGATAATAATTTTATTATAGAAATTGTATCATGATTTTTATAAGAAACTATAATAATAATGACATAATATTGATATCATAATAAGTAAATTATCATTATGACTTTTATTTCATGTAAGCAAACATATCATAATCATAGACATTTAATGTTTATGAATAACAAATTTAAACCATCTAATCAAGTCAATCAAATTATATGAATGTCTCTTCTTCTTCTTATTATAGTACTCAACTTAAATGGACTATCCTATCCAAATGATTGGGTTATCCCATCAAATCATTGAAGCTTCTATAACTCCCTTAACAAAGCCCAACTTTCATTTTAATATCTTAGAAATTAACTCTGTGTGTACTATTTGTGGTGGACATTTTGTAACTTAATCTTGATTATCTATTTTTATTTTGAAATATTTTCCTTGATTAAGAAGAATCATTGATTTTGCAAATCCTTTTTTTTTACATAGATAATATTTTTTGAAAATCATAAAGCATGCAACTTTTTATAAAAAAATCATACCATAATTTTTTGTTTTAATAACCCAAACCCACATTTACATTGATTTCATATTGAAATATGAAATAAACCATATTTTACATTTTTAAATAAGCAAATCCAAATGCCAACATGTTATTGTTGAGCTCTTGAGGTTGATAATCATAAAACCTAACTTATATTAACTAATGATTGATTGAGTTGTTATGAATTTATAAAAAGACTTAATAGAAATAGTGAATGATGATAAGGATCAAAGTACATACATTTTAGAGTGGATTGTAGCTTGAAGACTTTTTCTCAAAGGTGTGGCTCATCTTACAAATCTTGGAGTTGAGTGATCATGCTCTTTATGGCATGGCCAAACCACTTGAAGTTACTAATTTACATATTTATTTTGGTTAAAATACCAAACTCTTCTATTTGAAAAGTGGCACTTAGAATCGTTCTCACGCATGCATTCTATTCAAATCATAGTCCTTGAGTTACAACATATCTAGAGTTGTACTTGAACTTAAAATATCATTAATATAATTCAATCTAGATTCAAATCAAGTGTTAAGATCAAATAAATCATGTCTAAATAAGTAATACAATTAATTGCCTTATGTTCATACAATACAATGATTTGATATTGTAGGTGTATAATCTATCTTATGGCTTACAATCCAAGCAAAGGTTGAATCTATATAGTCGTTGTAAATGTATGATGATGTCTTTGTATATGTGTAGTAGTTTATTAAAATAAGCTTGTAAAGATTAAGCGCAATCATGAATCGATTGTGTATAATTATGATTTGTGTTTATGAGTTTTATGCCTTATTATTTGTCATATAGATATGAAAACCTTATCATATTAATACTATAGTTCTCCATCCTTTAGTACAAAGATAATGAATTAATTGAATGCATGTCAAACATATACAATGTTCTTCATCATATGGCTAAATTACCAATATAATTTGGAATGATTAATTGTGATTTGTTGTACATAGTATGATATGCTAATAACTAGATAAAACAGAGCATTGATTAATGGTGATTTTGAGTAATATTGCTATTTTACTTCTATCGTGCTTGTGTGATAACACTACAATACATTATATTGATCATTTGTTTAAGATGTTTGATTTGATGTTTATTATTCTTGAAGTTCGTATAAAGTGATATTAATTTTGTACTAGTGTGATACATTTATTTAGAGGATCAAACTGTATAATGCGAGAAGCTAATGGGCTTTGTGTCATTCGATGATATTCATTGAAAGCTTATGATCCATATATTCATTTAGTGAAAGTTTAGGACTTAAGTTATGAGTGACTTATTTTTTGTTGTATAATATAGTATAAGTTTCATATATATGATACCATTTCAACCAAAAGTATGATACTTAGTCATATATTAAATAGATTTACATCATAATAGTATGATTCACTTATCATATTAATATGATATCTTATGATTAGTAGAAATGAGCTTATTGTAAACTTATCTTAGCGTATGATAATGCATCATGCAACAATTTCTTGAGAGCTCAAATTTTAGATTTGTGTTGTTAAGAGGTTTATACATTTAATGTAATATTCTCTCTATATTAGTTTAGATTTCATCCTCAAAATCAAGAAAATAGCTTTGGTCACTACAATGGACCTTAACTTATACTTCCCAAGTAGCTTCTTGTTGCTTTTGATTATTGCACAACACCTTCACCATGGGAAAGAATTTGTTAACTATCTCATCCTAAATTTCATAATACGAACTAGGTGATATGGATAAGAAACATCTGGTTATAGTTGAAGATCTTTGGGCTCCTCTTAAAGAATATGAGAAGATTTGTTATGATCTAATAAACTTTTGTCTTAATTTAGATGTTTTCTCAAACTGGAACAATCCTTACATAGGGTTAACTTTTAGAAATTTTTTATCTTCAATCTCAAAGCTTAACCATCTATGCTTCCTGCCAAAGTATTTCTTCTATCAAACTTGAATCACATGTAATCTATTATGTAACTTATCGATCTTCTCAGTAGTCTCCTTAATAATTTGAGATCCAAAAATCTAACTTGACTCACCCTTAACCTAACATAAAGGAGATCTATAACACTAACTCTATAAAACCTCTTTTGGTGCCATGTTAATGGCTAACTAATAGTTATTATTACAAATAAATTATATTGATGACAACTATCTAAACCCATCTAAAGAGTAAGAATGTATGCTAAGCCCCACTAAATCCTCTAAGATCTAAATAGGCCTTTCTGACTGACCATCTACTAGGTCGGTTTAGAAAATTCTTTCTTATCCTTATTATTCAGAATTCAAAATTCAAAGTTTAAATACATTTAAATTTCAAATTATGATTCAAAATTTAAATGAAGAACTAAGGATAAAGTGTTAAATCAATAAGGATGGGTGAAACAAGGAAGAAAGTGCTAAGGCAACATCAAGAAGTAGAAAAAAAATATCATAAGTCAAAGCTTTACATTCTAGTCGTGGAAAATTCAAAAAAAGATGTAGGTGTCGCTAAAATGAAGATTCTCATTTATCCCCTTATAGGAGAATTTATATCTATGCTTAGTTAAAAAATTTAGTCATAAAAAAATAAAAGTTCTTATAATATCAAAATTTTTAGAGTCTTGTAGTAGTTTCTTAGTGGTATAATCAGGAAGTAGTCCTCAAGAAACTCCTTAAAAGATGTAATCAGGAAAAGTTGCATTGCTCAAACAAGACCCAAAGTAGGCTCGTGAATTGGCTTATATACTTATCAAAGGATGTTTAAAGGTGGTTAAAGAATGCTTTGAGTCTTATTGAAGAATTTTCAAAGGCTATTTGAGAGACAAGTTGTAGGCTTTTCAAAACATGTTATGACATCCCAAAAAATAAGAAAAGTCTAAAAAAATCTTGTTAGTAAAAAATTCATATGACATCAAAATTAATAGGAGTTGAGTTTGTCATGTGTCAGTAATCTAATAGTACAAACAATTAGAAATGAAATGGTCAAAATATATATTTTCATCTTGTGGTCCTTTGTTATGATTGAAAAACAATCTCTCTTCTATTCATTTATTTTCAGTCTAATAGTTGAACATTCAGATAGTTTGTGTCAATCATGAATTATTATTAATATTTTTATGCAAGTTTTATTCAAACCTATCTTTTTAAATTATAGATCAATGAAACTTCAAATCTAAATATATATTGATAATATAAAATTTTGTCTCTCTTTCACCATCATGATAAATTAAATCAGTCATTCAAACTCATCTTACACAACTTGGCTTTGACATGAACAACTCTTATTAAATTAATTTTAGCACCTCCCCCACACCATTATTAATACAATGCCACCCATCATTGTCTAACTCTTTCAATATTTGTTGTTGCTCCCCACCAAGTACATGTCAGAACACATCATTTTGAACTGGACAACCAAGAGGACAAGGTAACCACCTAACCATCTTGCTTATACATAGTCTATTATCAAATGATTTATGCCTAAGGCCATATGACTAGGCAGTGCCAATCATTGTGATTTGATCAAATCACGACTTCAACAACTTCTTGTCCATTAGCATCAATTCCTATTTCATGTCGATCAACGATTCACCACCATTTGCCTTCAACCTCTATAATTTAATCTAAGTTTCAATACATCAATGATTTGCATTGTGTCACAAAATTTTTAACAACATCAATGCTTAATGACTAGTTGTTCTGTGCAAGAGAATTACGAGCAAATTTGACGATCATAAAACTAGCATCCCTTGGGTACAATTTTGTTCATTTCTAAAAATGTTCAGCAAGATCCCATCCAACAGCGGTTGTAAAATATGTGATCCGGATTGTGTTCCTCAAAAAAAAAAAAAAATACTAATAAATCTAAATAACACAATTATTGATCGTAATAGTTTACTATCAAATGTAGAAAGAAAGAGGATTATGTTTGAACTTCAAACAATTTTTGTAAGAAATCATTTGATCGCCTATGGAAAAGAAAAGGAGCCACCAATCTGGGAGCCAGCAGATGAAGGAGGATTGATTGCAACCCACAGCAAGGAGATTGTGATGGCTATAAGACCAGACCAAACGTAGACGATGGTCGGCGTTCTTCCCCTCCTCCCCATCAATCCTTTCGCAAACGGGTAGAGGTGAGCGAGCACCCAAAAGCTGAAGAACACCCCACCAAGCAGTCTGCTCCACTCCGGGTTTGTGGCATAGATCGTCCTGCTCACCCCCACGGCTATGGCGATGATGTTGACCATCATGATGGTCAGAGGAGGAATCATCAGCGAGGTCCACTTCACGATATACAGGTCGGCGTACTCGTCGTCGTCGTCCTCGCCGGTCGATTTGGATGTCAATGTGAAGGAGATCTCGATGCCAGCTATCACCTTGAGAAGTCCTTGGATAACCGCTGCAAGATGCGCGGATGTGCCGCCGATGAGCCAGAATTGCTCGTTGCGCCACCACTCCTCCAGCTGGATGCCGGACCACTTTATCTCAAGGACGGCAAGGAGGACGAGGGAAATGGTGATGCCGAGTAGGTAGGCAAGGAAGGTGATGTTCAAGGTCTGGACGATGAATTGGCCGGAAAAGAGAGACAGCGCCGGGAGGAAGCAGTAGACGATCAGGAATATGGAGGTGAAGGGGTAGATCCCGACGTTGAGGTACGCTATTCGCTGCAGAAACTTCAGCTTCGGACCAGAAAGGAGTGCATTATTTCGAGAGAAGAATATCTCCACGGAGCCCGTCGCCCACCTCAGCACCTGAACAAAGAAGCACACAAGGTTGCTCGATGTTTGTCCAATGAGAATGTACCAACAAAATTTCTGATAAGAAATTGTACCTGGTGCAGGCGGTCGGTGAGATTGATGGGCGCGGTTCCACGAAAGGCGTCGCGTTTTGTGACGCAGTAGATCGACCGCCAGCCGCGATTGTGCATTCGGTAGCCGGTGACGACGTCCTCGGTGACGGAACCGTAGATCCACCCAACTCTGCTCCCCCACTCCGTCTTGTCCTCGTACCAACACGACACCACGCTTACGGCCTCCGCAATGGTGGACGCATCCAGCGGCTCCCTAGGCAATGTGAGAGCCCCAGGAGGGCGCCCGTTCTTCACCGACGGATGGTCTGCCAATGGCCGCCCCTGAAACTCCGCCACCGGAATCGAATCGATCAGAAAGCTCGAGTTCCCGAACTTCCTTGGGAACGATGAGAGGTTCATCCCGTCGTCTTCGTCCATCCGCAGGGCGTGCGTCTCAACGTCGTGGCTAGCCGCCCTTCGTGCGGGGAAGCAGCACCCGCAGCAGCATCTCCCGCAGGGAGACGACCGTATTTTCGTTCGCGGTGGGTCGAAACCGTATAGGGCGATGCGGCGGAAGAGGCACCCGGTTCCGACGTATACAGGGCCCTGGAGGCCGTCGAGCGCGCGCATGTTGACGTCGAAGAAGACTGTGTTGTGGTTAGCGTAGCGGTCGGAGGGGTCGATTCCCTCGAAGCGCTGCGGGAACTGCACGTAGCAGATCCGATCGCCACCGCGGTCCATCATGAAGCACATACCCTCTCGGAGGGCGAGGGAATTGTAGAAGTAGTGGTCGCAGTCCAGGTTGAGTATGAATGGCCCGTTCGACATTACCGCGGAGGCCCGTACTAAGGCGTTCATCGCTCCGGCTTTCTTGTTGTGGTCGTATCCTGGACGCTTCTCTCGAGATACGTATACCAACATCGGCAGCCGAACGTCGACTTCTGAGAGGTCCAGGACGCCGGGGATGGGTTGACCTTCTACCTCTTCGTGGTTGTCGTCGGAGCTGATCCCAAAGATGGGTTCTTCCGCCGGCGGCTTGAGCATGACTTGGATGATGCCAGCGTGGTCCCCACGGGTGTGTTCAGAGGTGGGGTGGATCCAGGTTCCTGGCCAGTGGGTGCCATCAGCCATCCAGGTGGCTTTTGGGATCTTTATGGGCTCGAGGAGTGCGTCTTTGGCTGCGGCGGCCTCCTGGCGCTGTTGGCGGACAGCTTTGAGCTCTTCTCGGGCGTGGTACGCGTCAGACCGGCGGCGGATAGCGTCCGGGAGGGCATTTATGCGGACCTTGAACTCGTCGTACTCACGCTTTAGGCGGCGGCGGTCACGAACGAAGTCCGGGCGGACCTTGTTCTTGTAAGGGTCTTTTTTGAGGGCGAAGTAAGTCTCGGGGTTGCGTGGTTCAATGCCATGCTTGCGGCAGAAGGGAACCCAAACGGAGGCGAAGGAGGCTGCCTCGGCCATGGCCTCAAAGGTGAGAAGAGCTCCGCCATCGTCGGAAACGTAGCAGGAGAGTTTCTCCACTGGATAATCTGCTGCGAGTATTGATAGGATGGTGTTGGCTGTGACAAGAGGCGGCTCCTTCTCCGGGTCGGCGGTGGAAACGAAGATGTCGAGGCCTGGGAGGTCCGATTTCCCGGTGGGGTTGGAGGGGGACGGAATCTCGAATTTCTCCTTGAGGACGGTGAGATCGGTCGCGCGGTTGACAGGACAGAGCTTGGGGAGTTGGTCGAGCAACCAGGAGAAGGCGAACCATAGCTCGCAAACCACCGACATCCCCCACAGCCAGATGGCGTCCTCATTCTTGTGGGTGATTCGCCATGCGAGGAACAAACCAAGCACCGCCATTCGAACGACGATTAGTAGCCTGTTTATTCAAAAACATCGTATCACTGGATCAATATGACTAACCCAATTGTTATTTCCAATGCATGTTATTGCCATTCATTTAGGACACCTATTCATGAAGCCATCAGTATTTGTTGTTCTTAAAAAATTATCTTGTCTGATTTATATATAAATATTTTTTTTTGTGTTGGCATTTTTGTATTTATAGTTGGTTTCTGAAATATAATTTGAATATTAGTTATGTTTCTATTGCAACTCCATCAATTTGTGATATTTAATATAATTATTATTAAATATTAAATTAATTAATAAAATAATAATAAACAAAAAATAATATTATTAAGTATTATTAAAAATTATATAATTGATAAATATATTGTTAATAAATATTTAATTAAATAATTCATATTTTAAAGTAATTAAAATATTTTTTAAAATTTTAAAAAAAAATTATGAGCTTTTAATATTTATTTCAAAAAAATATATTTTTCTCAAATTTTTTATTTTTAAAATAAACGTATAATCAATAAATAATTAATTATTTATTAATTTTTTCAAATATTAAATTGTAAAAATAAAATATCAAACAGAATGATTGAATTGTGCTGTTTCAAAATTACACATAAAAAAAGTTTTCGGTAATTTCATTTTTAGTGCTTTAAAAAAGTAACTTCAAAAATACTTTATTAAAAAGATTATTTAAAATGAATAAAATCAATAATTTAAATTTGAAGTTTACCAAATATGATTAAGAAAATACCAAGAAATTTATAAGAATTCAGAATGTTTTCATCATGATCAAAGGCAAAAAGGAAGGATTGTGAACAATTTTAATTGTAAAAAATAAGAATTTAGCAATAAAACATATGTATGGTTCAATAAGTAAAGGAATCAAAGAATAAGCAACCATATAATTATGATGATAATGATTGAATTATGGTTGAAATGGTAAAAAAGTATTTATATTAGTTGTTAAAAAAAGTAAAAAATTAATTAAAATTGCTGATTAATCGATCGAGAATTTAATTGTAGACAAATAGGATGAGGACAAACCGATAAGGACTGAGGATGGCAGCCGGAATCTTGAGCTTCCTTGTCAGCGGTCGCCATGCTTTGCTAGCGAGATCTTTGGGTGTAACCCCTCTGCCGCTGCCACCACCACGGCTGCCGCCTTCTTCTCCATCTATGCCGTCCCCGCTTCCGTCGCTCTCACTATTCTCAGGCCAAATTGCGTTCCCGTATCCGTAGGTCCCCTTTGTCTCGAACAGCCACCGGTCAAACTCCCCCCCTTTCATCGAATTTACCACCGATAGCCTTCTATCTGAGGATTCCTGGGGTTTGGGCTCCGGCAGCGGCCTCACGGCGATCGCCTTCCTCTCCTTCGCAATCCTTGTCAGCTCCTCCACTTCCGTTACCTTGTAAGGCTCCTTGCAACCTGTGCAAAGCCGTCCCCCGTTCTTCACCGCGTCGACGAAGCAGTCGTGACAGATCTTGAATTCGCACTCGCAGGGGTAGAGCTTATCCCCGCGCTCGTCGCACATCACCTTGCCGTCGCAGCCCTCCACCGCGCAAGTCCCGACCTTGCCACAGGCGGGAGCGGGATCAGTGATCTTGTCCATGAGATGGGCGCGCGTGACACTGTTGAACCCGCCGGTAAAGAGCGAGCTCGCGGCGTAGTGTTCATCAACCTTGGCAGAGACCAGAGGATGGATTGACTCGATCGACACGGCCATCGGTCGGTTGTCCGGGGTCATCGGGAATTGCACGCGATAGTTCCTGAAGTCGACACTGCTCATATCGATGCTTTCCAAGTCGTCCCGTCCGTACCCATTTCCCAGTCTGCCGTCGAAGGTCACCCTCGCCGGCGGCGTTGGTGGCTTCTGCTTCTTGCTCGAAAACATTGCCACGGAATTGAAGCGTCCGGCGTTTCCCAAATTCCCACTTCTATGCAAAAGTTAAGTTTTGCAGCATGAAACAGGGAAAGCGCGGAGGGCGTGGTGCAGCATCGATCGGAGAAGCAGAGCAGATCGCCGATGTTAACAATGGAGAAGTATTATTGCATCTATACATACAAGGAGATCGGACATCTTCCTCGTCCAGTCAACTAAGAACAGTTCAAAGTCCAGGCGGGCAAACACAGGTTTTCTTTAATTGAAATACGCAGGCTTTCGTGGAGTACAACTGGAACAGAGCAAGGTCTCCATTGCAGGCACTTCGACAAATGCCGCTTTGGCATTTTTAGAAAGTTTTTTTTTCTGGAAAAATAATTTTTAAGCATATTTTTTGAAAATAAATTAATACGACCAAGAATGAAATTTTTTCTAAAAAAAATATTTCAAAAAGTTTTTTGATTTTAAATTTAAAAAGGGAATTTTTTTTCGAATATACTTAAAACAGGGGATGATAAAAGTAGCATAAATTTGAAGTCGAGAATTTTGTTATTAAAATAGGACATATAATTCATGAAATTGTTCTATTTTAAATGTTAAATAATTTTGATTATGATGAAATTTTATAAAGTTCAATCTTTGAAGAAGCTTTTTAATCAAAATTTTTAACCACATTTCATGAAATCAATTGTGATTTATGTATTCTAGTGATAAAAGTTAGGATTCTTTAAAAATTGTGTTTGAATATTTTTTAAAAAAAATCTAAGGTTTATTTAAATCATTATAATTTTTTTTTATAAAAGTCTAGTATTCAAACTTATAAATTTTATTTCATATTTATGATTTATTAGTCATTGAATTTTGCTATTTTGATATGGAAGAGATTTTATAAATATTTAGCACCTAAATTAGATATTTGTGTTTCAAAATGTGAAGTTAGCGCACAAAATTGGTTGTTTTGAATATTGAAAGATGTTGATCCAAATTTTGATAAATAATAGAATGGGGATTGTTACACTCATCAAATTGACTATACCAATAGGATCTTAGTTAAGTAATATATGTTTTTCTTTGATTAAGTGTCTTTTTTTAGTTGATTATTTAAAATTTAAATGTATTTAAATTTTGAATATTGAACAACTTTAAAAATTAAATTTTAGATTTTAAAACTTGAATAGTTGAGATATATGATAAGATTTTATTTTGTATAGCTTGAATTATAAGATAAGATGGTTTTAATATGATCTCACATGATACTTTAAAATTAAAATTAAGCTAAAATATAGATCATGCTTATCTTGAAGCAATTCCAACTATGAGGTGGCATAAAAATTTGTGTGTGATCCCTTAAGAATAAGAATCAAGGAGGGCAAAGGTTTAAAAGATGAGCTAACACCTTGAATGTGTGTATAATGAAGATGGGGATGGAGATAGAGTTACTTTAGTCAACCCTTGGTCGACATAACTAGATGATCTTATATTAAGGGAGTGGTGGGCTGAGTATTTAAGAATCTCATATATGGATTTGGCTAGAGTTTAGTAATCCCTAAACATGAGCTATTGCAAGGAGACTTACTCGAGAGAAGCCAAGGAAGAAAAAAAGCCAAGAGTAAAGAAAGATGGGATGGATGTCTAGCTTGGAATAAGGGAAGAGGAGAAGACCCTTTGTTGAAGTCCTTTACTCGACTTAAAGGTAGGATAACCCCCCATGTTATGCAACTAAATTTAAATACATGTTACGAGTAACAATTGAGCACTGGTTATAACTACATGTTATAACTATTGGGTTTCTCCAAAAAATTTGAGAATTATGCATATGTATTGAAGCCTATATTTGATTTCCTGTGACTTTATTCATATCTAACCATGCTTAATTCATGGCTAGTTAAAATCTATTCATATCTTATCATACTTAATAATACAATTATGTCACTTATGAAAAAACTTTGATTTATCTTAGATGCTATAATTACACCTATTGAAGTTAGATTCATGATGATGTGATTGTTTCCTTAATTTTAATCATATTTTGATGAAGTAAGTCCTTAAGTCTTATTAAGGTCAACATTGGAATCATATTTCACATGTAGTTAACTTAGAAGATTAAAAAGGTTAGCGTGAAATTTGGTTGATATTAATGATCATAGGCTAAGATGAATCCTTGAGATATTATTAGATTAAATTTTAATTTATTACATGCTAAAGATGACCCTTTAAGATTTATTCTATTGAATTGTACAATTATGTTTCATAAATAAGAAAAACCATGACTTGAACCATGTTATATGATATTTTTCTATCATGACTACACATGAATGATGCTGAGCTAATCTCTTGGACTTGTTATGATAGGCATTTCATTATGTTTTTTTTTAAGAATCCAAATCAATCATGAATTTGTAGTTTGGTATTCAACTAAGATTGATTAATGATATATGATTAAATAATAGTAAGATAACTTAAGAACAAATTTTAGCCTATCATGAGACATTATTATGAATTGCATGCAAACTTTGCTTCATAAACTAAACTTAAGAATTTAATTTTTATGGTCAAATGGGTTGTTTATGTTATGTTAAACCTTGGAGCTAAGTGGTAAAGCTTGCTTATTGGCTTATGATGCATTAAGAAGCCTTGAAAGTGACCTTGATGGCTTTTAGGTCAAAGGGAGTTCTCATAGTCCTTTTAAAAATTGCTTGACAGTCTCAATTTGGCCTAAACGAAGGCTAAAGTCAAGTGTGAATCTTGGGTAGGCTTAACAAAATAGGTTTGTGGTTTTGCTTAGAAGGATTTAGGCAATTAAAATTTTAAAGTTGATTAATAGGCTTGGTTAGTCTTATGTTAGGTTCAAAAGTTAATTAAAATGACTAAGAGAATTTGGGACTAAAATTTGAGTGTCATAGACTTGAAATTTAGAAACCTAGGATTTGATAATTTAAATACATAATGTTTGAAATTTAAACTTTAAATAATGCTAAGTACTCGAATAACCTTAGTTAGGCTTGGAATCAAATTACGATCTTTGGGCGAACCTTCGATTAAAAGGATGGAGTAATGAATAATTTAAGAAATTAGGAATATGTTGGCTTTAATTAGGAATAAATAATTCATTAGATTTTAGTTTTTGCATAAGGAAATAATTTTGATAAAATTTAGGATTATATTAAGGACATAAATCACTTAGTGATCCTTGGGCACACTTTGGATAAAGCTTTAGTTTAATGAGACTCTTGGTTAAACCTTTGATGAGATTTGGTTAAGATGAAGAGCCTAATTTTAGCCTTATGGGTGGTGCTAGGCTTAATCAGAGGCTAATTATTTGCTTAAAAGTTGGCTAAATCATAGATAAAGCTTAGATTATTGGGTAAGATCATGAGTAGTCTTGAATTAGGCTCTTAAGACATAGGTTAAGTACCCTAGATGTTGATTTTGAAGATGTATGTAACTCAGGAGAGACCATTGAGGTGAATATAATGGCTTAGGTTTTCCTATGAGAGATATAAGTCATTAATGAAATTCATGTAAATCTAAGTTTAAAAAGAAACTTTTTAACTTAAAAAATATATCTAGAGATTTAAATTAAGAATTTTGAACCCAATTGAATACTTAAATAGTATCTTAGATTGGCTAAATTATTTTAGTAAGGATCTTAGACAAAAGTTTAGGTAATAATTAGATATAGATTTGAAAATTTTGATATGAGAGGATTACTTACATAGTTGATTAAAGTTTAAGAAAATCATAAGATTATCTCAAACGATAGATTAAAATTAGAAGAATGCTCTAAATAAGCTTTGATATTTGATAATAATCCTTATAATAGACTTATGTTTATAGGTCTATTATAAATATGGATTTTATCATAGGTTTATAGGTCTAACATTCCAAAAGTTGAGGCAACTAATTTTAAGTAGAGAGGAGTAACAAAAAGTAATGAAATAATTATAAAAATTTTTTAAAAGAAAAAAGATTATAGAATATGATATGTGTAATAACGAGAAAGATGACTTAGCAAATATCATCGACTAATAAAATATGAGAAATTAAATGGAACAATAAACTAATAAGTGGAAGCTAAATAGGATAAGATAATAACCTTCATATATGTATGATATTATGATAAATAGTAGCATCATCATTGCCTGTATAGGGTCGATGGTTTAAAGAAGAAAGAATTGGAATGTATAATATGATCAAGTAATATAAAAAGAAAGTTGGTATGTATCAAATGGTCTCATAAAAATGAGATTGTATCACACATATAATTAAATTGTATATATATATAATAGAGTGTAATCTATGCATTTGTGCTAAGGTTTAGATGAGTCTAATAAATTAAGAGAGGGATGTATTATATAATATGATTGTATAATGTCATATGATATGATCAAATAAGAGAAAATAAATTTGGAAGAAATGTGAACATATACAAAGCTAGCTAAGGATCATATAAGATGACTAGGCTATTGTATTAAGCCATTAATCATATGAACAAATAATCAATAAAGATAATACAATATTTAACAATATAAAACCAAGTAATGTACAAATATAATATATTGAAAAGAAAAAGTTAATTAAGACTTATAGGTTAAGTAATTGGTAAAAAAATTATATAATATAATGAACATTAATGTATAATATGATTTGATGTTTAATAAGCATAATACAAGGGTATTGTTGGGTTGAGATATGAGAAGAAAGATATATCATATAGTATAATCAAGTGAGGGATTAAAGTCAAATGATTATCATATAGAAATGTCTACATTGATGCATAAACATGATAGATTATAAAAATTAACACCTGTTCATATAAGTATGAAGAGATAGATATATCAGTAAGATAATGTATACTCACTATAAATCTATAGAAATATTGGATTATATAGTAAGATAGAAGTATATCATACCACATAATTATGTAATAAAAAAATTAAGATGTGGTGTTAAGAATCTATAAAAATATATTATAGATTGATCATATAATATATAGTGATGCACTTTATAATAACTAGGGTGCATACTGATGCAAAATAATAAATTAGTTTATGCATCAAGACATTAAGACTACATAAGAAAACACTCTCTTACATGATTTGGAGCAAGCAACAATAGTCTTAGATATGGAAATAATGCTTGTATAGTGTCAAATGCTCTATATTTTTGAATTTTTAAACTTGCATATATAGTTTCACTTTGAACAAATTTAGTTTAAGATAGGAATTTGGCTAAAATTAATTAAAGATTATGATTTGAAGATATTTTACCATTCTTACAAAGTAAATGTGGTTGTAAATACATTGAGTAGAAGGATTAGCATGAGGAGTATGATTCTTAGCATAAAGGAAACAAAAATAACAATTGAAATGGATCAAATGAGACTCAATACCATATCTATAGTGAGTAAAAGAAATTTCTCATAATTACTAATAATGACCAATTAGTTATAAGTTTTAAAACCAATAAGATAAAGACCCAACCAAATATTTGAGGGATAAGTGAAACAATAAATAAAATTGAAAAAAGAAATTATAATTTAATCAAAGTGAAGATAGAATTATGAAATTCAAGAATTGATTATACATCCCAATAGAAAATGATTAGAAAAGATGCAAGAGGTTCATGGCACTAAATATTTAACACATTTGGACACAAATATGATGTACCAATACATGAAGCAAGTTTTTTCATGCTTACTATTTGCAAGAATATATAACAAATGTCAGTAAATGCTTGATTTGTCAAAAGGTCAAAAGAGAAGTACAAAAACTTAGTATGGTGCTATAGTCATGTTTTATTTCTATTTTGAGGTGGAAAGAAGTGTCTATGAATTTTGTAATTATATTACAAAGGCTAGTCAAGGGAAAGATAATAAAATATAGGTTTTTATGGATAAGTTTACTAAATTGACATATGTTTTAATTATCAAAACTATCTACTCAATTAAAATACTTGTCTATATATATATATATATATAATTGTAAGATTACATGGAGTATAAAAAAATCATATTAGATAAAGATTAAAAATTCATTTCATATCTTTAGAGAAAAGTTCATAAAGCTTTTGATACACAAATAAAAATTGGCACAATATTTTATCTTCAAATAAATAACCAAACAAAAAGGATTATCAAAACGCTAAATGATATTACAAAGATTTTGAAAACTAAATTTTGGTGGTCACTAAGATGCTCACCTAATATTAATTGAGTTTACATATAATAATAATTACCAATCTTGCATTAGGATGACATCCTTTAGAGTTTTATATAGAAGAAAATGTCAATTGCCATTGTGTTGGTATGAAGGAAGGAAATGAACTCTTGTAGGGCTAAAATTAATTGGTGAAACCGCTAAGAAAATTTAAATAATTTAAGAAAGAAAATAGAAGAAACAAGATTACTAAAACATATACTTTGATGTCATGTACAAAAAGTTGAATTTCATTAAGGGAAGCATGCACTTCTAAAGGTAAGCCTAATAAAGTGTAACTTTTTTAGAAAAAGAGGAAAGCTTAAACCCAAGATATATTGGAATTTTTCAACTTAAGAAATGAGTGGAAGTAAAGTGAGTCTAAGGCCTTCTCTTGGGTGATATGACTCTATGAACTAGGTCTTGGAGGTTGTTCTTATAGTTGATAGAGTGATGGAGGTGGCCTTGCTTTTCTTGAGTTATTAAAGATGTTTCCTAATGATTGCTTACTTGTGTGCACGTGAAGGGAGTTATCGTCATGGTTATTGACTCATGACACTTAAGAGGGGAGTTAATTAATTGTTAATTTTGTAAATTAATACTTAAATCAAACTCAAATTCACAACATAGCATATAAAGATTACAATGTACTACAATAGAGTAATGGTGGAAAAATCAAAGAATATCAAAGAAAAGAAAACCTTAACTTTTTTTAGGGGATTTGGCTTCTACCCAAATGAGTTTACATTCATCCTTAATTTAACAAAATTTAAACCTAGTCGCTTTGTTCCTCTCCTTCAACATAGCTGTAGCGAAAACACTTTCACATAATTTGTTTTGTTAAGGCTAAGACTTAACCTCCCTTTATCACTTAGCTTTGAAATAAGCACCTCTCTTTCACACCTAGCCTCAAAGAGGCCTGTCACCCCCACAGTCTAAGGATCTAAAGGAGAATTATAAAAATAATCACAAAATTAAAAAAAAAGGCTCTCTAAAACTCTCAAAAGGGAAGATTTTATAAGATTTTATATATTAACAACATATTAACTTATGTGATGAATGAATATAATAATAAAAACCTTATAACTTTTGAAGCTAAAGGATGTGATACTTTAATCATTGAAACAAAGCTAATAGGTTGAACTTTAGCAAATCATGGCTTTTTAAAGTTATCAAAATGTTAAACAAAGCATTGTGTTGCACTATAAGGTAGGGTGTGTTGTTAATAGACCTTTAAAGTTGCTAAGATAATCCTAAACTTTCTCAACATTATTTATATTGTTCCTTTTTCCTTCAATAATCATATCAATGTTTAATGCAATCATTACTTCTATTAAATCTCCTTAAACATTTAGAAATTTTTAGCTATTACACCTCATTCGATGATCCATTGATTGATGATTACACATGGTGTCCTATTTATAGACTTTTTAGGTTGTTGAGACACTCCTAAACTTGCTTAATGTTATGCGCAATGTTCCTATAACCCTTCAATATCTCAACATTTAATGCAACATTTACATTTGTTAAAGCTCCTCAAATGTTCAAATAATGTTACTTGTAGCCATAATAACCCATTAGACAATTCATTTATTATATTAGATGATCCATCAATCATTAATTTGCATATGGTAAGTTCATGAAATCGATCATCAAATAACTTCCTTAATGATTTAAAATTAGAACCTTCAACAAATACTTCTTCACAAAATATACATCACAATTATAGAACAAATTTTTTAGATTGAAAATCAAACTTCTACAAAATCTTCTTATAATCAAGGGTATCCTATCTCTTACATGGCTTGATTTCTTGAGTTTTATATGACAATTTTGAAACAAAATTCTATATTTCCACTATGAACTCTCATGATAAAAAAATTATACAATAATCAAAATAACTCATTTAATTTTTGAATTATATTAAGGACATAATCAAATCTTCATTAATAAATAGTTACAATGGTTAAAACAAATGATTTGAAGATCAAAAGACAAAAAATAGGATCCACATCATTACATGAAACATCATTATATATGGATTAGAAAGAACAAAATTATCCTACAAATGAGTTGGAGTACTACAATTAATGAGCATGTCTTTGAAACTGATCATGAAATAGATATGTATGACCAATAAAGTACATCTATTAAAGTTGACCTACGAGGAACAATTGGAAGAGTGTGGCTCATACATAAGAAACAAACATAAAATAACAAAAATAAGTAGATAAGTATAAATTATGTCAATTATCAATAGAGTAGTATAGATAGTTGAATGATGGCTGAAAGATGACAAAACATTGATGACTAGATGAGCGTGTTAAGTGAGATATGATTAAGGGGGAGACTTTTATGAGACAATAATTGAAGAACAAAAGGTGAGATAAGACCAATAGAAAATGACCAAATGAGATATAACCATTAGTATAAGCAACAAGAGACTATTGTGATACAAACAAAAAGGAAAGAAGAGTGTAATAAGACTTGTACAATACCACAATTCCAATATGATCATTGGAATACAATGAAAGTGATATAACAAGTGATTGATGACTAGGATTTTACAAGAATGATAAGTGTGAGGTGACCAATGATGAATGACCAATGCAAGGCAACCAATGAAGTACAATAAAGTGATATGACCAACAATGAACAACCATATTTAGTGCAATTATTGTGATATGATGACTATGATATTATCAATGAAAATGAACATTATTATTATGCAAGAGATTGAGCACCCATCATTTTTGTGATAAGATGGAGTTGATGTTGAATGATGACGATTTTAAGGTGCAAACATTCCACTCCTTCCATATAAAGAAGAGCTTTTTTGCAACTATCATCTTATTCATCCAATAGATGTTTTTTGATTAAAGCTAATAAAGGATATCTCTGATTGTAAATGGAATGATACTAGAAATGCGATGAACAATCTCCGTAGATGTTCTAAGGTTGAAAAAGAGCTGGTCATACATTTTCACTTGTTACATGAAAATTCCTAGAAAGCTAGCTTTTCTTATCCATTATAACTTCCTATGATGAGTACAATGATACCATTTAGGTTTGTTATTAATAGATTGAAAGTGGCTCACCACCACTTTTGCCATGTCGTAATGAACTGTGATTTAGTTTTCATAACATCTATAATTCTAAGAACATTACAAGCTCTATTTGAGCTCATTTTGCCATTCAATTGATGTTTTGTTTCTTATTATTATGATCATATTCTACAACTTCTTTCTAAGCATTGAGGAGACTCTTTAACCTTGTTAAGACCTTTTCCTACTTCGAGCGCCTTGAAAATGCTCTCAACTATTTTGAAAAAGATTTATTGCAACTTTAAGGTTTCCAGCTTTTTTAATGAGGAATGGTCATTTTCAAGTATGTCAACCAGAATGTTGGAGATATTTACAATGCTTACTTTTACTATAAATTTATTCCTTTTTTTATCAGTTAAATTGTTTGAGTATCAGACATTTGTTTTGTCTTCCTTGTGAGATAGGAGTGAGACCATCAAACAGTCTGATTTTTTAATTTAAGCATAAATTTTGAACAAAAAATCTTTAGTTTAAATAAGAAAATTTTGATGAATTTCGCATATGATCAAGACTATGCAATGCTTGTAATACTTTGAATTTGTCAGGTATACATTACAAATTTGCCAAATTTACATCGTCTATGTGTTAGATTTTTGTTTGTTTTTATCATTTTGAGACTTGCAATGATCAAAGCTGTCTAATTTTATAAGCTATACCTGATAAATTCGGGATAAACTTTTCAAATTTAAATATCATAAAAGAATTACTATTTGATCTTAAGAAAAAAGAACTCAATCATGTGAGTTATGCATTCCATATTTTAAAACAAATTTTTCAATTTTGGATTGTGTTTTTTACGAACATTTTTCAGCTAAATTTCACCAAATTAGAATAAATCCTCACATTGTTTTAAACTTCAAAATTTTTCTCATGAATGAGACATATGACTTCAAAATATCGATAACATAAGCTATAGATTACAATTTGAACAAAACTTTTCGATTTTCTCACAAGGATGATTTTAGAATTGTGACAGTCACATTTTTCATATAATTTTTATCACATGATTGTATTGAAACCTAATTTTATATGTTATACATCATATTTTTTTATATAATGTTTTAATAAAGATATTACATTTTTATAAATTTTCATCATAATTTGTGTTTAGAGAACCTCAACGAAACTTACTTTAGAGCTTGAGTATCAATTTTGCTATTTTATGCTATTTGAACATTATGGAATGAAAAATCTCTTGTGGTGTTTTGCTATTTTATGAGCTATAAATCACAATTTTGAAAGAATATTCTCAAGTTTATATTTGGAGATAATTTATGATTTTATTCATAGTTGAGACTAAACGATCTTCAAAACAACATCATTTCGAAAGTTATATATTAAGATTTTAGAACAAAATTTGACAAATTTATGTTTTAAACATTTATCGACTTTTCACTAAAGTAACATATCGTGGCTTTCAAAACAATCATATCTTATGAATTATACAACTCAAAGAAATCCAATTTCCATAGCAAAACAGGAACAAAAATCATTTGTTAGTTTAATATTTATGTGTGCTGTTATGTGATGTTAAAAATGATATAATTAAATAAGTTATATATCATGTGCTGTACATCATTATTTTACTATAAAATTTCTTAATTAAAATATTCTGATTTATTTCTTTGCCAACAATTGTCTTCAAACATGACAATCACATTTCAATAACTTTTGAGAAACAATTTATTATCATAAATTACATACTAACATTGAATATTGATATAAATTACAAAATGCATGAAATCTTTCTTACGTTGCTATTTTGTTAAGTAATCTTACTCTTTTTGTGAATTTATTGAACTAAGTAGCAAAGATCTTGAGGAAAATATATAAAAAAAAATAATTTAAGTATGTTCTTTTTGTGATTTAAGAAATGGAAAATAAAACAAGTTGCAATATTTCATAATAAGCAAATAAATTCATATGCTTAAGTATCTCCATTTGTAGGAGAAGCAGAGTAAGCTTTATTTTATCCAAATGCCCCTAAACAGTTGACATATGAGTTAATAATAAATAATTAAATTAGGGTCATAGTCGTCATTCATTTAAAATTTAGCCATAATTTAAAGAAATGTTTATGGAGGAGCTGGTTGAACAAAGTTT